>JAABNY020000001.1:4847527-4864004 GCA_015164015.2 Brevimyrus niger
CAGGTACCTGTTTACAATGACAAGGAAAAAAGTTTTATATTGGAGGGGGGGTCACAACTTAATAATATACAGGCAATGATGTATTCATGGGGGAAAAATTATGCAAAATTAAATTCTGGGGGGGGGACCCCCCCCCCCCCCCCCCCCAGTTCCCTCACCCCTGGCTGCTCATTATTTCTGTATGATGTACCTTTATACGGGTAACTAACAGTAACATTTGTTGAGCAGATGCTTGTATCCAAAGCAGCATAAAGTAAGAGGGCAGAGTCAGACATTGATGGGAACTTTTGGGGACAAGAGCTTTGTTTAATGGCCCGACGGAAAAATGACTTTGCTGAACATGAAATTTGAACCATCGGTGAGGACGGCTGCCATCACGACTGCTCCAACTAGCTTTTGCTCTTAGCGGAGGCGGGCGCTCTTCTCTCTCCCTCTCTCTCCCCTTATCTTCCCTGCTTTGCTCCTCTCGTCTCGTCCAGTGCTTATGTTGCTGAGGTGTTTCTTTTTTTTTCTGTTCCTACAATGTACTCCCTACTGGAGTACAGTCTGGGGCCAGTTTTATTTGTATTCACCTCCCCCCCCCTTCCCACATGTAATCTTGCTTTCTCTAGGCCATGAGCAGTTGCCTAAGGCGTTTCACTGCATGTCGTACGGCGTATGAATGTGTATGTGACAAATAAATTTGAATTTGAATTTGAACCAATTTCTGATCACAGTGTCCGGAGCCAGGGAGCCACGCATTCACCCACCTTTATGCTGCCTAGCCTCTCCTATGTTACAGCACAAACAGTTAACTGCTGTATTTAACAGCTCTGACACCGACAACTACATTACTTGCGGGGCCATAGCCAAAATTTTTAAAATGCCAGGGGAAAAAATGCTAGCCCTCCCTATGTGTGCCCTGTAATCGATCATGGTTATTGGAGTCACAGAAAAAGTACTGAGGAGTTCAGTGTCCTAATTGGTTGGTACAGGCATGACTACTTGGTAATATCTTGTCCCAATGAAAATGAAACTAATAAATCAGGGTGCCGACTGGCCCTGCATTCTGACCCCCCAACTTACTCTCACCTATGTCAAAGTCTGTATATCTTATGGAAAGTAAGTTATATGCAAAAACTGCCCAATTTGGCCCAGAGATGAATTAAATATCTCCATTCCATTCTACCCCAGCTGTGATGGCACTGAAGAGCAGCACATATTTGTATTACAAAAATCCCCTGCCATACAGCACAGGACTGGCTTAACACGGAAAAAAAAAATTGTTTGCAGACAATGACCTGTACAGATGCTTATCGACAGCTTGATGGGAACCGGGGGCTGGTTGGCGCTCGCAGGTAGGACGGTGCCCAGAGTTTCCATAACAAAGTTACATAACCCGTCTCGGGTCGTTATCGGGCACCGTGTCCTGCTTCGGTGTGTTGTGCAAGTGGCACCATAAATCACAGGGCGCTGACAGTGTGCGTGAATGTGATGCATCATATCGAGAGGGTGTTTTTCGGTGGAGGGGGTGTGCAAGCCGATCCAGGTGCGAGACAGGCCAGGTGTGTCTTTCCGAATACTGTCAGCGTAACCAGCACGACGGGGCTGTAATGACAGGCCAGCAAGCTTGAGCTCCCACACATACACGCACGTGTGCAAATAAATCTACACACAGATGGCAAATACACGCACATACCCAGGCATATCGCAGCCATATCCCTGCAGCTAGCACTTTAAACCCTTAGTCTGGATTCCTGTCCTTTGTCCACCTTAGGCTCCGTGTAGTCCATGCTGCAGTTCAGAAAATCCACTCTATCTGCCACACATATTGCTTTGTCGATGTCACTTCCTCTCATTGTATTTCTTCTTCATCAAGCCACTAATTTAAATCTAGTTCTCCCCTAATTTGCCTATGTGAAAGGGGGGTAATTAAATGCACTAATGAAAAAGGACATACATCCACAATTCTACATGAATACAGCAAAAAAAAATACAAAATTATATAAAATTTTTAAAAATCGTATGGAATTGTAACAAATTTTCCTACCCACCGCCCTGTTTTCACCACCAGGTGGCACTTTTATTAGTTGATCCAGACATACAAAATTTCTATATAGACATAAGCATTTCCCATGCAATAATACACATTTCATATCCAGACATACTTATTTTTCCCAAGACATGTTTTTCTACCTGAATCCATTCTTTTTCCAGCTGATCATATAGTGCACTGTCCCAAGGGTGGCCTGTCCCAGACAGAAGACGGAGGTGCCTGACAGATCAAGCAGGGCCAGAATCCGCCCAGCATCTGACATTCGTAGGTGGGCCCTATGAATTTCCCCGTGGCCTCAGGAAATAGCGGTGGGGGGGTTTGTTTTTTCATGGTCAGGGCCAGAAATGCAGCCCCTCTGAGTAGCAGCGGGTTTATTATTGTAGGAAAGCAGAGAGGATTGATGCTGTTAGGTGAGCCCCGTGGGCCTGGAATGCATTACATCCGTCGCTTTCACTCATATGAGCCCAGTGGCCTAACGTCTTGTTGGGGAGCAGCGCGGGAGGGTGACGAGGAGCACGGGCGGTTTGTGAGGAGCGCTGGTGGGTGGGGAGTAGCGTGGGCTGGCGGGGAGCAGCGCAGGTGGATGGGGAGCAGTGCGGATGGGTGAGCAGCAGCATGGGCGGGTGGAGAGCAGTGCGGGAGGGTGGCGAGGAGCGCAGATGGGCAAGAGGCAAGCAGCGCGGGCTGATGGGGAGCAGTGCGAGAGGGTGGCATGGAATAGCGGGAAGGTGGGGAGCAGCATGGGCGGGTGGCAAGTAGCGCGAGCAGGGAGCAGCGCAGGAGTGCGGCGAGGAGCGCGGGCGGGTGGCGCAGAGCATGGGTGGGTGGGGAGTAGTGTGGGAGGATGGCGAGGAGTGCGGACGGGCGAGCAACGCAGGCGGGTAAGGAGCAGCGCAGGAAGGTGAGGAGCAGCACAGGCAGATGGGGAGCAGCATGAGAGGGTGGTGAGGAGCGAGGGCGGTTGGTGGGAGGGTAGGTGGGTGCTGAGCGGCGCAGGTGGGTGACCAGCAGGGCGAGTGGGTAGCGAGCTGCTTGGTTGTCTACTGCCAAAAGCAACGTGAAGCATTATGGTTGACTTTGCTCTCACTTCATTATCCCTCATACAAACACAGATAAATGATCAGGCCAGTGGATGAACCTCCCCCAGTCCTATTCTGGTTGGAGGGGGGTTCTTTCATGTGGTAGAACTGGTGTTGCCCATTTGGTGCCCTATGCAATTTTCACCTGTGGCTCCCCCTGTCTAAGACTTTCTAAGTCAGCATCTAATCAGTTGGCTGGCAATCTAACACACTATATGTTGAAGTTGTGTCTTCTTTTGCTGATGGAATCATCTAATGCTGTCAGGATCAGTTCCTGTCCTGCCCCCTTCTGTGTGTCAGTTTCCCATTTGGCCAGCAGGTTATGCTGGCCATCCCGTTTGATTTTAGCTCCTAATGTGTTCTCCTGTTCCCTGGGCTGTTGCATGATTTAATGGGTTGAGTAGGTGGTGTGTCATACACGTTTCCCTATTTGTTGTGGGTTCTAGGCTGGCCAGAGGTTAGCCTCAACTATGTGTATAATTTAACATTTGTTTCTTTGTATACCCCTAGGTAATTATGTTTGCTCTATTTCTGTTGCAGTTTCTGTTACAGTTTTTGCTCCCTGTTGTTAGTTCTCTTATTGTAGTAATGTTCTGTACCCTTGTTTCTAGTATTTCCTAATGTTTGTGTCTATAGTGATTTTCGATGCGGATCAGGTCACCTGTCTCTTGTTAATCGTGGTCTGGTTGTTTTAGTAATAGCTCACACTTGTCCCTTGCTCACTATTTGTGTATCTATGTGCCTGCTCCTTGCCCTTGCCTTGTTCCTCAGTTGGTTGTTGCATTAATCCTGTGTGTTCCTTGTATGTGCTGCATTTGCTCCTGCATGTTTCTTGTTTGTGGCAGCCGTTGTTGTTAGTTTTTCACCATGTTTAAGTTGACTTTTCCAGTTCCAGTTCTTCCATGCATTTATTTTGACCCCCCATGGTCCCTTTGTTTCTTCTTAGTCAGGTCCAATACACCTCTTGTCTCCTAGCTGCTCTGCAGATAGTTCCTTCCATCATGTCCCACCATGACAGATTCAGCCGTTGCAGATGTTTGCTAGCTGTAATGCTGTTTTTTTTTTTTTTCCGGAGAAGACTCATCTATGTCACACAGGTCAATAAAACAGCTGTAGTGTATGATGGGTTGAATGGTCTGGCGGACTTGTTCAGCTGGGAACCCAGTGAACAGCGTGCAAAGTGCTTTTCAGTCAAGGTTATGGGAGCTGAGCCCAGGTGTTTCTCAGCTACATTTACCTGCAGATGCTTTTCCCTCATGTGTTCTGTTCTGCCTACAAAAGCATTGGGGTGGTGGCCGATTTAGATTTTTTTCAATAATATTGTTGCCAATGGGAGTGGCGAGGGAAAAGTAATTGAATGGGGGGGGGGGGGCTTTTTGAAGCCACTTCTTACCGGGGGCCCCTGGGCTTCTGCCTGGGTAAGCCTGTGCATTAAAGCGCCCCTGAACTGGGGCTATATCATGGCCTTTTATGGAATGAAACATCAGAGCAAAGGCGCTATACTCTTTTTGCCAGACTTATGTTTGGCATCTTTTCACAGTTTTTAGACCAAGTGATATATGTTTATAGACCATGTGCTAAGACTATATTCCTGGTTTGTAATCTGCTTGGAGGGAGGTATTTGTTCGTTTATGCAAGATTGGTACCTCTGCGGACTGCAAAACGTCATAAACTGGGGGAAATAGACAGCTACAGGATAGCGGGGGGAATGCTGTGAGTGACCTTTACAGAGCCAGGGATTTCGGCGATCTTCCCAGACTGTTCAGGGATCAGTCATTGTCCGAGGTGGATAGTTCAGATCCAGAAAGTACAAATCCAGACCATTCACAGAGGACTCAGCTGGTTGCTCGAAACAAAACCTTGGTCTGGATTTGTACTTTCTGGACCTGAACTTTCCACTGCTGTAGGAGGACATATGGGGTCCCCTGGTGGACAGCCTGACTTTACATGAAAAGAGTTGGGGGTTGGTGACATTGGTCCATGTGCTAAATGCTTATTTTCTAAATTTCCCTGAACCTCGGCTGTCTGGGCTCATTGTTGGAGATGAGAGTCGCTGGAAGCAGTAATGTGAGCCGTGGAGGTATGTTATGGATATGTTAGGAGACTCCTGGTTCTAGGCGGTCTCCTTTTCCCAGCCTTCAAGCCGAGGTGCTGTGTGAATACCTCCCACATTCATCACCGCTGGTCACTCTGCTGTGGACTCCTTCTTCCATTTATTCCACTGAGACAGCACCATGCTGACCTTTAGCTCTGCTTTAAGAAGTTTACTTTGCAAGGACTCTGTGAGGAGGGCCACACACTGCCTATAAATTTCCCATCATCCACACTAAAACTGTCCAGAACTCTACGGCGGTGTTTCTCAATCTGGTCGTTGGGGACCTGCAGATGGTCCACGTTTTTGCTCCCTCTCAGTTCCTGGTGATGTGGATTGTCTGGCCGGGAGCTGGGAGGGAGCAAAAAATGGGTCCCTGAGGACCGGTTAGGGAAACACTGCTCTACTGTATTTAAGCTTTAATAATCAATTGACTCACTTCTATTTTTTCAAGCTTATGGAGAAATGTGTGTGTATATAAGTTATGGATTATTATACAGAATTATAGCCCCATAAAACCTAACGTTAAGGGGTGTTGGGCTGCTCCATCTAAATAAGGTAAAGAAGGACATAAGAGAGAATGTGCTTCTTTTAGGGTTACATTGACGTGCCAAATCCACGGATGTTCCTGGGAGGCACTGAATTTATTCCTCATTGGTTGTAAAATAAAATCCAGCTCTGTCTCCCACTCATCCACTTGAAGACCTCCACGAAACATGCACCCTTCACACTGAGAGGAAGGATGTTTAAAATCAATAAACAATTAAATTTGCATCATTAATCATGATTTATGTGACACGCTGCTGGTTCTCGGCACCCACGAGAACCTGATGGGCCACACAAAGAGTCCATGTTGGATTGGAGGCTGCAGCTGCAGCAGAGTATAGCTGCCAGCCTCAGCTCTCGACAAATAAACAAGCCACGGAGGTTAGTGGGTCGCAGCAGAAGCTCTTCCTCCTTGACCTACTTACTCAAGCTACCTCTGCAAGCGCTGCAGTCCCCTGCCTCGAAGTCGGCAGCCTCTTCGACGTCTTTAGAGCCGGGCGCCAATGTTTCATAGCATAATGGGTAACAGTTGGAAGAGTTAAGCGTCCACCACGGAGAGCTTATCTCTCTGACTTAGTGGGGAAGAAAGTCGTGAGGCAGAACGTGGCTGTGTAGAGCATCACACCAAGGCTGATTGTAAGAGCAAAATCGGAACTCGGCAAATGTAGCATGTAATGTCTGTGCGGATCCAGAGGATTTTGTAACGCTGACTAACGTATGAATGTAATTCTGGAATCATAAAAAGTTCCCATTTTACTCACATACCCAAATAGCACTTTGGTGTCCTCATCTCTGAATAAAATATGCAGTTTTTTTGTAGTCAGGACTGACTCACCGGACTGACATAACATTGATAACCGACAAGCTAATTTTCACTAGACTAGAGGGGGCAGTGTGTGGCTCAACAGGCTAAGCCACTGTGCCGCCGATTAGAGCATCAGCACTTCAAGCACCGACCTTGGCAGAACCACCACGTTCCCACAGGCCCTCAAGCAAGGCCCTCAGTCCCCAGCTCCAGGGGCAGCCCACACTAGCCAACCCTGTGTAGTGACCCCCCATCTCCCCAAGCCTGTTCTCATTTGTGTATATGTCTCAAATTCTCCATGTGGATCAAGAACAAATCACTGTTCTATTGGTATAATTGCTATTTACCAATTAATTTCATAATGAAAGCTAACTACATAGATGGAGACCTTAATATATTGTGTATATGTAACCTATAATGTGTGTGTGTGTGTGTGTGATACAAGTTGGACTGAAATCTATCAGTTGAAATCCTCTGTTGCATTTTACACTTTGATTTATTTCCTACTAGATTCTCTTGGTGTTTCTTAAATGAACAGCTTTTCTAATGCTGGACTCTAATGGGGTCTCCTATACCTCTTGTTCGAGTACTACTGCTCTTGATAACTCATTGGCAGATTAGCTTTAGCTTAACGATATCTAAGTTCACTTGTCATTTATTCTGACTACGTTATTTTAGACAAAAGCATCTGCCACAGGAATGCTGATGAGGGTAAATGTGTGGTGGATGTGTGCATAATCAATCGGTGAGACTCTAATTTGATGTCACACAAGTCTCTCTTGACAGTGCCCATGACCTCACCCATCACCAATGGTAGCTATGACCTGTGCCCGGATTCAGTACCAGCTGCACTGCATTGCTCCATGTTACCTCTCACACTCACTTTCCGAAGGTTTTTCATGTGGTAGTGCCGAAATGATTAAAGATTGGGCTGTACCGCTTTCTCTCCCATCATAAGGTACTTATTTAATGTAACTGCAAACAGATGTTTTATTAATATAGCCATCTGTATATTTAGTAATACCTGTTTCATCTGAGGTGGCTGCATTCCGAGAATTGAGCAGCCAATTGAAGGTTTTTATGTTTAATGTAAAATTGTGATTTAGTGTCTTCAGGTTGTTTCCTTGTGCTTGTAGCCTCCGGGTTTGGCTCCGGACCCCCGGCGACCCTGAACAGGACAAGTGGAGACAGAAAATGATGGATGGATGCCTAAAAAAGCTATCAAGTCTGAATGGATCTTTACATTGAAATTGTGCCCAATGAAGAACAAGACAAAGCATTCATAAGAAACTCTTTTTAGAAGATACAGCCAGAAAAGTGAACTTTAAGGGTTAAATGGCATTGTTTCCTGAACCGCTTGCCGTCGGACTTCCCTTTTCTGGCGCGTTCAGGCCGCCAGGGCGGGCCGATGGCTCCCGGTGACGAGGAGGCCCACCTGAACAAACGCCCGTCTACCGCGGCCCTCAGATTTACGGCCTTCCTGCCCTCGGCCTGCGGCTCGTCTGAATGGGATCCGCCCGAGGGGGGGCTCCAGACGGCCCTGTCAGCGCCGCACTCAGACTTGCATGTCTGCCTTTGGCTGTGCAGCTGCTCTCCAGTTGCGGAGGGAGGGGGGATTGAACTTGCATCCAATGTGACAGCTTCCCAAGCTTGCTTCCCAGAAATTTGGCCTGGAATCCACAACAGCAACCATTTTCTTTCTCAATAATTCTCTTTGCATCCCACCCCGCAAAAGAGTCAAAAGCTAGTGACCCCCAGCTCAACCCCTGCTGGTACCCATGTGCAGAGGATGGAGGAGCAGGCCTGGGGGGTCGGAGTGACGCAGAGCTCTGAGACTCCCCCAGGCGTGGAGCCCTGGCCGGGGGCAGGACTCCCACAGACAGAATTCAGACTCACCCACTTCCATGTATTCTTCTGGCCTGTTTAGTCTTTACTGGAAATCAGCCTATCTGACATGGCCTTTCTGAGCATCGAGCAAGGCCCAGCACCGCCGTCTGACCCACGGACATTTATAATGTTTATATTGTTATGAAAGTGTACCAGAGTCTAATGGGGTGCTGGAGTGACGCTGGGCAATGAGTGAACTGGGTGGGGGTCCTTCCTCAGGAAAACCCAGCCGGGGGGGGGGGGGGGGGGGCCAGACTCGGGGGGTAATCCTTGGGTCTTCCCCAACAAAATTTGGGGGGGGGGGCCTTCCCTCATGACGGCCATGCCGGGGTAGGGGGGAGTCATCGAGGAGTCACAACAGGAGGGTTTACTTAGCTTTCAGTTACAGGCTGAGTAATCAAATGGCTTCATGCTGGGTCACATGACTCAGTGTCAAGTGTGTGCCCATCCAAAAACACATTTCACTGACTGGTTCAGACACTTCAGCAAACAAAAAGTATACATAGCTGTGTTAAAAGAAATCAGGCCAGGCTCAGTAAATGAAATGCCACATTTCTACTCACATGAAATAAATTCACAAGCAACAGTTGCAGACTGAATCTAAAAAGTATCTAAAATATTCCCTCAATAGTTGTTAATCCCTTTACTTTTCTCCAGAGAGGATCACTAATAAAATTAAATGAAGTGTTACGTACAAAAAACAAACTCCATTGCTCAAATTAAAATAATTATCCCACTTTTTGTAGGGTTCTGTGGAAAAAATAGGGGTCTGGCCAAATTTTAATTCACATATGAGATTTGCTCAAAACATTAGCATCGTGCCTATGTCATTGGTAACTGCAAACTGAACCTGCTGGCATCACCTACCAGGTTAGTGGTAACGCTAAAGAAAATTGGCTATTTTGTGATACTGACCCAGGTTGCATGTAAATAGGAGAAATGAAGTCAGATCCATTTATGAGGTGGTATGGCACTGGGGAGAATTTTCTCTGCATGAGACGTAATGCTGAAACTATTTCAATGCACGTTTCTGCGTCCATATATTAATGCCAAAGTCTGGTTTAATTTAGCTGTTAAAAAAAAGGAGAGAATGGACATTCGTGCACGAGAATTCCAGGATACAGGAATGCTCAGGGTCGGCAGTGTGATATGTAACATTCCGAGCGAACTTTCAAGATCATTTAATCTGATCACATTGTGTGATGACAGATCCAACTGAAAACATTACAGAATTCCTGCGGCGACTTGCTTTTTAGGTACGGGAGTTGAGAGAAAATCCAATAATGCCTCGATTTGAAGATTAAGCTCAAAACAGCTATAGTATAAACAGGCACATGTAAAGGCCCTCCCTGTAGCAACAAGAGGTCCGATTTGCACAGGACTCGCTCTAGCGGAGGCAACAACATAGCAGTTAGACTGTGGCGCCAGTTCTCTGTTTTCCTCTCCATCCCAAGTTGCTCTGGTAGAATTTACAGCATGTAAAATTGCTCTGGGCACCATGTACTTTAATCGTTAAGCAGGATGTTTAGCAACAGACTCCGCGACTCCCCCTACGATGCTGGCTTTTTTGGGCCGGGATGGAAGTGGACGGAGCGTGCCGGGGGTGACGCAGGGACACGGAGCCCATTGGCATTTTTGCCGCTGTAGGGATCCAGGCCAGACCAGCACTGAACCAGTCCATGCCGGGGTGGGGGGTAGGTGGTCCACATCTGGTTTTCTGGCCGACTGGGAGAGTACGCAATTTAAGCGAGGTATCCTGGATGCCACAGATTCCTCCCGGAACGGGACAAAAGCCTCCTGATTGATATCTAAAGTGGACTGTGAACAGGAATGTCATTACTGCCTCAGTGTGTTTGGCATCACAGATAGTCTCAGGTCAAATAGGAAGATCCTTGTTCCTGTGTTCCAGCCATTATCCCCAACGTTGAAAAGTGCCGTGAAACAAATATTAGTATCTCAGAAAATTTAAATAAATTTTATGGATGGTTATAAATGCCAAACGGAAAGGCAAGAGAATTGATTCTGTCCCACTGTATCTTATCTAATGACATAAAGCATGAATCTGGATTCATACTACAGTATCACCATGGTGACACATTAATCTGAATTGAAACCTGCCAAACAAACACCGTGTGAATTTATGCCTTAAACCGGTATTTCCCAACCCAGTCCTTATGGACCCTCAGGTGGGGTACGACTTCCCTCCAGCTCCCCGTCACACAGTTAACTTGCGTGGACTGTCTGTGGGTCCCTGAGGACCGGTTTGGGAAACACTGCCTTAAACCTTTTGGACAAGGTGAAAATATGTCACAGAGGATTCAGACATACACAATCTTCGGGTGAAAAATGAAAAACACTGTCTGTGGTAATATAAAAAATGAAAGACTGGGATCAATACATATGGGTTTGCTTTTGTTGAGGTAAGTGAGCCATATTTCGGACAGCTTTTAATTTGAAATGTTCCAGCCTTTCTGCCATGTCTATCCAGCCTGTTTTCCAAGGATTTATCCAAAGTAGCACGGACTTGGAAGCTCCTGTGAAGGCTCATAGAGCCAGAGTGGAAACACAGGGAAACCCGAAGCAAAGAGAAACCCAGAAGGGATGCCCCAGTGTCCTGAGCGTTTATGTGTGCGATAGACACGTGCTGCGGTTGCCAGGTCAGCATTTCAGTTGATACCACGTGTGTAACATTGTAAGCTCCAGGTGAAGGTTGCAGACAGAGTCATGTGGCACATCGATAGAAGGAATTAGGAATGTTTTTGTGAATAGGAACTTCACAAAATGGCAGGAGGGAATGAAAACAAAAGTCGGCCATTTTAGAATCAACACAAAGGCGAAAGAAAACGGGTTTTGGGTTTTGGACAAAGCCACAATGAGGCATCAGGGTCTGGGTGACCTTAACCCTAAGGCCTCAATGAACTGAACAACCCTGACCTGACTTTGCCATTTGGGTAAAACAGTAGCCTTGCGCGTGAGAAATAAGCATCAAAAAATGCAAACACAAAACATGCAAACCACTAACACATATTCTGACATGTATCCGCTGTGGGGTTTAGGGAGTGGAGACAAGAAAATAACACAGCAACACTTCCTCTGGTATCCACACCCCTCCCCCCACAGCTATACCATACTGGCACAGTGGGGATGGAAAATGTGCAAAAAACTGGGGCCTTAGGTTTCTGTAGCATGCAAGATCTGCAGGCACAATGCTTATCAAAGGAAATTGGGCAGGTTTGGGACAGAGGGAAGCAGGGAGCGTGCCTGCCCTCAAGGCCCATCTCATGGAATTTACCGCAGCGTCTTTTGTCTTTCCAGCATCTTGGCTCCAGTGCGGCAGAGCAAGGGATATGTGGGAAAGAGAGTGGGGGGGGGGGGGGGCAGACTGGCTCTGCACGGATGCCCCCACCCACGCCGGGGCCAAACGTAGCCGGCTGCGAGCTCCGGCTTGCGGCTAGCGCTGGGCTCTGAGCAGAGGGCGTGGGTCCTTGACATGCCACGCATTCCAGGGCAGCAGTAAACCTAAATTGAAGGAAGGATAGACTTCTAATCTGCTGAGTGATATCCAGGCTGCCGGAGAATGACGCCAGGAGTAGTTAGCTCTTTTTTCTTAATCAGCAAGGATAGACTGGATTAGCTGGGGTGGCTTTGTCTCAGGACTGACCCAGGAAAGAGAGGGACTGGCCTCTGACCTGGTTTAGTGCAGAGGTGTGGTACTAGTGTGGTATTTTTTCCCATGTGCCCTTAACCGAAAATGGCATAATGGTTTTGGTCTACATAGTGATGTCAGAGGAAGCAGGTGGTCAATCAATGCAGCTAGATTATGAGAAACAACATTGGTGGATTCATGTTCCCTCATTTGTTCGTAATTAAAGGCTACTGTTGTCACATCTTACGATATGGTTTCTGGATTCTGGCAGGAATGTACCTTATTTTTACATTTTTTGTTTATTTAGCGGCCACTTTTATTCCAAACTCCATACATTTTTCTGTTGAGAAAGCACAGTCCCTGGAGCAGTTGGGGATTAAGGGCCTTGCTCAAGGACCAGTTAAATCCCTCTGTTAACCCTGGGAATTGAACCAGCAACCTTCCCAGCACAGTGTCCTAACACAATAAGCCACACATCGCCCCTGTTACTTGATGCAGTTTCTGGGAGTTTGTGAAAAAAATGTGCTGGCTGTTAAGGTGTTAATTTGTGGGCACCGCTAGCTTTTGAGAACTGCCACGGCAGAGGTAGATTTTATAGGCATGGAGAAGTTTTAGAGACCTCTGAATGAAAGGAACGCTACATTCACTATAAAAGATTCCAGAAGATTCCACTTCCAGGTTGGAGGCTGCATGAAAGCCAGACATTATTCCTGATTGAGTGTTACAGGCTCAGGATTTGTACTTCATTTGACAGCTTAAACATTGAGTTATTAAAATGTGCGCCCTTATCCAAACCACGATAAGTAAGGTGGACATCTGTCAGAAATTAGATGAGACTCACATTCCCGATCTTGCACACAAGAACACTGAATTAATTCAGCTAAGACTGTGCCTCATTGAACCTGAGAAGGACACCAATTAAATCCAGCAATGGGCCACAATCCACAGCTGACACAGCATAGTAAGTAGGGCTCTTGTCCCATGGTTGACCTTCCCATTGACCTTGTATTCTGAACAGTAGAATAATGATCAAATTTGGAGTCCATGTGGAACCGGGTGTCTCTACCCTTATCCTCTAGCTATGCCTTATATATGCCAAGCAGTCACTAGATCTTAATTCTTAAGTCTCAATGCTTTCTAGGAACTCAGAATATCTTAATATAATAAGCCTTGATAATGGTACAAAATTCTTTCTATAGGGGTGGCACTGATGTGGCCTTGGCGTCCATTGAAGACCCAGGAAATGAAACAGCTTTATTCTGATGAGCTGTTTACAGCACTAGAAGAGGCAGAGATCATGCACCCTTTGGAAAGTAGCTGAAGCTGGAATGTTAATAAATGATCAAAAAAGATGTGACCGAACCACAGTGTGTCGCGTGACTTATAAAAAGGGAATACATGGAATTTGCTGTTTACTTTAAATGTATTTCCATTTGCAGAGTAGGCAGCTCTGCATTATTTAAGAAGTGGAAGGTCCAGATTGCCAGACTGACCAAGTCTGAGGGAAAATATGCATTCCATAATTAACATCAATTGGACAATTCTCAGAGGACCTAATTCCACACTGCACCTGCTTCTTCTTGAGTTGTTTTTTAATCCTGACCGTTAAACCATAAATCGAAGCACTTCGGCAGCATGTGTTTTGGCAAGTCTGCCATAAAATCTCTTAAATCCAATAAATGCTGATTGAAAGGCATTTCTCACCAACATCTGCCAAACTCATGTGCCATATAGATGGCGGTCATGCCTTTTTTTCCACAGCCAATTCAATGCCAGCCTCTGATTTAACACCCAGCATTAATGGAAACGAGTCAGACCAATCAAGCAGCACCTTACATTATATTTATATTTTTCTGCATGTGACTGTTATATTAAATGTAGATGGATGGGTCTCTGGCTGATTAGTAATTGTTTGGGTGCATAACAGAGTGCGAATGGTCTCAGTAGCAAGCCGCAAGACCCGTCCACTCACACGCACCTTGTCAGTAGTGAATTTACCCACACCTGTCACACAGCTGCTTTTCTCCAAACCAAGCCCATCTTTCTTGCACACTGGCACAGGTATTTACTGTGCAATAAAATCTGTATTTCCCTGCCTAATACCTTTATGCACCTTTGAGTGTAATGCAAGTGCACATGCTGGAATCAGGAAGGTTTATTTTACTTGGGATTTTCTCACTTCCCTAAAACCCAGAGGGGACAGCTGGAAATTGAGTGAACAATGGATTTTATGGTGCAATGCCGATTGTAAAGTATGGCACCACACCTAAGACCCATGGCCTTGTGGAGATCTGTTTCACAGATGATGTTTCTGTTGTCATGGACTCAGACTCGGCTGGGATTCCCCATGGGATGGCGACTCTTTCTCTGGCAGATGCAGGGACGGGGACTGGTTGACATCACTGTCACACAGCTGTCCCATTGTGTATCACATGGTTCTCATTAGTAGGACTTGTGTGTCCCTTGTCATCTCCATCTGTCGCCCACAGGACCCTTTTCTGTGGAAGCCCCGAGGACAAGGGCAACCACAGGATTCGATGAAAAGCATGACACTAAGGGGTAAAAGCCGCAGAGAATTTTTGAGAAAGAAAAATTGACTAAAATAGGCTTTGTAAAAAGGAAAATCTGGAGAAGTCACATATGTTTGCAGGCATGGAAAAAAAACTTACCCAAGATCACAAGTTAGAAATAATTTATTGTTGATGATGCTTCTCCTTCACTGTCAGACAGATGGAGTGCATTCCGAATGGAATGATGACGTATCTCTGGCCAGTCAGCACCCTGTAAAACACTGAGCTGGCTGTGACGGCCTTGTTTTTCACACAGTCAGCTATTTATCCTGCTTCGGACATCCATGTTGAATTTTGGATGACAGACGTCCCCGTGTTTGGCTCCAAAGAAGACTAACCCTCTGTCTTAAACAGATGTTGACGTCAAGCCCGGCTGGAAATAATGGGGCAATATACTCAAACGTGCGCGGTAGAAGTATAGAGAAAGGAACTGGACATCAATCACTGTCAACCGTCAATCTCATTGCATGAACACCATGCTGCATGATGGATATTGCCCTGTCTGCTTTATTTCCCACAATTCTGTGGTGTCCTTTTGGTTTCTGTGAATGTTTCCACTTAGCTATGACAAAGCTGTACGCTCATGTTTCTAAGAGGAAACCCTTTGGCAAAAAAATACCAAATATCAGGCAAGATCTATGGGCTTTGGACCCTCTGATGCCAACCATCTTCAATTATTTGGCCGCTAACATGAATTGAAAATGACATGCTGGCATCGTCTCACAATGCCTAACAACATGCAAATGCCGAAAACATGATATCACTCTCAAAGACAACAGCGGGAGTCATTCATAATTTAAATCAGATGTAACAGAGAAGTTGGTGCCCTCAAAGACATAAACACGCAAACAGACGATGAACAATGCCCAGACTTACATAAGATGGTAATCCTGTTTTTAGAAATTCATGTGAGCCTCGAGGACCTAAACATAGCCAGTGTTAGACATAGTTCATGGTTATGTGAGTAGAGCTCTTTGGCATTGATGTGATGGTCTTCCAGGGATTTTTATCTGCAAAGAGGGCTTTTTGGAGCGAAAAGGTACCTTTTCTACATATAAGCACCTCAAGCACCGTAGCCATTTGCCTGCTGGTATTTGAACATCCTAGTGACCAGCCCAGTCCCTTAGTAACGATAAGCCACAGCTGCGGCTTCTCACTCATTTGCAATCCAAAACATCCTGACCAGCTTCTTCAGACTGGCGAAACATCAACAAAGTCTTTGTTTTCCGCTTGAGTGCCGTGAATGCCGCAGTTTTCTTGCGCAGGCGAGGGCCAGGGGACCCGGGAGAAACAGAAATGCTAGAGGAAGGCCAAAGCACTGGAAAATTACATATATCTGTGAAATATGTGAAATTCCCGCACCTCTGTGGGCTTAAGAAAACCACAGCAAGAGGATCAGAAGTCCGGATGGAGTCGGCCTTGGCTGCTTGGAGGACTCCTCTCTCGCTGTCGGCGGTCCAAAACACTCCAGCATGCCCCATGAGGGGGAGGCCACGTGTCTTCAGTGCTTCTCCAGTGCAGATGTATGGCCTCTTCCTACAAGAGTGACCTCGCGTTGAACTCTGTCCCAAAGACATGAAGTTGGGGTTTCCGGGTCAACGAAACAGGTGCTCTCGACTCTGGGGACCTTTTTTTCTTGAGCACTTTTTTTTCACCTCCTACTCTCCCAGGAAGCAGAACATAGTCTGTCAATACGACTGAGCTGTGGGGGGGGGGGGGGGGGGGGGGGGTTTTCTTGCCTTTCGTCAAAAAAGGGGGGGAGGGAGGGGAGGGGGGGTGAAGAGTGGGGGAGTGGGGGGGAGGGGAGAAGCGCCACG
>JAABNY020000001.1:4869867-4883560 GCA_015164015.2 Brevimyrus niger
TTTTTTTCCCTTTGCTTTCTCTCACTGCACATCAGGAAAGAGACGACTACAGGAAAAAACGCCCCAGATGGTCATCGTTCCTGGAAGGAAATAGTTAAGGGATAACTTACCTGCTGACATTAAGCAATGTCCCCCCCTGCCCCCAACTGCTGCCTAGCCCCCCACCCAAGTACAGCAGCCTGTGAAGATGGTATCTGCACACACAGTGAAGCAGCGTTCAATAATAGCTGTCATCTTGAATGTGTTTAATCCAGCGATTGTCTGAAGTTCGACGAAACCCTACACCACCCTGACAGGCTCCCCTGCCCAGTTTTTGGACAGCACCAAAAGCCAGATGTCTACTGCGAGGGTGTCGACTGTTCCAATTCACCGCATAAACACGTGGATTCCGTGCTGAGGGCAGGTTCAGGGTGTAGTGATCACTTTGAGCGGGTCTCTGTTCTCCATGACAGGTATCCAACACCGAAGGTATTTGCAAATATTCTTTGGCATAAACGCCAAGCTATAGGGCTACGGATCTTCGGATGGGTGGATGAAGGAGGGAACAGGGTGGAGAGTTTCAAATCCCAAGAAATGATCCTAGTAGTTAACACTTCATTATCCATAGGCTCCATGCTGTTTTATGTGAGTCACAGCCTTTGACGAGAGCAACAGAGTGGTTACTGAACACCGCCCTTCGAAACACAGTTCACGAGAGGACCACCCGAGTGGCATAGTCTAGAACAATCCAGCCAGGTCCTGCCCTGACTGAGTCAGCCATCCTGAGTGGTTAATGTACCCTTATCTTCATAGCGGGTTACATATTTTTTCTTACAGGCCTGTCATTGCCTCACATCTGTCTCTGTCTGTCTGCCTCGCTCTGAAAATGTGTCTTGGCCAAGGGAGACCTACTTATTCACGTCCCCTTCTACCCCCTGTCAAGGGCTGCTTTGTTTAAAGCCAGTAAAGGAGATAAAACTCCTTGGAGGACCAAGCTTTCCAGACTCCAGTTAGTCTTTATATGAAGATTGTAACACAACTGCTTTCTTCCACGGGTATCTTACACTGGGATCCAGGACCCTGGCAAAAGCAGAGGATGGTTGCTGAGACCAATGTCGTCGCTGGCAGAAACCCTGACAAGCAGGGAGAATGAGTGCACAAGTATGGCTACACCGTTTCAGACACTTTGGCCACTTTCAGTAATAAGCCCCGCCCCCCACGTCGCATTTCTTCACATCGTGACTTCAAAGACAACAGAAAAACAGAAAAAAGGGAGGCGAAAGAAAAGTTTAATCCCAGGAACACTGACCCAGAAAAAGGCAGACGCAAGTGTAAAGCGGAGGAATGCAGAGCAGCTGGGCAAGCGTTCATTGGATTCTGCTGCATTTGTACTTAAAGGGCGGAGGTTGGGGGGGGGGGGGCTGGAAACAGAAACAAATTGAAGGATGAGCTATAACCGGCGCTCACAAAAAACCCAGCCACTGCAACCCACACGTCCCCTGTCAGCCGTGTTCACACGCCGAGAGCGGCAGCGGGCGCCGGCTAACGAGATGTTTAATTGTGACGGGTCGGTGCGTGGCGGCCATGCCGTCTGCTGTGCTTCCTCGTGCCGGCCCACGCCCCCTAGCTCCTGGCTCGCCGTGGCGGCCCACTCCGCCACCACGCCAAGGGCACACCCGGCCAGCTTCCCTGGGCCTGCTCAGGAAGTCGGTACCGCCTTCCCTTTCAAACTGGGCCCTGGTTTGAGAAACTCCAGCTGAGAAATGCCAAGTCTCTGTAATAAAGCTGAATTGGATTTTGCGCCACTGCAGACTGGCACTCACTTCTATACAATAACGTGCCTTAAAAAAAAAAATCTTTCGGTTCACGTAAAGTCCAGAGCCATGCCCAGCTAGAGAGAGCCCGACTGCTATGAGGCACTGGCTATCATCAGCGCTAACCCCTTATGACTGCCAGCTCCATTTTCCTATGGAAAACATTCATTAAGTTTCAATGAAAAGTATTGATTTTCTTGCACCTATGACCTTTTCACAGAGTGTTTTTGAAATTATGCTCATTGAGGCCTCACAGTTTTGCTCTTAAAAAGAGAGGGCCGCATGCTCTGAAAAAACCAAACCTCCGTCCTCACTTAAGCATATGCTAGTATGTTGAAGAACACAGCCCTAAAGCAGCACTGAGCCGCTGACAAGGAATCGACATGCTCAGCTTGGTGCAGCAGCTGCTTTTGTTGGACCTACATTTACCATTTAGCCAACGCAATGTGCATTTTTCAAAAAGCAGGGCCAGTCGTCTGGTGCGTTCGGCGGTGACATCACTAAGTCAACCGTCAGATTCAAGCCGACGACCTTCTGATCACAGACCACTAACGCACTGAGCCACATACCACCACCATGAAAGCGCCGCCATCCATCCTCCAAGCTTCTGCCGCACTTCGAAGAGACCAGAGGAAAGGTGGAGCCAGGGCGCCATTTCGGTTAAATGGAGAATGATGAACACCACCCTCACAGAGCAATGCACCACCACAAACAGGTGGAACCAACTCTAGTGGTCTGGCTACAAACCATTTCCTTTGAAAGCGAAAAAAGCCATCCAGGAATACAGAAATTACCCCATTTGTGTTGTTTTTGTTGGGCAGACCAAACATACACACACAAACACACACATACACACACACACACATACATGTCCATGAATGCAGGCATGAGCTTTACACACTCACACAGCCGGTCGTACGTAAGCAGGGCAGGAAAATCCGACACATATACGGTTTCCCCTTGGACCCGCCGCCCCCCGATCCAGGCCCCCCTGCACCCGCCTTCGTCTCCAGCTCTTATTTAGGAGTGAGCGTCTGTAATGAGAGTCCTGGCGGCCCCTGCACACCGGCTCTGCGGAGGTTTGAGTCCGGGCCAGGCATTCCTGAGAGCGGCCCGGGGCGGCTGAGCCGGACCGCGGTAGCCAGGGAGCGATTCCGGAATAGCTGTACCGGGACTAAAAATAGGAGGGTAAAGAGGGGAGGGCAGTGGGGGCTTGGGTTCAGGGGTATCATAGGGAAGCACCCCACTGGTAAAGACTTAGCTGCCACAGCCCCGAAAAGCTATTCCTCGTCGCCTCTCTCCTGTCCAGCAGCCGTGCCGGTCCAGTGCCCGTTTAATGTTTACTTTTCCTGCTCTGAATAGACAGATCGACTTTCACTTCCCTTCCAGCCCTGAATGTGGAATATCCTGCCTGCCACTGCAGCCAAACTCGCCAGAAACTCCTGACTGGCCCTATTCCCTCCATCTGTGCGCTCTGAGCGTGGAGACCAGACCTGCGGAACTCTCATCCCGCTCAGCTCAATATGAAACACGGACTGACTCCTTCCCGGCGACGTGCCCATTCCCTACACTACTCACACTGCCCTTTTTTGTTCTTAATTCTTCCAAAATAAAAAGTTGGGAAAGGGGGGGGGGTTGCCTTTTGAAGTGAGCCTCAAAGCTTTCGGAAATGTGTTCCTGATATACGCTGCGCGTCAGCGGCATTCGCCTTGGTCATCTCAAAGAGCAGTGGCTGGGTCCAAGCTGCAGGGGTGCGAACTACACAGAGAAAACCCAGAGTGCAGTTTCTCTGTCATGGAAATATTTTTAAAAATACATTTCTACATCTAGTTGCAGTAGGAGAGGCTAAGGAAACATTTTATGTATTTAGCTCATCGTAAGGAAGGGAACAGCAGCATTCACTTTAATCACAGAAAATGTGAAAAAAGACAGGAGTCAGAGGAAAAATTATCAGTTTATTTGAATCAGTACTACAGTGGCATCGTCAGGGTGGAACGTCGGGGGTGAGCAGGCTCTCATTCTACGATTTCCAGCGAAGAACCCAGGGAACAGAAGGACAATACATCCTAATCACTGTACAGTTACACAATGATCAAGGCTATTGCAGCACCGTATCATAACTGGCTGATGAGTAGACCGAGGCTATTACAACACAACTAAAGCACTGCCTATCACGAAGACCCCTGTCGATTCTGCCACTTCCCTCCACATGGCATTGAGTTGTAGCGTGGACAGAGTAGCTATATGCCATGTTAAATGGCTTTACCATCTATAAATTAAAAAAAAAAAACATACAAAACAATGATAATAATTCTGATTATTATACCTAAACATGATCATACTGATAGCAAAGGAATTATTCAGAAAGCACCTTAGCAGTCCAGGTTTACAAATTATTACCAAAAATAATAATCATGTCATTAACGACAATAGTAATGAACCGTAACAAAAAAAAAGAATACTTAAATATCATATTATTACTATTGTTACCATAGCAATATCCAGTCAAGTTCTCCTAATATTACGCTTCCCCCTACAGAACATGCACCTGTTATTTCCAGTATGGCAGAAAGCAAGTTAGCGTGATTTTTCCCTCTCTGTGCGAGGCACTGTCATGCGTCGTAGTCACCTGATAGCGAGAGTTCCTTGTATGTGGTACTTTAACCAGCAAGGTGACATGACACCAGGCCAAGAGATGAGGCTGCTGGGTGTTGGCTCGGTGGTCATGTGTTGGGCCCCCCCCTTCCTAGTTGGCTCCACCCACAACTGCAGACACCACTCTCATGCTGGAATAAAATGTATTCTTGGCCAGCAGCTTAAATCAGGAACTAACTCGGTTTCTGCCATAAAAAATAAAGCAATATAAAGTATCTATATTTTGTAGAATCAAAAACAAAAGCGCTATTAATCAAAATACTAACATAGTATAATTTCATCACTGTAAATCCAGTTAAACAACAACAATAATGTCAATAACAATACAAAACCAAATACAGGTCACCTTGAGTGTGTCTTTTTTTGACCCAAGACCTTGCTACACACTGAACTGTACAAACATTCAGCATGGCACTGCTCCTTTGGGCTGCGTCTACGGGAACGGCATTGCCTGGCAACTGATTAAAGGACGTTGCTGGAAAAGGCGCTGTAGCTCCCCACTAGGATCACCATCGCTGGGCCACCAGCCCGCACTACGCACCACCCCTCGAAGGAACCCTATTGGGCAGGGCCTTCTCCCAGCATTGCTCAGTTGATCTAAGTGCTCCGCCAATGGCCGCTGATTGGCCGGGACTCTGTGACGGCCCCCATTTTCCGACTCCTATGAAGTTGGTCCACAAGCTCTTCGGCTCAGATGCACAATCTTCATCTGAGAGAGCCCATGAAAACAGGGGTGGGGGGTCTAAAAGCAGTACATTCTTGCTCTTTGGTGTATTTCAGCACAAAACACAACCTCTCAGCTGCGGCTGTCTCTTCCTGGTTTCCTGTGATTAGCTCCCTCCATTAAAGCTCTTCTCCTTCTTTGGCTTCTAAAACAAGACTTCCCACGCTCCTTCAGCTTATCATGCTCATGCTCCATCTTCCTACTTACATCCTACATGGCTTTTCCTCATCACCTCTCATTCCTCTTCTAGGGGAGAGGGGTCAGAGGTCAACACATCACCGATTCTCCACATTCCACAACTAATCTACGTCTCTGACTCTATCTCTCATTTTACACCTTCCTCTGTCTTTCTTCAGAATAAAAAACCACTATGTCACTAGCTCACATGCTCAAAAAACGAGTACACACACGACAAAGCTCGACAGCTGCCAGGAATTAAAATCTCTGGCAAGAGAGAAACCTCCATCTGTGTCCAACGTTACAACATCACAGCCACCAGTGCAAATGTGTCTTGGCCTACAATCATGTCTATAATTGTTTCTATGGCCCGCTAAGTAATCAGCGGAATATTTCCCTCTCGGAGTAAACAGTAACCCTAGACAATGAAAACAAGATTTGAGAATGTGTCTTTTTCACTTTCCCCTTTGAAAGGGGATTAAACACCAGAGAAGCATCTCTGAATGGCCACTCCCCATAAGAAAAAGAGTTTAAGGGGAGACAGGGTTTATATTTGTCTTAAAGTATTTAATAGTGGAATCTCAGGAGGGATCCAGAGGACAGTCTAGTTTGACTGGTGCTTTCCAGTCAACTGCAAGGCCATCACCATGAGACCCAACTGGCCCATAGGAGACCCCGTGATTCCATGTCGGGACGACTGGCCCAGTTTCATCTCCCATGATGCTCCACACTGATGAAGGGGGACGGGGTAGCATTTTAGCAGTTCTTTTTAGGTCCTGGGTATCAACATTCATCAAGAAGACCACACTCAGTGACTGACTAGCCTGGTATCAATCTCCACTTTTAGGAAATGACATACACAATCAAGATATGTATTTAAAAGGCACTTCCTACAGAGGTCATACGCATTCCTCATGCCAAACCTAAGTCTGTAAATACTGGACATGCATGCCCTCTTCAAGTCAGATGTAGCCTCACATTTTACATATGAAGGTTTTTTTTCTGTCATATATAAGGTAGGCGGATCGAGTTACATGATAATCATATATGTCAGTTCCACATGGGGATTGGAGATGGGTGAGCAAATACCAGTTTTGTCGTGTCACCTTTTCTGGGAGAAGAAACAATAAATAGCGAGGAAGCAGGACCCTGGTTTGTAGGGACGGCGAGAAATGCCACTCTGGGTGAGTTTTAAGGTGCTTCTGTAAACCCAGACTGGCGACCCGTAACTAGCAACGGGTTTGAGAGCCAGGGTGCTGGCCGCTTAACGAGCCGCCCTCTACACAACATGTAAACATTTGGACACAATAAGAGGCAAGGGGCGGGGCACGACACAAGAGAGTCACACGCGTGTGCGGCCGCATGCCCTGGAGATGACCAGTGGGAGGGACACAGGCGGGGGCACGGAGGTGAGTGCGTGTGTGTAAGACTCTGGGTTTCTCTGAGGTGTGGTTTCCAGGGTTTCTATGTCTGTGCCTGTGTGTTTGTCTATGTGTGCGAGCCGTATCCTGTGCAGGGTGGGCTTTACTCTGATACAGCAGCCCTTAGGTCACACAGGGACTATCCCAGGTTCTCACTGGTCGTCTAGATCTCACGCACACCCACACACGCATACACTGTCCCCCGTGTCCCCAGTCTTGCTTCGCTCTAGATCAAGCTGCTGCTGATGTCTAGCGCCTGCTGATACACCTGAGTCATGTCGTCCAGGTCGCCCAGCAGGGAGAAGCTGCCGTTGTCGCCCGGGGAGCCCTGCCCCCCCCGGCTTAGCTTGCCCCCGTGAAGTCCTGACGTTGCCTGGAGGCCCCTGAAGCCAGCCAGCTGGAGCAGGTTCTCCGCAGAGACACACACCCTGATGTTGGGCCGGGTGGAGGCAGGGGGCCAGTCGACCCTGCTGAAGGTGGCACCGGTCAGGCCGCTGTCTTCAGCGACGATGCTGGAAGGGCGGCTCTGGCTGCGGGAGAGGCCCGAGTCGCCGGGCTGGGGTTCCCCGGAGAGGGCAGCAGGGGGCGGGCCGCTGTAGGTGGAGTACTTCCCGTTCCGCTTGAGGATGCCCTTCCTGCCGGCAAGCCGCTTTGGTTGTGAGCCTGTGGACAAGGTCAGCATGGCGCCCCCTAGCAGCTCGGCAGACTCACTGCGCTCGGGGGATGAGTAGTACCCTGATTCCCGTTGCTGACTGTTCTTCAGAATGCCTTTCTTGGGGAAGGTGGGTGCCATTTTGGTGGGTGAACCTTCAGACAGGGTGGGCTCCTCTCCCTCCTCTTCCTCATCGTCTTCTTCCTCACGCTCGGGACTGGAGCATACCTCTGCTCCAGGCTGGAGTAGCCCGGCCCCCAGCTGCACCTCCCCCAAACTGCTGGAACGCTGCTCGCCAGGTGGCCGGGTCTTCAGGATGCCCTTGGGTCTCTTCAAACCAGGTTTATCATCCCCATCACAAGAGGGTGCCGACCCATCCTTCTTGGACTTCTTGGAGCGCTGGTGAGCGAAGGGTGGCGGGTCGGGCCGCGGTGCCCTGACGGACCGGGGCTCGGTGCGGCTCTGCCAGTCCAGTAGGCGAGCCAGCATGGGTGAGCCGGCGTCCCGCTGGGCCTCACAGTCGCACACGCTGTTCCTCCAGCCCCAGTTGACCCACCAGTGGTTGGCGATGTCCTCCACCGTGGCCCGGCGTTCTGGGTTCACCATTAGCATCCAGCGAATCAGCCCGCGGGCGTCTGCGGGGAACAGGAAAGCCCAGATGATATCACCCTTTAGTCCTGCACCTTTCCTGTACTACGCAGCTTTACTGCTCTGATTTTTGGCTGAGAAACTGAAACACCGACAGATACCCAGGGGTGCCGAAAATGGGGGGGGTGCAATTGGGCCCTAGATAATTAGGAACATAATATGATTGGTCTAGGTTGGTGGCCCAATACAATATGCTTTCATGAGGCCTAAAATATCTAATGTTTCTTTTTGTTTAGCCCATCTTGCTCTCCATGACCCATGTGTAAGAGGGAGCTTGACAGTGAAGGGCAGCCACCTGCAGCAGTACCCATGGAGCTGGGGGTTAGGGGGCTGGATCAAGGGCTCAAAACTGCAACCATCCAATCACAGGCACAGAAGTTTATCCCATTCAGCCACATGCCGCTCCACTTGTTTTTCATCTGAGGGCCTTTTGTTTGTTTTGTAGACGAATGTGAGAACCACTACACTATTGAAACCAAAGCCTACTCCTAACAATAACTATTCATATGACCATATGCATATTTAGAGTTGCTTAAGCACATATATACTACACATTCAATATTACAAGCACCTTTTTGCTTCCAGGTCACTTTTCATGACCCCTGTAATACCTACCGCTTGCATTATTTGAGTTTTTTTACAGATGGTCTTACAAACAGAACATGCCAGAATCAAAATCAGAACAAGTCTGAACAGATTTAAATAAGCTGGGAGAGACAGGAAAAGCAGACGGTCTGTGGCATGTGAAGACGGGACGCCAAAAGAATTCTGCCGATTCCCATCTGCGGCCTGCTGATTAGATAGTGAAGTAGACTTCAGGCCTGCTTCCTGGCGGGGAGCCCACACCATGCCCACCACTTCCATGACCTACGGCCTTCCCACAAGTCTGTTATTTTGGACACAAAGTTTTGTTTTCTGTCTGCTTTTTGTCTGCTGGGCATTAACTGTTTGGTATTTTTACAAGGTGTTTTACTTTATGATGAATTTCTTCAACCTCTTGATAAAGGTTTGTCTTAAGAACTGATGTATATTATAATTTTGTATGAGTAGCTTGACAAAAAAAAATACTGATTTCAATTAAACCCAATAAAGAAACCAGTAAAATGCCTGGAAAGTAACTGAATAAAAAGTACCAGTTCTACTTAAAAAAGCACAACAAATTCACTGCTAGGTTATCACTGACTGGGACATCTTGGTTCTCAGCTTCTCAATGTGTAATTAAAGGTAGGACTCGGTGCTTCTAACCCTGTGCTTCAGGTTCTTAAAGCTGTAGACCTCTGCACTCTTGATTTCCCGTGGGGAGCCAAGCACATAAATGTCTAGCTGTTAGTTTTCGCTGTAAGGCTCACCTGAGGACTGGGTGGGCTCTCTATACTCGCCGTTGCTGATCTGGCGGATGAGGGTCTTGTGATTGCCTCCATCGAATGGCATTGCCCCATAGACGAGGGTGTACAGCAGTACGCCCAAGGCCCAGCTGTCAACCTGAAAAGACAGCGTATGTCGTGTTACCTGGAGGCCTTTTCTGCTGGGATCTATTTTGTTTGTCGTTTCTCTCAAGTTGTGCAAGCTCAATGGACTTAAACGTTGAATCATCCTGCTCTTGTTGACATTTTATATATAATTTTATTGTAAGACAGTTGTCAGAATCAACATCTCGACTGACTTAGCTGTTGCTGTCTAGCCACCTGTAATTCATGAACTGTTCCACAGGGGGTGCTCTACCTTTGGCAGTCGCTTGCTAGTCGCATACAGACATCGCCAGATGATTCGCTATGCTACAGATGAGCAAACCCCCCATACCCCACCTTGCTGGGCTGAGATTGTGTGAATGGCTTTTAGAGAGACTGTTCACAGTGGGAGTTTCCTTGATTTGTTGGCTTACATGGGAATTACCAGGAAGCGGCTCCTCACTTCTGGCGTTATCTGCAATTTGGGGTTTTTCCCACTAGGTCTCAGGAACTTTGATAGTTATCTGTGTTTTTTTTTTGGGCCCAGCAGTAAATCATGCTAAATTAATTCAAGATTTCCTGATTTGCTGTATGACAGATTAACTTGGAAATGTCTATGGAACATGTTTAGTCATTGGGAATTTATTACGACTATTATATGGATCTATAAATCATTTCTTTGACCTTGCAGGTGGACATTCTCATATGGTTGAGCTATCAGACAAGAGCAACTCACTCTCATCTCATCACTACCAGACATCAACAACTTCGACAGCAATTTGAACAGCAGGGGAACAAAGTGGTATTCGTCACTGGCATCACCACAGGTCTGCACTGGTACCTCTGGGCCATGGTATGGTCTCCCATTGACGATCTCGGGTGATGCGTAGAGCGGGCTGCCACAGAAGGTCTGCAGGAGCTTGTCTTTGTGGTAGAGGTTGGAAAGGCCAAAGTCAGCAATCTACACAAGAGTGAGCAACGGAAAAAGGGACAAATTCTCAGTGACCTCTCAGCTCCATGAAAGGCATTCATACTCAGAAGCCCCCCCACAGCGTGTTAGCATATAATTCTCATCCTGCCAACATCTCCTGATCCCAGCCCATCCTGTTGGGCACACATCCTGTTCCTGAGTGTCTGCTGGCTGTCCCTTCTAGGGGTTTTTTCATATGACCCGTACCACCCTCTCTCAGCATCCCCCCCCAAATATTTCCCGCTGGTTGACAGACGGGGACACTGACATCATCCTCAGGAGCACAGAGTTTCAGCCGAGAGACTCGCGAACACACACACCTCAGAATGTGGTCTTACCTTTATATTACAGTTTTCATCCAGTAGCACATTTTCCAGTTTCAAATCCCTGTGCACCACCCCATTCTGGAAGGAACCAAAACAGCACTCAGCAGTTGGATATGACGTGCAGGATGTTAACAGGCCAGATGACTTCCACTAAAGGAAACTGGTGCTAGGTATTGGGCGAATAAATCTCAGGGAGAAGGAAGGACATCACCGAGCAGGCAATGAAGTTTTAAGAATCTGTATTTCATTTTCGGAAAACAGGCCGCATGCATCTCTATGATGTCATCAGTGAGGGCTCTTGATTTACCCACAAGTGTGTCACATAAACCAAGTCTTTTTAATTGAATCCAAAAATGAACAATGTTTTCCCAGCAGATGCAGGTTGTGAAAGTCATTAGCATGTGGGCTATAAGATCGGGCTTCGGATGAAGAAACCCCAACAACCGCAGGCCTACACAGAGTGTTTTTAGTCAGCTTTTTGTATGCACGGTGCCTCATAAACACCACGTCCTCCCTTTAGCCGCTTGTGGTAACTCCCCAAGCCCTGGTATGTGGGCTGTGCTGCATGGATCAATGACATCACCCACTCCCCAGCTGGGAGGACCTGGGCTGGCCCAATTCGCCCTGGGGATCCGGGCGTTTCCAGAAACTGATTTAGTCACAAGGCAGCCAGGATTTGATAGCTTGTGAGAAAGATCTGTTTGCCCTTTGAAAGTGAGATACAGTTCGTCCACTGCTCCTTAGTGTGGGGACAGCTGACATGTCACACTGTATGGAATATTGACCTGTTTTGCTTCCCGTTGCCTAGAGTTAGCCATGCGTACTTCACAACCAGCAAAGCCTCTCACATTTCGCAATGCCGTCATGTCGGTGGTTTAATATGAACCTGTTGGAAATCGGCAGCCCATTGCTCCGTTCGGCTCTGGGATTCACACCAGGGTACAGTGGTCACCTCACCTTGTGACAGTGATGAACCGCGGAGACGATCTGCCGGAAGAAGTGTCGGGTCTCCCTCTCGCTCAGACGGCGCCGCTCGCTGATGTAGTCGTACAGCTCGCCCTTGCTGGCGTACTCCATCACGATCACGATCTTGTCCTTGTTTTCAAACACTGCCCAGGGAGCAGAAGGAGGCAGACAGGTCAGCTGCAGCCAGTGAGGTGAAAGGGAGCCCAGCTTAAGGTTCCTGAAAACTCAAGGATGGGCAGAAATTGTTCCTGATTGTGTCACTGCCTCTATATTAGTGTGTCTCACTCTGAGATTTGGATGCTCCATAGTACAGAAGCTGATGTGTCATGCACCCACCCCAGACAGGAGTGTTGGCGTCGCTTGTGATGCATGACGGCACGAGGCACAGTGGGCCAGATGGTCATTCTGTCGCACGTCCCTCAGGCTGCCATGAGGAACCTTCACTCATCCCACTCAAACCTCAACACCTCATGGGTCACATGCAGCTTGCTAATGACGTCCGACTGGCCCACATCAGACTATAGGCCTAGTTCTCCGGCTGCTTGACTTATTAGTTACCCTTCTTGCGCATCTCTCCTAAAAACAGTCACACTTCCTGTGCTGATAAGACTAAACCCCCCAACTACAAATTCCTTTTGTGCTTTATATAATTAGATCTGATGTCAGTGAATCAGCATGCGCATCGCTAATGCCTGAGCGAGGACTACCTAGAGCCGAACCTCCAGACGTCGGAACAAAGTTTGCTTTGTGGTTCCAACCAAGGCACCAGCCCTTTCTCTCCAGAAGCGACTTCCCTGGAGTCACTTGGGGTCTGGGCTGAGGCATATTCCCAGCAACTAAACCGCAGGCGAGTCCCAGCAAGTCGGTCCTTTGCATGGGCAGGTGGTCTCGACCGTGACCTGCCAGCTAAAGCCCAGCTGCTGATGCAATACTACCTAGCTAACGCAATGCATGCCAGGCACTGCTGTAAGTACAGACTGTTTTGTTACTTTCCCATTTGTTTTCAGAGATCGGCTCCAGATCACTATAATTAGAAGGATGCGGATGCCGTGCCTGCTGATCCTGGGTCAGCCTCGCTGCTCTGGGCCTCACGCTTGTTCATTCCCTCTGAGCTTTTAAGTGGGAAGTATTTCTGTGCAAGCATGTTAAATTGATTGGCCTGGGCTAGTACCAATTACACCACAGTTGTTTCAGCTTGGTCTTAGTATGTCTCTTTTTTGCCAAGTTGCCCTTAAGTTTAACCCAAGTCAGGCCTGAATTATTTACCTTCACTTATAACATTTTTACAGATTACATTTTGGCTTTTTGGAGACAGCAGTTTCATTCTGAACAAAGGGTTCTGGGGCTGGGTTATGAAGCTAAGAATTACCCTTCAAGTGACAGACAGTCCACTTAAAACACTTGTGACACGCAGAATCAACACAGACCGAAAACAGGAAAAAAATGTTTATGCATCTGTTTCTGTTTCCTCATGAGAAAGAAAGAAGAAAATAACTGCTGCTAATAAGAGTGTCGACAGAAACACATATCTGACTTTATGGATTTTCAGGCTATGTTGGTGTCCACCCCACAACACAAGCCACTGGAGATCCAGGAGAGAAAAAAATGCTGACTCAGAAGATGGCAGACAGAATGGTTTTCTAAGCCTCATTTAAAAGGGGAGTTCCCTAATCCAGCTCTGAAAAACATACACAACTGGCTGCGTCGTGATTGAGCCACGAAATCTGGTGGGGGGCCGCTGTTCTCGATGACCGCTTAGAGGTATAGACTGCAGCTGTGGGAGCTCAAGTCCTGCCTTTCTAAGTCCATGTTAAATGATCGCAATGGCTGGAGAGGAGGAGACCACCACAGCCGCCCCCCCCCCCCCCCCCCCCCCCCACCCAACACACAAATAGGGTGGAGAAGCAGGAGTC
>JAABNY020000001.1:4883710-4896176 GCA_015164015.2 Brevimyrus niger
AGTGTGTGTGTGTGTGTGGGGGGGGGGGGTCAGAGAGTGTGATTCCTGGCTGGGCTGCTGTAAATGTCAACACATGTCTGGCTGGGAGATCAAGACAAGGCCAAGATGAAGAAGAGACCCCTTTGATGTGTGGATCCCCCCCCCGCCCATCCACCCAACCTCCCTGCCAAACAGAGCCAAAACGCAGACTCAAACACACGCCACACAGTCACGCACGGAGTGAGGAGACGCGTGGACTCGCCTTAACCAACAGCTCTATTTAAAAAACGTTCAAATGCTCTATAAACATACACACACCCTATTTAAAATGAACGTGCCCTTAAAAACTGCCAAATATAACTTCGACACTTTCCATGCACTCCCTGAGGCACAAAACTTAGGAAAACATACATATGTGCTAAATATTTATACTTAGCCTATTAATTTAGCTTTGAGATGTTTTATCATAAGTGCAACAGAAATTTGTACAGCATAAAGGTAGAACATCTGGATGAAGTTAGGGGTGGTCTTTCTCATGGGCAGACTGACCTTCATAGATGGAAATGATGTGAGGGTGTCTGAGGGAGGACATGATTTCAATCTCACGGCGGATGTGCACCATGTCCTGCTCGTCCTTGATCCGGTCTTTACGGATGGATTTGATGGCCACCTGGGAGGAAAAGATAGGAGGAATCATGACTCTGCATGCATCTGCACAGAGTTGGACGACAGGAAATCTACTCTGGTTCTCTACCGTTGACTATCAGTATAGTATTATATAAAGATCCTGTCACACTTACGTTGGGATGCATTTTTGAGGTAAAGCAAAGAAACAGATATGAACCAAAGGGCTAGGATCTTCTTCCCAAGCATTTTCACATGGGTCTGAGATGGGCCAGCACACAGCAATCCAGACTTATGATCTTGTTTGGTGTCATCTCCCCAAGCTTGCCACATACAGCAACGCCAATAATAAAAAGACCTGGGTAGGGTACGCAGCGTTCTAGCAGATGACCTCACCATATCATTACCTAAGCTTTACAGGTAGCGAGAGGCAGGTGAGCCTTTGTTGGAGCTGCTGTCAACGCCCTGCTCCTAGTGTAATAGGTAGATCGGGTACTGCATCGAGGGTAGGGGTGCCAGACACGTCGCTGTAACGAATACCCAGATGAGTGTACAGGCACTGCGCCGACTCTACTCCCACGAAGCCGTCTTTGTCCACAGATAACCCAACAGGGCGCCAAACTCATCTGGAAGTGTCAACACAGCGACGTCATGCAGCTCATTTTACTGCGGTCTTAAAGCCGCCTGACAGATTTAGTATGATGCTCGAAGCAGAAAGTAGGACTATTAGTATTATTATTGTTGCTTTCTCAGCTGCTAATTCCAAAGTTCGGGCGGTAGCTATGATAAATGCAGTATTAGTTATTGGGCAGTGCTCTGGATTCCAATTCCAGACCAAAAATCTGCCCTTCAGAGCCACTGATTCCCAATAAAAGCGCCACATTCATCATTCAGTCTAACCACAGACTACTGACTCCCCCATCCCACAAATGTCTGTTGTGACGTAAGCAGACTAACCACGGTACCCACGGTTGGACCTCATACCAACCCCATGCTAACCATGTTTATGGAGATGTGAGCTTAGTCAAGAAGAGCACAAGATTTCCACAGAATAATTTCACCCAGTTCTGGGTATTCAGAATAAATATGAAAGAAGTCACCTAGTGCAGATGGGAAATATGCATGATGTCTCTTAATCACCTGACATGGACAAGAATTATTCAGAATACCGATGTATCATGTCACCCCGTGCGTGCAAGAAGTGTTCCGGATGCCTAGATATCAAGTAACCTTACATGGACAAGAAGTGTTTAACATGGCTGTGGAGTGAGTTTGTCAGTCTGGCAATTTATAGCACTCATACCCTGCATGTATCATACACAGTAGTCAAATTGAGGAAATCACAACCATAGAACTGTTTTAAGAGCAAAAGAAGGCTTTCCACCCTGAAAACCTTGAAGGTAAATTTGCAACTAGAAGAGAGATCCTTGTTTCATGATATTCAGGGATCTATGGTATCCAGAAATGGTATTCTGAGTTCTGAGATAACCAGAAGTGAGTCTTTTAGCTTGAGTCACAGGGTTTCTTTATTTTTTACAAAATTGTACATTGTCTTATTAGGTTAGTTTTTATTTAGTCACGTGTCATACCTCCACCGTAGCCCATTCAGTGTAACAGCTGTATGTCCAATTACTACACTCTCCCAAACTCAATTCAAACCCTCGAGGGTCCATGCACACAGACAAACTACAAAAGCCCAACATACAAAGACACACAGAGGTTCAGGCCTAATCATTTATAGATGAGCCTCTGGAACTAATTTGAGAAGCTAGACAAAGAGAGAGAGAGAGAGAGAGAAAGAGAGAGACAGAGAGAGAGTAAATAAGGAAGGAGATTAACAATAGACACAAACAAGGGGTGAAGGTAAAAGGGTGTTGTAAATAATTCAAGCTCTTCTAGATGACAAAAAAGCAGGGAGAGATGACAGATTTGATAGGAGGGAATGAGTGAGGACAGTAAAGAGTCAGTGAAGTGTAGACACACAAAGTAAATGCTCTTGACATGTGCTTTATGGATCAAGTTCCCAGAGGTTGGAATGGTACTGAACCAACAGTACAGAACTAGACAAATGACCAAGAGGTTGCAGTCCCAGCCCCTAGCATAACTGTCAACTCAGGGTGAGGATTATGTGATTCCTGCACGCAACCGCTGGTCCCCATGTGGGCAGTGGCATCTTAATGGTCAGTGAAGCGCGCTTGTAATTATAAGATTGCTGGTTCAAATCCCTGACCGGCAAGGCACCACTGAGGTACTCTGAGCAGGGTACCGCCCCCAAGCACTGCTCCCGGACGCTTAATTAGTTGCCCCCTGCTATGTCAGGATGTCACACATGGGTTAAATGCAGAGGACACATTTCATTGATGTGCAATGTGCGCTGTGGTGTATCAACAATGACCACTGATCACCTAATTCTAAATTCGACTGACCTTCCAGAATCATCAGAAGCCCTGATGTTTGAACCATGCGCCAACTGGCATGAGCCCCCAGCCGTAACTTCTGCCATTAAGCAGAGTGGCCACCGCTGTCAGACACACAAAGAGCTGCTTTGTCTACCTCTCTTCCCAGGTGTGGTTTTACATGTGGGCTGTTGGAGACAAAAGGCCAGACATGCCTCCACCTGTTCTCAGGTCACTCCAAAATTGGATCGTAAAAGACCCAGGCAGGCAAGAGTGTAGGTTTGGTTTGAACATTCGTAGGGAGCAAATCGACCCGAAACCCCCTCTCCAACAAACACATATGGTACCTCCCATACGACTGACAGGGACACGCCCCTACCATCCACACCCAAATCTACACCCAGAAGACAGGTCCCTCCTCACTCACATCACGCAATTTGCATGTGTTAAGCAAAAAAGCTAGACTCTCTGCTGCACCTATGAATGATGTCATGTCTCTATTAATACTTTTACTATAGACTTCATCTTCCACACATTTGTTGACTAGACAGAGGAGGGTGAGCTCTTAGATATCTGAGGAGATGATCTGGGTAATGAATTCATTAAATGAAAAGAGAAGTAGTACACATCTCTGGTTACGTCAGTCTTTTGTGTTATAGGTCAAACACCTCTCTTTTCATATGTTGGGTCATGAATGATATAGTGATGTGAACTCATTATCTCATCATAAAATATTGCCCCCCTCCAAGCCCCCCCCCACAAACCATCCCACATTCTTCCCAAAGTTTTTTTTTTTACCTCCCTGTAGTTTCACAGGATATTAACTTTCCATACAGTTTTCATTTCCTGCTGAAAATGGCCTTTCATGTGTCATTATCCACTTAAAGACTGACTGTCACCACAACCTTCATTTTTTAAAAACTGGGTTCCTCCAATCACAGGCATGCACACATGTTCACACAGAGGTATATGCATGCACGCAATCAGATACATGCACCTAACACGTGCACATGCATAAAGGCGAACACCCATGTGCTCCGGTGCAGTTCTTCGCCTGCAGCTCCCTTGCCTCCAGGTGGCTGGTCAGTAATACATCCAGTCAGACTGCTTGGCTGCATTCTCTAACATGTGATCCATGTCTCTGCACCGGGTTGCTTTCATGTAAGCATACAGACAGCTTATGAACTTGTTTTCATTTCTGTAGTACCTCTTGGAAGAGCTCTTGTGCACACACACACAAACACGTGCACACACACATACACGAAATCTGCTCCAGATGCTCCGGATAATTCTGACCAATTTGGGTTAACGCTGAACTCCGAGGCATTCGCTGCTAACGGCGCTGGCTCCATCCTATGGGCTATTTTTGGGCCTTGAAGACCGTTTAACCGATACTCCCACCGCTACCCACAAAATGTTTGAGGCACACGGCCTAACGTGCATCTGTTTGGAGAGTGCGGCCATTTCAACTGGCGACGCACCGTGACATGAGCCGTCTTCCTCACAAGTCATTTTCACACCCCTGGAGCCTCAGGTTTTTCTTTTTACCCTGACAGCCATTCGGCTCCCTGGAGGACCAGGGAGGCAGGAAGTGGCTTTGTCTGTTTTCCAGATGATCTCCTCCCAGTTTCCCTGCATGATATATCCCTGACTGCTGGCCGTATCGCTCTAGCAGCCATGCGATGTCATCTTTAACACAAACACTGCTGTCCGTCAACCCAGCCAAAGTTTCCAGCCACACCATTGACCTGGAAACAAAATGTGCACATCTTACTGATTTATGGAGTTCCTTGGCCAATTTGCCACTCCATTAACTCTAAGATTAATTGTTTCTTTTAATTAGCATGGTGTTTTTAAACTACAGGGGTGGCACTGCTCCCACCCCCACCCCCCCAAAAAAACCATTAAATCATTAGTGCTATAAAGTGGCAGAAATAACTGGAAACTCCAACATCATTGGCACCCTCGCTAGCATGTGCCAGACATGGCAGGGGTACGTGCTGAGCTAGTAAGCTTCTCTTTTGCATACCCCAGTCACGGAAAGTTCCTGTTGCCCCGCCAGGCAAGTAAGTGGGAATGAAATTCTGCAGCACGTGGATATATTTTTCCACACTAGGTGGCATTTGCGTTGGGTACCCATACGCCCAACATCAACAAGACACCACTCAGTACAGCGAACACCCCTGATCGTGCCAATCAAAGTTGACTTCGAATGGGGGAATTCCCCGGTTGCGGTTCGGATCCGTCTTAAAACCGCCGCTTTGGCAGAATGCAGAATGATAGTCAAACCGAAAGACCGAAGGTTCCTCGGTCAGCTCTGCAAGAGGCACTGCTGTGCAAACAAAATTGTGAATTGGACTGGGCCAATAAATTATTCAGCAGTACCAAAATATAACCAGTCACAACACACCCTGTTGTCTAATAAACAAAATGACTGCACCAGTGATAGCCCACATGTTGATGACTGGAGAAACCATGTGGTCACCAAGGCTCCTGCTGCATGCCTTCCTGAGTACTGACTGAAATGGTGTTGTAGATTATAACCATGGGCTTGCTGGACCAGACAGGATGCCTCCCCTTGACATTAATTGCACATTTAATCATCTCACTTTGACATCAATTTAGACATCTTAGGGGCAGCAGACTATACGAACTTACTCATGACTACACTTTGATGGAAGCTTCTCTGATTCCTTAACACGTGTCTGTCATGCACCTTCAGGCGGAGGAACGTGCATACTGTTTAACAACGATTACCTATGATCGTAATAATTTCCCTATGGAGGGTTCAGGTACAGTATAAAGGGGCGGTACACTGGCACCTTACCTCTCGCCCCGAGTGCCTCTCGATGGCCTTCTTCACTTTGCCGTAGGTTCCTTTGCCGAGGGTCTCCAGCAGCTCGTAACGGTGTTTCAGGTTGTGTTTGTGATTGTGCTTCTTGACGGCCGACCCCCATCTGCCGTCGCGGGCCGCCGGTGCCTCGGAGGGTTTCTCCAGGCAACAGTATCGCGTGGGGCTGCGCACCGGCTCGTCCCCGGTACGAGACAAGCGCTGGGGCGACGCACAGGCTGGCTCCATCTTCACGGAACCCGACATGTTCTGCTACACTATATTTAATACTTTAGCACAGTCGCGATAGCGAGAATATTTTAAAATAATAATAATAATAATAATACAAATAAATAAATAATAAATAAGAACGAAAAGGCGCGGTTTGAGATAAATATGCGGGACTTAATGTCACTGTACCATTTACTTCACTTGGCGTCTCTTTCCATTGTTATTGCCGCTGCTCAATTTGAGTATTACAACCCTGATCATGGCCAATACTGCACTTTAACTGTCGGCATTAAAAAAAATAAAATAAAGAATATCAGTGTATACGAGATAAATGATCATTTATCATAAGTATAAGGAATATTTATTAAAGCCAATTATGGCTGTATAACATATATACTATTATCCGAGAGCTAAATTAAAGGTTTCAACTTGGGGAAACGGCTCAAACGATCAACCAGCTGTACTCCGGCTTTCTGGGCAACGCGTCCTTGCGTATGCAAGGGATCCAGGAGAAACATTAACGATCGCGAAAAGGCATCATCTTAACACAGTGAAAATCAGCCTTATTCTTCCCCTTATCGCCGAGGAGCATGACGTCCCGTCCCCACCGCAATCCCCCGGACGCTGCGCAGCGTAATCTACAGTAAAAAAAAAAAAAAGTATCTATTTTCATATACTCAAAAGCACAGAACGGAAACCTTCATCCTCACTGCCTCCCGAGAAAGCAGCCACGAAGCCGGCTTTCTGAACGCGGATGACCCTCATTTTGTCGCCAGACCGGCCGTAGCGTCAGCCAGCGGTGCCCTGTCTATGGTGCGTGTGATCCATGGCCATGCGCTGCTCGGAGGTGCTCGGCGTTCGGCTGGGGGTAGCTGAGAAGCTCTGCCTGCTGCCATGGCCATTATACTCCCCTTCTCCTGGACCCTCTTCTCTCTTTCTCTCTCTGGTCTGGAGGGCTGTGAATAAGGAATGTGAGCTGCATGGGGCTGGAGGAGGAGTCACTCCTCTCTCCTCCCCCCTTCTCATTTTCTTTGTACCATTTTTTTCCTGGCTGCACCTTTCGCTTCTCCCCTCGTGCGTTTGAACTACAGAGGGATCCTCAACCTTCTCGGAAACAGCTTCTAAATACTTAATCGACTAACTGATCTGAACTCGAATTTGCTGAAAGGTGGGAATGGTTGTGATAGCCGCTGTAATACGCGGGGGGTGGGAATGTCACCTTTCCCCCCACACCGAAACTCACCTTCGAAATCGCAAGCTTAAAACCAGATCGCCAAGTGAATGCATGTAAATTAACATCTTCATCTGATTATAAGATTTCTGATTTTAGATGCGTCGAACAAGAATCTAAAATCTAAAAAGTGGCTCCACACTCAGCAATTGACATCCTTAAATTTTTCAGCGCAACTTTAACTTTTAACCAAGCATAACAAGGATAGGGGTTATGGATAATGCACGAATGCACTAATGTCTATGAAGCTTGCGTCCAATAGTATGTACTAACGAAATGGATTTTGATTTGTAGTCTGAAAATCAATCCTGTGGTCACGGGTAAAAGACGTGGTTTGGAGTGACTACTCAAACAGATTTTCTTCTGTAAATACATGACTTTATAACCCGTATACTGTGAAAGTGACCCTTGCTTTCGAAAGAAATCACAAATGCATTTTTTGTTCCTTGGCTGTTAGTTACTATGTTACCTTTAAACGACGCGTAGCGTTTCTTGATCTCACAAGGCAATAGGGGACCTTCTTCCGCGAGATCAATATCGCCTTCTCCGCGTCAATATGTTCTGCAGTATTGTGACATCTCTGCTGCCCCCTAGGGAACTCACATCATCTTACAGCACTCGCTCCTCCCCCACCAAATCACACAGCGCTATTAATGGGATTTCAAGCATTCGTTCTAACTTATACTGGTCAGGATGCCAGCCTACCCCAGATAGCAGAGGGCTCAAGGCTTGGGGGCAAATGGGCAAATGCATGCACATACTCCTATTAGAGTAATCAGCAATATATAAATGGCGTTTCACCTAACGGCAAGTCTTTCAACTGCAGGAATAAACAGGTATACCCAGGGTAGTCACGGGCGGAAGGCGCAAAATTCACACATCCAACTGGTGACGGCGGGATTCGAACCCTAGAGGTGCGAAACAGCAATGAGAGACTCAACTGCAATATAATTATCCCGGCCGTTTATCGTTTCAGTGCCTGACTGTTAGCACAACCATCCAAAATAGATGTGTTCCGGGCTTTGGCAGAGAAAGTGGGGAATTCTAATTGACGCACCATTTATTTCACCGTTACCGCTGCCAATTACATCACTGGCAGCAAACGCAAGCCGAACCATCAGCTCCACATTCCTGCGCCGTCAGAATGTTCTGAATGTGAATGCTGGTGCACCTACATCATCATCATCATCATCATCATCACCACAGAGCACGTGCTGCCTGGGGCAGCACTCACTAACACCATCCTCACTTGTATCTGTCATTTAGACCCATGATACCGTTACCGTGATCACTGCGACTGGAAGGTGATACTGAATTTTACTTAGTTCGTGTTCATGGGCGGAGGTAAGTAGGATGCAGGTTTTTTGCCCCCCGAGTGCAAACATCAAACTTCGCCTATGTTCATGCTGCGTGAGTTCTTTACTTATCAGCTTGTTCCGTATTGGGAACAACTGACTGATCATTTGTCTAACAGGGATTGCAGAAGCTCTTGAAGAAAGTAGTGCCTTGGTTTGCAGTTTTCCGTTTCGCATGTTTGCGTGTTGAAACCTTGGAGCGCTTTGAAGAGCTTAGCGCGTCCCCTATTGGACATATATGGAGCTACACCAAGTTCTCGTATTACACTGGCAAACTAAAGGGCTTTGATATGAATAAACTATACATTTTTGAGGTGTGTTATCCATATGTCACATGTCTTGTATCAGTGCATACTACAAATCCTGGAGTGCTCCTGAAGTGCCCTTGTCAAATTATCGAGCTTTTCTCAGCGCTTGCAAGAAAAGTTTCCTGAAAAACAAGCCACACATCCCCGGACGCGCTGCCAGACACTGAGCGTTTAGCTGTGAACATTCCTTGTGTTGTGCTGCCGCCTAGTGTTTCGTAAGAGAGACTTTTTTGTAGCGCAGTGGTGCTTAAAAGTTAGTGAACCCTTCCAAAGTTCCCATATTCCTCCATAGTTATGACTTAAACCATTATCAGAAGCAGGTGAGTAGAACATAACTGAACAAATAAGACAAAATATTATACCTGGTCATTTATTTATAGAGGCAAATGATCCAAAGTTACAAATCTAAGTGGCAAAAGTAAGTGAACCTTTGCTTTTAGTATTTGGCGTGACTCTCCTTTTGAAGCAATAACTGCAAATAAACATATCTGGTATATCTTCATTAGTCCTGCACATTCCTCCATACAGAACTGCCTCAACTCAAGGAGGTTGCTGGCTTTTCCTCCAAATGAACTGTACAAAACCTCTATTTTATTCTTCCCCAACCAGTCTTTGGTAGAATGACTTGCGGTCGTCATCTTGCTGCATGACCCAGTTCCTTTTGTGATGTAGTCCACAGACAGATGTTTTCTCTTAGAATTTACTGGTACAATTCAGAATTCATTGTCCCATCCACAGTGACAAACTGTCCCAGCCCAGACACAGCAAAACAGGCCCAGAGCATGATACTACAGCTACCATGTTTTACAGATGGGATGAGGTATTCCTGCTGGAATGCAGTGTTTTCCTTTATCCAAGCATAACGCTTCTCAATTGAACCAAAAAGTTCTATTTTGGTCTCATCTGTGCATTAAACATTACTCCAATAGCTTTCAGGCATGTCCACATGCTCTTCAGCAACCTATAGATGGGAAGCAATGTTTTTCTTGGAAAGTAGTGCCTTTCTTCTCACATCCCACTGTTGTTCAGTGCTCTCCTGATTTTGGACTCATGAACATCAACATTAACCAAGGTGAGAAAGGCTTTTAGTTGCTCAAAAGTTACCCTTGGTTCTTTTGTGACCTTGCAGACAATCACACGCCTTGGCCATAGAGTGATATTTGTTGATGGACCAGTCCTGGGGAGAGTAACAATAGTCTTGAACTTCCACCTTTTGTACACAATCTGTCTGACTGTGGATTGCTGCAGCTGAAACACTTTAGAGCTGGTTTTGCATCCTTTCCCATCACAATGAGCATCAACAATTCTTTTCTGAGGTCCTCTGAAATGTCCTTTGTCCACAGCATTTTACAAACTGATGTTGCACAAACATGTTTCAAGAAGAAGCCCTTGACAGAATCCTGTTCTTATTAACAGGGTGCCTATTCACACCTGATTATCAACACCTAACTCTAATCTCACCTTCAAATGATTTGCTAGATTCACATTCTTTTTCCCTTTGCAGATTTGTGACATTGGATCATTTTCCTCAATACATAAATGAGCAAGTATGATTATTTTTGTCTCATTTGTTTAGTTGTGTCCTCTTCACCTCCTTTTAGGACACGTGTGAAAATCTAATGCTGTTTTAAGTCATATTTATGCAGGAATACGGAAAATGCCTGAAGGGTATGCCACCTTTCAAGCACCACAGTGTGTGTATTCATGGATGATCTTATTAGATTAACCTGTAATATGTTTTAATATGTTTGCATTTGTTTTAATGGAAACCTTCATATATCCCTCTACTTATGGAGTATTGGTTCACAGGGGCCCTGTAGCTGTGAGGTCACAGCGCTGCCCCTCACATCTCCATCATGCCGAAGCTTTGTTTGCCCCCCCCCCCATCCACTCTATTACTGATCTTTTCACTTCTTCCACAAAACGGGTAATTACCATGAATTCATGAGTTCTAGGCAACAGCCCTGTTTAAAGGGGATCTATTGTGCTAGTTTACATTGTTCATAATTTTATTTTTTGGAGTCTACTACAATAGATTTACATGCTTTGGTGTTCCAAAAACACATTGTTTTTCTACATACGTGCATGTCTATTCATTCTGTCTATCTGAAATGCTCTCTTAGAGCTTTAAGTCACAAGGACCCAAATGAGCCCAGCGGGCTCTGATTGGTCAGCTAGCCATACACATACTGCCTCATCTTGTAGTCTGCAAACCAAGCTAAGGGATCTGTGACCAACTGAGCAGATAGATTCTGGATTTCCTTAAGGGAAGACCTCAGGTGGTGAGTATAGGCAATTGTGTATCCAGCGCAGTCACCCTCAACATGGCAGCTCCGCAAGGCTGTCTCGAGCCTACTGCTGTGCACCCTCTACACCGACGACAGTGTAGCCATACTCAGCTCAAATTCCTACGTGAAATTTTCTGACGACACAGTGATGCTCGGCCTCTTCTCCAACAATGATGAGTCCATTGCATTTATATTGCACTGCACAATACTTTTTACCTATCACTTATTTATAGATTATGTACAGCTGAACATTTCATATATTTTTATCTTATATTATTAATTTTCTTAATTTTTTTCTATATTTTGTTTCTCTCTTATTGTGCACAGCTGCTGGGCCACATTTCACATTTCACTACATGTTGAATGTGTACAACTGTGTTTGCATGCACATAAACATGTATAGCACACTATAGGAAAGGGGAAAAAAACATAAAATGTGTAATAGGACCCCTTTAAGCTATAAATCTCCCCTCTCCATGTTTTCTTGAAATATTGTTATCTTGTCTACAGAGTACCATGAAAGTCCCTCAAATTCTCTGGTATATTACAGTGTAGCATTTGGTTGGTTTGGTTTAGTTAGTCATCCATTACATGGCATTTGTGCCACCTCTATCTGACTCTGTCAGGGATACCGGAGGGGGGGGGGGGGACAGTAACAGGGACCCTAACAGATTTGGATTGGGTCTAGAGCGGGAGCCTAATATGACATTCTTTTCATGGGGCCCCCAGGGCCCAGACCGTGTGCAGTGACCTAGGCACAAAGATTTACCTGATTTGGGTTTCAGAGTTGCATGAATGATTCATCTGAGCTGCTCCCATGTTGGCCCTGCTCCAGGTGACTCACGGTATCAATATCAGCCTGCATAGGAGTGTTGGTGTGTGTGTGTGTGTGTGTGTGTGTGTGGGGCAGGGGAGGGTATGAATATATAACAGCGGGGGGACCAAATGGCCCGCAGTTTCATAGTTTCAAGCCTGTTATTTTGACATTGTGCGGACCACCTACTCGATTCCTACAAGGAGAAACTAAATTTTATTTAAATCTATGATTGTAATTAAAACACTAGAAATGCCAAAAGTCTTGTATTTTATTTGGTTACTTATGGTTAAGGGTGTTGTGACTGGGATTAGGGTTTTCCTCATTGAAATAAATGGAAGGTCCCCATTTAGATAGGTGTGTGTGTGTGTGTGTGTGTGTGTGTGTGTGTGTGTGTGTGTGTGTGTGTG
>JAABNY020000001.1:4911047-4930076 GCA_015164015.2 Brevimyrus niger
AAGAGTCGGGAAACTAAGACGACGGTAGGCGGGGGGCGGCGGGGGAGGGTGATCGACGGTCCCGTTACTGTCGAGGCTGCGAGGGGGCGTGGGGGGGTGGGCGGCGGGGGGGGGGGGGGGGCTACCTCTTTGTTTCCACAGAAAGACGAAGCACTCCTTCTGTCCGTAACGCTCACTGCCGGCCCATTTAAGCTCCCTTCATGGGCGACATAAAGAAATGAATGGAAGTGACTTTTATAGACTAATGGCAGCTCATCTTCCCATAGAGCTGCTCCTACCTGTGAGTGAAAAGATGCACTGAGTGGGGGGGCTTGTTTTAGAGGGAAAGGAGCTGAATGAGAAAAGGTCGTCCTTTCGGGGGGCCCCGAGGGTCGCGGGCGGGGACCGGGGCCCGAGACGCTGCCATTTCTCCCGGTGACCTATTAATCATGCGTTTAAGTGGAGCTATTGAGCCAAAATGGAGGAACGGGGAGCGTGACTAACCGCCTTGACGCTCTCTTCCTCGGTGGTCCGCGTGCCTCCCCGCGGCAGATTTGTCGTACAGATTAATAAACCATTCATCGATGGGCAAGGCTAATTGTCCAACTTGACTTTTGTTGTTCATGCACCTGTGAGAGAGAGGCACCGTGGGATTGCCTTCAGAAGCCTTTGGGGATGACTGATCGCCCGCTCCCCTTTCAGGAAGGGACCCCGGATCTGATCCCGGCCTCTGTGTCCCTCATTCCCCTTTAACCACTGATTTGTATGGGCTTGCCTATAGAGCCCGAGCTCTTTTTTTTTATAAGGAAAGTTCTGGTCGCGGCGACCTTCCATGTGATTTAAATCTCAAGCCGTGATTGCTTCAGCAGACCCAGCCATAGTGGTCGTGTGCGTCATCTCGAGATGCTTGGAAACCGAAATGCTTCGCCTGTGTCAATCATGGAATGATGATCCTGGAAAAGGTCTCTTTTAAGATTCTGACAGCAGTATTTTTTGTTATCAGAACCTCTATTGTCATATGACTAAGGCCAGTGGATATTTTTGTTAGCACTGCTTGTTACTGTTGGAGACACCATGGCAATAGACAACTAACAATTAGGATATGAGGCAAAGAACAAATACAAGACACAAGATAATAAAAAACAAGTTTGGATAATAAAGGAAAATAGATAATAAATGCAAATAAAGGGTAAGTGCAAAGTACATGATAAATAGAGTCATTTGTACAAATTCAAATAGTGTGATGCAGAAAATTGACATCCGTATATACAGTACATAACATACATCACATGCAATGTAAACTGGGAAAGGGTAGAGAAGTTCACAGACATATACTGTATATGCACACCAAATTGAACAAGGGAATAGCAGCACAAAAATAAAGATGGCGCGTCAACATCAAGGCAGTTAACGACAGCGCTGGCAGGGTGATGCAGGGTGTTTCTTGCACAACAGGATGCCCTACACAGCCATATTCTTAAAGACACCAAGGTCGTAAAGAAAATCTGGAAAGTTCCACCCTGCTGACAGTGGCTTGAGCTCAAGAGTTGCATATGGTACTGTACTTCCTTTTGTCTTGTTTTGCTTGTTCATTTTTGTTTGTTTGTTTTGTTTGGTTACTGATTTGTTGTATTTCTGTCTGTAATGGCTTCCCTGCTAGACTATGTGACTTATATCCATTACTGTCAGGTGGCAATGCATATGACCAACAAGGTGAGGTATGTCTCACAGATACCATGCAGCCGTAGTGCTCCCCACATCCTTACTAATCTGAAAATAAACGTTTTTCCTCTTGAAACTTAATATGCAGTACGACAGTTTGAGATATTTGGAGATTTTGGTTAATTTTTATGTGGGAGTAAATGTTGAACTTTGACCTTACAGAGAGAGCTGGTCTACCGCTGTTGTCCCCAGAGGCAAGCCCCAAGGCTCTGCGGGGAATCCTGCGGCGGGCTGTTTTCTCCGAGGTCCAGAGGAGGGCGCTGGAGAAAACCTTTGAGAGGCAAAAATACATCAGCAAAGCAGATAGAAATAAGCTTGCAGCCGATCTGGGCCTGAAGGAGTCCCAGGTATGACTGCTGCATCATTATTACCTTATTCTTCTTACCATCATCGTTATTATTATTCAAATAGTCATTTTTTGTAAAGTTATTAAATAAAACAGCACATTACACAATGCATCGTTACAGGCCCATATATGCTGATTCTGCATACAACCCACACATCCAGGCCATTTTCTCATGCTTATTCCTGCATTGGACAGGTAAAGATCTGGTTCCAAAATCGGAGGATGAAATGGAGGAACTCGAAGGAGAAGGAAACTCTCTGTCTGAGAACTCCGATGGAGGAGCTTTCACTACGGAGCGAGGCAGGGATGGGGGTGGAGGAGGAGCAGCAAGAGATTCAGGGATCACTTCAGAGCCAGGAGATGCACAGTGGCACGTCAAAAGTATGGCCATCCGTGAGAGAAGCCAGGGGACGTTCGAAGGGACTCGCCACCGTTACTCTGGAGTGCTCCAAGGGAGACCCCCCCACCCTGAGCTGGAGCTAACATCTGGGAAAGCCAGCAAACAAAGACAGGAAGTCTCGCCTCCAACTTCCTGTGGACATTATGGGACATAGCTGTATGCATTTTATACTCTGCTCTGAATATAGAGTGAGAGGACAGCCTGGGACACTTCTCAACATGTTCATACTGTCTGGTGCTGATGCCTTTTAGGAATCTGTCACTTCAGTCTGACAGGCTCTAAATTAGAGGAAAAAGCAATAAATCCATTCTTAAGAGAACAGAGAAACACAAATCTACAAATCCCAAAATCACAGGCGAAAATTTTATGATCCCAAATTTATGTAAAAATGTTTATTATTGTACATATTAGTGCAGTTTGTTCTTAATACACTTTCTCTGAATATTACTTCTAAAGAGTTTGCATCTTCCTTATAAGCTGGTGTTATAGGAATCGAAATGTTTGTCCATCATAAAGGCTAAATTTGTAATTACTTCATGATTTTCCATTGAAACCAGAAATATTAGTTACTATGCATTTAATATTATACTGATTTCTAAGTAAAGCTCATTAACATGGAAACAGATCTCCAGAATAAAAGGGAAAATGTAAAACCATTGCTCTGTGTAAAGAGAAGTACTTTCATTCTAGATAAGTGACTTCTTGTGGTTTTATGACATGTAAACATATTCCAAGAGCACATTTTAACTCCTCAGATTTTAAGGCCATCTTCGATCTTCCAGTACAGAATGACAACATTGGAATGCATTCCAGGGTGCTCCCTGCCCCCGTGCATTCTGGGATAGGCTCCAGGCTTAGCACCATCCTGGGCTGGATAGGCAGTTATGGAAGACAGATGGATGGATATATCAAACAATAAGGTTGAGCAAAAAACAAACATAGTCACAGAAACAGTCATAAGACATGGAGCTGCTGAATGAACTGAGTTTATTTGAAAATACAGTTTTGACGTTGTATTATGTTTCACAAGAAAAATATTAGCGATGCTATGTAACACCACAGCATGATTGCGAAGTGAAATTTAATTAAGCCGAAGGAGTCGCTATATTTCCCATGTTGGGCGCATGGCTGCCTGTGTCTCCCAGGTCTTCTGCTGCATCTGGGGCTCAGCATCCCTGCTCAGGGGCGATCCTGCACTTAAGGATCTTCAGGTAGATCTGGATCTTGTTGGAGTCCCTGCGGAAGCAGTACAGAAGCTGCTGGTCGTTCATGGGGCGTGCCTCGCTGCTCGAGGCATGGAGGCCGAGGGCCTCGTTGGAGATCAGACCACGCACCGAGTTACTGATCATGCCCAGGAGGTGCATCTGTTGGGAGTGGGGGGCAAGCAAGAAGATCAGCCATGATTCTCTAAGAAGTCATTAAGAATCCATCCATCTTCCAAACCGCTTATCCTACTGGGTCTGCCCATGATGGCATGGGGAGAACATGCAAACTCCACACACATATGTAACCCAGGCGGGAGACTCGAACCCGGGTCCCAGAGGTGTGAGGTGAATCATTACGAATCATCAGATAAATATGAACCCCAGTGTTTAATGCCATTCCGAAAATAAATACACAATAACATCTTATTTTACTCCAAAACATCTGGCACCCCACAATAAGTGACCTAATAACTGAGCATGCTCAGACATGTGACCTAATCACTGAGCATGCTCAGACCAAGGGCATAATCACACTCACACTCACACAAGACCCGGTTGCCTCCTACTGTGCATGATTGCCCCTCTCAACTTCAATAGTGGTCTGTGCTCACATTGCACTTAATGGTCATCATTATGCATTATGCATTGAAGAAAACATAGGAAGGAAAGCACTATTGCACAGCAGAACAGAATTTATGATTAATGTCCTAATTTTGTGGCTTATTTGGAATTTTTTTAGGCGACTCGTAGATTTATTAAGTATGCAACACAGCGAGTTTTATTTATTTATGCTGCCAATCCCACATTTTACTAAAGATCTCAGAATTTAGTAGTGCAGACTATTGTTGCATGGGTTACTGGTACTGAAAAGGTACCATGGTACTGCATTGTTTGTTTTAAGGCTGTTTGGTGTTACATTCCTTTAATACTGGTCCTGATACCATACTACAAACATCGCTAATGCTAATATTGCTAACGCTAAATATCGAATCACAACCATGGACTCAATATGTCTGAACCACTGCTGAAACGCAATTATACCCTGAGCAGATGAATGGAAGAAAGGGCGGGAAACTGCTGTAACATTTATGGGTGCTCATCTGTAAAAAATTACACAATCTGTACAGCCTAACCAATCCGTTACTTCCGGGTTCGGTTCATGTATTGTGTAATCATACGCATGCATCTGTCAGTTGCATAACTAACGTCAGGTCTGTGTTCTGTACCCAAGCACAGTTAGCAATCACACCAGATGCGTACTAACTGTACAATAGCCCACCTCACCAAGTGCAGCGCTCACGCTAGTCAGACTAACAGGACAATGGGGGTCAGCATGCACAGGCATAGTACAGGCTGCTAGTGTGAGTATGCCACTAATCACTGAGCATGCTCAATAGCTACCACGGGAGGCTGGCTGGAATTCATACCAGTTCATCGGATTCCCTGACAAAACATTAATGTCTTGTAGCCTTTCAAGAGTCCAGAAACACCAAACCTCCCCCTTGTGGGTGCTGACACTTGTCGGTCATGGTTAAGGAATAGCTGGCATACTGTTGACATTTATCATTTTGTCCAACTCTAATAATTGTTCATAATCTGAAAGTCCCTGTGTGATAACTCATGACTACAAATAAATCAAATGTTTAATGCAAAACAGCTCAAGGATCATTTTCTTTTTGGACACATTGCTTAAATGACCTGTGTAAACATTTCATAAAAAATTGTCTCGTTGACCATGTCTGAACTCCAGTGAGTGGAGATGTTCACTATAATAATTCACCAATAGTTGGAGCACTCGAGGTAAAAAATCTCATGAAAAGAGACTCCTAAAGCTGACTGCTGGTGTATTTATATTCAGATGCCTGCGGCACTTGCTATCCCCAGGAGAGTCTCTCTCTCTTACTGTCTCTGCCACCCTTTCCACCCCCATCCTCAGCTGCTGCACCATGTCGCTCATCTCCAGCGCCTTGCTCCCGCTGAAGCTGCTGAAGTCCTCGTGCTGCGCCATGCTCCGGTGAAGCTGGGAGAGCGGATCCCTCCAGGCCAGCAGCAACTTTAGGATCACGCCGGTCAGGTCTTCCCCCTGAACAGTGGGGGGCATTCATTCATGTTATGTTTCAAGGTTCATCATGGAAAGAGGACTGGGAGGGCTTAAAAGGGAGAGGTTGTTGAGAAGTAAAGTCTTGGGTGTGGGGTATAGACAGGAAGAAAGAACCAGAATCACTCAAACTCACTCAAAGTCACCCATATCAAGTGCCAGTATAGTATCACTCATACTGTCAACATGGTATCACCCACCCTGTCAACATGATATCACCCATTCTATGAACATGGTATCACCCACCCTGTCAACATGATATCACCCATTCTATGAACATGGTATCACCCATTCTGTCAACATGATATCACCCACCCTGTCAACATGATATCACCCATTATATCAACATAGTATCATCCATTCTGTCAATACGGTCTCACCCATACTGTCAAAATGATATCACCCATTCTATCAACATTGTATCACCTATTCTATCAACATGATATCACCCATTCTATCAACATTGTATCACCCATTCTATCAACATGATATCACCCATACTGTCAACATGATAGCACCCACACTGTCAACATGGTATCACCCATTTTGTCAATATGGTATCACCTATACTGTAAAAATAATATCACCCATTCTGTCAACATGGTAGTACCCATTCTGTCAACAAGATATCACCCATTCTACCAAGATGGTATCACACATTCTGTCAATATGGTATCACCCATACTGTCAAAATGATTTCACCCATTCTATCAACATTGTATGACCTATTCTATCAACATGATATCACCCATTCTATCAACATGATATCACCCATTCTATGAACATGGTATCACCCATCCTATCAACATCGTATCACCCATTCTGTCAATATGGTGTCACCCATTCTATCAACATTGTATCACCCATTCTATCAACATGATATCACCCATACTGTCAACATGATAGCACCCACACTGTCAACATGGTATCACCCATTTTGTCAATATGGTATCACCTATACTGTAAAAATAATATCACCCATTCTGTCAACATGGTAGTACCCATTCTGTCAACAAGATATCACCCATTCTACCAAGATGGTATCACACATTCTGTCAATATGGTATCACCCATACTGTCAAAATGATTTCACCCATTCTATCAACATTGTATCCCCCATTCTATCAACATGGTATCACCCATACTGTTAATGTGGTATCAACCATTTTGTCAACATGGTATCATCCATAGCCACTACCAGTGTATCATCATCCATACTCACTGCCAGTCTCTGTGCATTTTCTTTGCCATTAGGTGTTAATATATAGGAAGTATGACAGTTCCGATTGATTTTGCTAATTTTGTTTTTGCTTGGAAGAAAGTATTGTTCCTTTGGGAAAAAGGGAAGACAGAATAGAAGAGTTTAGAGTAAAATTGGAATGCAAAGCACGACAAAAAATGCTGAAAATAATTGTGACAGTACAGCCTATTCCATCCATCTACCACAGAGTTCTCCTGGATAGGGCTGCAGGAGGGCTGGAGCACTGCAGGTCGCGAGACAGGGACATACGTAAGTGGCTATGCTTCACATGGCACACAGACCGCTCTAGAGCTGCCAGTCATCCTAACGACTTTAGGCTGTGGGAGAAAACTAGAGGACCTGAAGGAAACAACCACACAACATGGGGGTGGGGGGGGGGGAGACCAACAGACTCCACGCACTGACACAGAACTCAGAGGTGGGATTTGAACTTCCAACCCCAGAGGTGTGAGGAGGCATCCACTGAGTCACCACGCTGCCATACACCGGAATCTATATTAGTAGTTCCACAAAAAAAAAAACAAAAATCATCCAACTGAGAATAAAAATGATCTGAGCCGTTTACAAAATCTGTCAAGTCCTACTCAAACCATGCTGTAATCAGTGCCCAGATCCTTCTGCCTAAAAGTGTCCCCCGGGAGGTAAAATAAAGTGAAAGGGACTCACAAACTCTGAATGGAGGTCGCTGGAGAGGCCGTGCACCCGGGCGGAGTGCTGGATCACCCTGTCGAACAAGTCCGCCAAGGAGAGTGTCTGACACCCCGCATGTCCATGGACACAGATCGGTGTGGAACCAACTATGAGCTGTACGTCCAGAAACATCAGAATGAAAATAACAGGCCCTGGGAAAATACAGAGAAAGGAGGTTACATATGCCCAGAATGTCTTCTGTTTTCTGTTTATATGTTTTATCATTGTTTCTCTCTTAAATCCCAGAAATCCTGTCCTCTAAAAAAATACCTTTTAATTTCCTGAACATGATTCCTGTCGCTCCGGCTATCCACAGTCAGGATGCTTTTCTGACATCCAGAGATGAGGGCAAATGATTCTTTTACACATTGGCAATGACTGTGTTTGTTACATGCACAAATGGTGGGAGGGGCAGGGGGGGATGATCCGCTCGTCATTTTTTCATCTGTTCCCCTCCTCACACTGGATTGTGACATACGGACCTCTCTGCACCTGAAAGCAACCAGAATGGAAGATCAGCAGGATGGTCTGAAGCTTTCCTGCATTTGTTAGCTTAGCCAGCAGCTTAGTCAGTGACCCTTAAATTAGCTACACATAGCTAGTACTGGGCAGAGTCCACTTTATTAGGTACACATAGTTAGTACTGGGTAGGACGTGCTTTATTAGGTACACATAGTTAGTACCGGGCATGACCCACTTTATTAGGTAAACGTAGCTATTACCAGGTGGTACCCACTTTATTAGGTACACATAGTTAGTACCAGGCATGACCCACTTTATTAGATACACGTAGCTATTACCAGGTGGTACCCACTTTATTAGGTACACATAGTTAGTACCAGGCATGACCCACTTCATTAGCTATGCCTAACTAGTACCTTGTGGGACCCACCTAATTAGGTACACATAGTTAGTACCGGGCATGACCCACTTTATTAGGTACACATATTTAGTACCAGGCATGACCCATTTTATTAGCTATGCCTAACAAGTACCAGGTGCGGCCCACTTTATTAGATACATGTAGCTAGTACCAGGTGGTACCCACTTTATTAGATACACGTAGCTAATACCGGGCATGACCTACTTTATTAGCTATGCCTAACGAGTACCAGGTGCTGCCCACTTTATTAGGTACATGTAGCTAGTACCAGGTGGTACCCACTTTATTAGGTATACATAGTTAGTACCAGGCATGACCCACTATATTAGGTACACATAGTTAGTACCGGGCATGACCCACTTTATTAGCTATGCCTAACGAGTGCCAGGTGGTACCCACTTTATTAGGTACATGTAGCTAGTACCAGGTGGTACCCACTTTATTAGGTACACATAGTTAGTACCAGGCATGACCCACTATATTAGGTACACATAGTTAGTACAGGGCATGACCCACTTTATTAGCTATGCCTAACGAGTGCCAGGTGGTACCCATTTTATTAGGTACACATAGCTAGTATCAGTTTGTACCCACATTATTAGGTACACGTAAATAGTACCAGGTGGTACCCACTTAATTAGGTATGCCAGGCTAGTACCAGATAGGGCCGCCTTTATTAGGTGCACATATTCAATTTATTTTTATTTTATATAGTGCTTTTAACAGCTGTCATTGTCACAAAGCACTTTACATATAACTGACCCGAACCCCCACCAAGCAAGCCTGAGGCTACAGTGGCAACGAAAACTCCCTCTATCAGGAGGAAACCTTGGGAGGAACCAGACTGGGAAGGGGACCCCATCCACCTCTGGGTGACCGGGGAGCATAAAAATTTACACACATGAATGAATCATTAATTTATTATTTTAAAGAAGTGAAGATATAAAAATAGTCTAAAGGAGTCGGTGCTGGGGCCGCATGCTAAGATTCACTCAGTAACATTAAGCTAAAATTTGTTCAGTATTAAAGTGGAATTCAGTGTAAGTCCATGTAGTCTGAAAAAGTCCCAGCTGGTTCCAGGTGATGGTATCCATGGAGTCCAGGTGAGGGTTCAAGCGATGAAGCTTCAGCTCGGGATCAGTTCAAAAAAGAGAAGAAAGAGAAGAGAGTTAGTGCCTTACACCTAACCCTACACCTAACCTAACCTCCAACAGTACTAAAGTAACTATGGCAGCCTGGCTGAAAGGGAGAGCTGGAAGAAAACACAGACATGAGAGTTTGCAGGGGTCTCAGCGTTTAGCCAAACCACCGTCAAACTGAAGTGATCGGCCTTTCACCTTCAATCTCAAATGAGCATGAACTACCAGATCTCACATTTACCTTAAGAAAAAGGTATTTCAATATCCAAAAGACTGACTTAACAAGTAAGTCTTAAGCCTTGCTGTGAAAGCAGAGATTGTTTCTGATGTAGTACTGGGTGGGACCCAATTTATTAGCTACACATAGTTAGTATTGGGGCTACACATACAGTAATATTGGGTGGGACCCATTTTATTAGGTACACATAGGAAGTATCGGATGTGACCCAATTTATTAAATACACACCTAGTTAGTACTAAGTAAGACCCACTTTTACCTCCAGATTGCTTTAAGAGTAGACAAGTTCTGCCTGAGCTGTTATTTTTACACTTCCGACTGGCTTTAGCTCTCCTCATTCTCTCCTGACCTCTTTCATCCACAGGGTGTTTTGTCCAGAGAAATGCAATGTTTTTTCATTTTTCTTCACACAATCCTCTGTAAACTCCAGACAATGTAGTGGGTAAAATTCCCAGGAGGACAGCTGTTATTGTGATGCTGGTACAATCGCACCACATTCAAAACCACTTCGTTCAGAATGTTAACTGTTGCAATGGTTAATCGAAAAGTAAGTTTGGGGTGGTTGGGGTTCCAGGCCACTGTGCCCTTGCCCTTGTATATTAAATATACCTGAATGCTGTAAATTTTGGGTGCCCAGCTACCAGGCATCCAGTAAAGCCATATGCTCTTACTTCCTCCGAGTCACCTTACTTGAGGTGTGAACCAATCAGCCCAGTCTTGAAAGTGGGCAAGGTGCGTGTAATTTTAATGTGTTATATCATGGTAGAGAAGCAGAATGGAGCCACTGGTAGAGACTGAAATAATTCTTGGTCCATGAAGAAGATAGAAGGGTTTCCTTGACTGCGGTTTTATTGTGGATTCTGTGCTTGCTGATATGATGGTTTGAGGGAATATAAAATGGAATATTCCCTCAAGACGTCTCTCTTTGTGGGGTGGCTCAGTATCCCAAGCCTCTAGGTCGTGCGTTTGATACCAGTGCTCAGTGATGTGTTTGTGGAGATTATACATTCCTGGGAGGAAGTTCTTTTTAGTTTTTGTGTTGTTGTTTTGCTTTTGTTTTGTTTGTTGTTTTTTGCTGTTTTGATTTACCAGGTCTACTAATTCCTGCTCAATTTCACTGAAACCATTGGTGATATTTAATTAGAAAAAGATACAATGCAGGGCCTAACTATAATCTTACCGATATAGACAAAGGAAATTCGGCTTGATAGTAGCCTCTTGTATTTTTAACTGCCACTGGAGTAGACAGCTTGTGTCAGAAAGCTTCAGGATGGGGGACATATTCGACCACTAAGCCTCCCTGTTTCTATGACTGACCTGATAATCTCGGGCCTCGGAGCTGGCAGTCGATGCTAAGATAAGCCGCGCTGTCTGCTGGAGGCACAAGAGCTGCGGGTGTGCGATCCACACACAGCGAGAATACAGGAGGACCGGATTCCGGACGTCGGAGCAAAAGTGTAAGCTAGTGAGTTTTAGCGGATCAACATGCAGACACATGAGCACAGGGAAATGTCTTCAGGAGCTCTATATTTGACAAGTTATGTGACGTATGGGAGGTTATAAATCCAACAGGACATGAACATATAAAACAACCAATCAGCCTCTTTGTTTGACTGTGTTTCTTACTTAGTGTAATGCTTCCACTAAGATTGACGCAAATGGGAAGCTTCTGTAATAGAAGAGGTGAAAAAGTAAACGTTTGAAAAACTGTCCCCTTTTCACTTTTCAATGAATTGTAATATATACCTGTAGCTTTGTTGTATGAATAGTTTAAAGGAAATAAATCCTACAAATAGTTTCAAAGAAATTATATTAAGCATAAAAATCCGCAGTAATTACAATTTTTTCCTTTAGCAGACGCTGTCATCCATGGTTATATTTATTATTATTATTATTATTATTATTATTTCAAATATATTTAATGTATTAAATTTGTATGTATTCGAGGTGACCAAAAGAACGCTGTGTTTAATGGGGTCTTGGCAATACGTATTAGCCATAGATTAAAATGATTTGTAACGTTGCATGACCGCAGCATGTCAAAACCTAATAAGAAACGGCCAGAGGACCCTGCGCTCCGACGCACGTTCACGGTCCGTAATCAGCGCGGAATCGCCGCGCCTGCGCCGCTCAGCTGGATCATCGGACCGACTGCAGCAACGTGTTCAGTCGACCCCTGAGTCAAGTGCCCGCAAACTGCAGCTGTAATTCAGTTAAATCAATTAAACCTACAATTTATAGATTCGTTTAGAATCGCAGTCTGCTGATGATATGTGATGCGCAGAGCGTTGCTCAGTATGCGAGACAAATACTGATTAATGTTTAATTATATTTAATTCATTTATTAGACTATACAAGTTGCACGTAATATTCCAGATGCTGCAAGAATTTAAAAACTATTTAAGGAAAAATTCTTATGTAGGCTACATGAGTGCATTTATTTTAATCTTTAATAGGGCGGTGCAAAATATTTCATGGAATTCGTTTGCTTTATATAGCTACACAGAATTTAACAGTGAAAACGGTCCAGTCTAGGGAAGTGTTACGTTATCCGATCGGGAGAAATTGTCACGCTACCTGGGACGGAAAACGCGTTAAAGGGCGTCTTCGTCGGCGGTGCCTGGCTGTTCTGACGGCGATCGGGTGCCAGATGCGCTACTTTGGGAGCATCCCGTGTCAAAATACTGTCCGAATGTCAGGGACACTCCGACACCGTCCTTTAACGAAACTGAGACGCAGACTCGAATATAAATATCACTGATAAGTTGTTTTTCGTTCTTTTTTTTGGCAGCGTTCACCTCGTCCTTGTCCTGGTCTTGCTATCGCCAGCCTATCACACATTGAATGTTTAAAATGTGCCCACGGTTTGATATGTGAGTCTATTATATATCCAAACCATTGCGCCTTGCATTATTTAGAATGTTTCGCATGGTTTGTAAGTGATGTACAACCAGCCTCATTCAAAAAGTGATTGATGGTTTAATTCTTACATTCCACTGGCAAAAAAAAAAAAACCCATTAACATTATTTGACCCCCACAATTAAATATCTTACTTTATGGGTTTGAAACACAAGTACATTTGCTGTACAATTAAGTGCTATAAATTATTGTTTGTATTGTTTGAATTGGAGAAAGGCTGGGAACTTTATAGCCATTATATGAAAAATGAAATGTTTAGCTCAGATAGAGAAGACCCAAATAAGATAAATGATTGAGTGTAAAATTACCAAAGCAAGCCTCTATGGAAATTAAATAATGACGCTTTACAGTGCATTGGCTTAATTTGTATAGAAAAAGTTATTGTCAATTAATTTGAAACGGCATTCATTATTTTATAATGACCTTTGAGATAAAAGTAACTGCTGTAGTATGACTAATCCGTAACTTTACTATTATAAAATATTTGCTTATGACATCTTGAAACAAAAGACAAGATAAAAAGGAGCTTATTTATGATGATGTGAGTTTTGCAAATTTACAAAAACAAGCCTTCTCACATATATTATTTAAAAACGATGGTAAACGACCGAAAAAAACAAAAGCTAGCCTAATAGCTAAAATTAAATATTAAATAAAATGGAGATTTGGACTGTGAGAGTAGTTCTTTATGAAAAATTCAACTTCAGTAAAGTGTTATCTGTATATTTATAGCTGAACTATAGCTGAGATGTTCTTAGTAAAAATGTTCCGTGATGTCACTTTGTTGGCTGGGATTGTCTTTGCATATGTTGTCATCATTACCCACTCATTTAATTAGGGGGGTGTGGATCAGCAGCTCCTTAGTACTGCCCCACACGCTTGCAGAGATTTAGCACTGCAGACTGCTGAAATGTTGCTGAAGTGTGTTTTTGAGGCCTGACTCACACAGACATGCGCTGCGATCACAAACTCCAGGAGAACTCTGAGAACCTTAAGCTGTAGTTACCTCCCACTCTGCTCGCAAGACAGGGCATCAACAGCACAGAGCCCCACAACCTAGAAGGAAGAATGTTTCCGCTTCACCTGTAAAGGATAAATAACTTTTCTCATTCTCCCTTTGGCCGATGTGTATTTACAAGCTTGTGAAACGCACTTTATGGCCGGAAAACCCTGATCTCTCTCTCCGGCCATGAATGCAGGTTTCAGAGTAGCAGTGTGAGCTGTGAGTGTAATGACCTGCTCACAAAAGACTCACTACATCAGTCTTTGAAAACTTTTAAAATATTGCTTCAAACAATCTGCAGCTGGCTTTTTCAGTATATTTTATTCACACTATTCTGAGAATTTTCTATTTCACGGAAGCATTCGGGATGTCTCAAGTTTGAAAACTACAATTCCCAAATGGTAAAGGACACAGGTGGCCTGTTAGCAGCAGGCTAACAGTACATTTCTTGCTAATGACTCACTGCTGCCGTTATTTAAATAACTACCAACATACAAAACAGTGGTTAACTTATGGGGATGGATTTGGGGGGTTTTGTGAGCCTGTGTTTGAGCATGCTTTAGAGACCTTTTAGTGGGACTATGCTGTTATTGCTTGGGTGTGAGATTAAAGGACTATAGGTACTTTAAGCCAACATGAATGACAGTTATTGACAATAAATCCTCTGGATGGTCTGTCACCCCTTTCCACAAACACAAATCCACAAACAAATACACAGGCAAAAGTTATAGAAGGACAAATCAGGTGTGTGGATGAAGGTTTTTATTATGTGATAGATGTTTTTAAATACAAATCAACAGAAACCTCCTGTATTTTGCAAACTAAACACAGTGATGCATTTATCTTATTTCTGCGGATCTACGTTTTTTTTTCCTTTTGTTTTTTTAAAGAGCAAGGGCGCCACCTTCCACCGTGATAAAACGTCACAAGATGGTCCCTAATTTCACCGTAGTGCTGTTATTGAACAGCAGGTGGCGTCTAAGATACGTTTGCGCTTTGCTTGTCACTTTTTTCCAACAAGGCAATCAGTTTCACAGATTAATTATTTTAAGAACAAGATACATATTAAAAAATAAGTATTTGCTAGCTTCTCTGGTTGAAGTTGTACTTTAATATTTACTGTAGCTTCTAATAATATATTTTAAGGTAAATTATAGAAAAATTAAAACAGGAAATTACAATATGAGTACCATTACACATGGATTAATTTATATTTACCATGCTTGAGGCTGCAAGACCAATATATATTTCTGAGGCAGAGATAATATAACTTAATATATGTTGTGTATCAGTTTCCTTCAAGCTATACAATTAAGAGAAATAATGCCTTTTCCCATAAAACGATGTGAGAGGTTCAGCCACCAATATATTAATACAGCCCCCAGCTATAAAGCAGAGGGGGATCTGGGATGTTATTGCTGTCTGAAGTTTATTTATATGGTTCAGGGTGATTCATTCTTTATTCCTGTCAGTATAATATATTCAGCAATTTTTGCATCTGAACATTCACTTAGGATGTAGGCAGTTTAGAAACTGCTCGTTAAAACGGTGCTTAAACCGTCACGCCAACAACGATTTCTTTACGGATTCCTCAGATATCCCTCGGCAAAATTTGCCAAACTTGGTAGGGGCCAGTTCTCAGTAAATTGTTGCAAATTTTGTGTGATCCTTTGTTATGAAAAGTAGTGTACGGTAAAATTTGATGGCTGGAATGGGGTATGGGGGTCGGTGCCGTGATGCGTCCCAAGGTGGCCTCCCTTCCGCCTCTCGCTGCTACTCCAAGATTCAAGACTCAACCCTTTACATGAAGGCTGTGTACAATTAATATTTAACTACAGCACTGGGAAATGCACTATGAATTTAGATGCTGTGAATATATGGATGCAGAGCTGCCTACAAACTCGTTAAATTAAGGACACCGGATGCATTGACAACAATTGTGGGCTTTGTCGACGCACTTGACACAGACTAAAGTGTCCAAAAAGAAGTGCAACGGTAGGAGAGAGTACGGATCTCTTGTTAGATCCATCAGGGGATGCATCAGTGAAATGTGTAAGTAGGTAAAAAAAAACGAATAAAAAAGCATCATTGTGTAAGTGACACATTGAGAGGGCTGACATAAATCCGCACCAAGTATACATGCAGTCTGTGCAGTGGGAAATAGCGGGTGTCACCAATTTGGGGGGATTTTTAGAAACAGCATTTAACATAAGGGACTGGATTCAAGATTCTTCTGTTGCCGCAGCAGTGGGCCGGGTGTGTACGCGGACTTGGAACAGCACAGCACGATGACGGCAGACAGGAGATGCGAGGCGTCAGACATTCACAGCACGAAATAAAACAACGCATCAGAGACATGGGTGACACTGTGCTGCTGTAAGTACAGTTAGACATATGGTGCAGCAGTTTGAGTAAGTATAAGACTTCGATAATAAATATGACACACAGTTATACGTGCAAGGAGCTGGCCATGCTGTACAGGAGCAGTTAAGTGTACGCAATGAATATTTTGTTATGCACACAGACCCACAGCAATGCGATGTGCCCCGATAGTGATTATAAGCCTCACAGAATAAAGTCTAAAAGCTAAAGTGTTTGCCCCCGGTCCCCCATCTGGCTTCCGCCGGTCATATGTCTCGCTAACCCAAACTGTGAGCAGGCTGCTCTTCCTGCTTCTCTACCTGCCCATCTGTCTCTGCCAGTCTGCTTTGAGAGGAGGTCGGCCAGGAGAAAAGTAGCAGTTTAGGAAAATCACAAGAGCTCATTTGCATTCTAATACTGGCAGCCAAAGGGGGGCAGGACTCTGACCTTGTGCATTTTCAGGGGATTTAACCTCTGCATTGCGTTACTGTTGCATTATGGGAAGGGTGGAAAGTAAATTCCTCACCGCGCTCGGCTTCGTATTTCCCCCCATCCATTTCAATATGTTCAATATGTGTAATGGCCCTTTCTCTGAAATGGGTTTGGAGCACTAGATGTTGGTATCTGAACATGCCTTCCCATAACCTAATGAATCCCCATGACCCCCAGGAGCAGTTGGAAGATGGATGGATTGCTTTAACTACACATAGCATTAGTGAAAGAAATAACAGCTCTTTGAAGGGAGCTGAATCTTATGGCTCTCATCCTTTCTTAAGGGGTGGGGGGGTGGCACTAGGTGCATCTGTAAAATAATAACTAGGACAATAACAGGGTAATATTTGGACCAGATTCAGACTTAGACATCACATTAATATAGTTTCATTTTGTGTGTGTAGACTAATGTCCATGATCAACATTGTAAACATTATACGGTAAGCATTTTAAGCATTATTCCCTCCACTTTATCAGTGAATTTAGGCTACTACTGTCAAAGTACCTGCTGTAGAAAACGTGTTATATAATTAAAGTTACTTTGCCTTGAGTGCAATTCTTGCACCACATAATACTAGAACACTTCTCATTGGCACAACCAACAAAATAATGAACTTTTGAGCAAAACAGAATTTAGTACAAATTAGATAGATAGACGAATATCGGAAAATTTCTAACCGACGTAGCCTGCTCCTTCAGCTTAAGGATCCTAACCTCACCCTGTCTACCTCTGGTTGGCTCTCACTCATCATGTAAAGGGGAGTAGAGTGGATTTAGGTCAAGCAGTGAAATTTGGGCTCAGCGATATAAAGAACTCAGTTCTCTTCACTTGTACCCAAGAGCCATTCAGAACATCTGGATTGTTTGAGAACGTCACATCACTACGTAGCACTGCTTTCCAGAATAAGCCTCCATCGACAGCTTTGACGTCTTGAAGCTCCTGGTCCCTTCACACACACTCTGCCCCTGGCATTACTTTGTCCAAGCAATATGACACGCGGGCCAGAGGTGCGGGCAAAATTAATTTGTTTTGCTGAAGGCACTTTGAGGAGAACCATGCAAGTAAGAAAATGTAATTACATTTCCTCACTCACGATCCAAATGAAGCTCAGTATGAATTATGTATCGCCCATCCCAGGAGCTCCTGTGAAGCAGATGTGTGGCTTCTGCAAAGAGGCACAAAGCTGTCCTGTTGGATGCAATCGTCATTAACGACTTTGCATACCCACGTGACCCTGGCTCTTATTTTCAAGCAGGCAGAGGTGGTTCCAGTCTGCGATTGCAGCAATGATTTAGCGCACAGTGTCAGCTTAAGCAGGAAGGAAGCCCAGCTTCTTGGGGTTAAGAAAGGACGTTTATGATATCGAAGTGAAGGCCTATCAAGTTTCATTTAATACTTCCCATCATGCTGCTTGAACATGGTGGGTTTGGTGTTCCTTGTGCCCCCCAGCCTCCCATGCAGTGGCGGTCTGTGGCCAATAGGGGGCCTCCAAATGCCCAGTCTGATTGGCGGATTTTTTTCCTCCAAGCTCCTACTGTATTATACAGGCTGCTGCAGTCCTGATGCAGAGTGAACAGAATCTTTGCTAACATTTGTATGGAGCATGTTAAAGGCAAAAACAAATAGTTGTGGAGCATTGAGACCGGCTGTCGGTATAAGCTTCATTTGCTACAGGGGCAGCTCATCGGTTATGGTCGTCGCCTCACACCTCAGTTTCAGTGCCAAACCCCCCCACCCCCACCCCCCTCTCTCCTTGAGGGTGTTCTTTTGCATGTTCTTCCCATGTGAAACGTGTTTCCTCTCCCAACCCATAGGTGTAACTGTAGTGTAAGGTTGTGCGTGATTGTGACCTGTGATGAACGTGATGGATCCATGGTGTACAGCGCGATAGACTTCAGCCTCCCCCCTCAGGATATGGGGCTGGACGATTGAAGAGCATCGTAGGTCTGGTGAACTACATTTGATGATACTTATGTTTTTTTTTTCCTTTTTAGAATTACTGTCAGGCAGCAGATGCAATATTGACGTATGTGTGGGAATGTGCACGTAACCTTGGAGTCTGTACACCCACTGCAACACGACTGCAGAAACCGGATGAAACAGCATGATGCATCTTATCACTATTCTGTATGATCGCTGGTTCGAGAAAGGAAGTGCTATTTCTTCATTTGGTACCCTCGATAATGACATCATGTGTTGAAAGATGCTATGGGGTCAAACTAAAAAGGTAAAAAAATATATATTGCACTTATTTCTACATTTTTTAAGATCTGCAGCATCCAAACATTATG
>JAABNY020000001.1:4933162-4950258 GCA_015164015.2 Brevimyrus niger
CTCCTGTTCCCCATTCGGGGCCGGACGCCGCGCTGCCCCAGCCGAACCCCCCCCCCCCCCCGCCTCTCTCTCTCTCTCTCTCTATCTGGTCCACCCCATGTTATCTGGATGGGCAGAGGGGAGCCGCGTTTTATCTTCCTGCGGATGCTGGAGATCGGGATAATCTGTGGCGTCTTTCGCCGTCTGCCGTCGGTCTGGCGTTTGAAGTTCGCCCGATGCGGAGTGCGGTATTTGGGGGACGTGTGATGGTGCGCTCCTCACATCGCCTCCTTCTTCCCTGATTCATTTTACAGTTTTTTGAAAGTGGAGAGTAAACATGGACTAAGCGGCATTGCCTTTCATAATGGGATTATTACAACTTTCTTTTGTGCTGTGTATATTTTGCATTTTTTCAGGTAAGACTTCAAAAATCATTTGATGTCATCAGACCGATTTTCAATGAACACCTTGTGCGGTTCCGCTGCAGGATTTGGCAACAGGAAATGTGCAATAACTAGGCTTTTCTGTACTAAAAGAATATGCACTTTTGTAATGCATGGTATTCGAGCCCCGGAGGTACCCATTACCTGGTAAATGCTATATAATTTAGTCTATAATGAATGCGTAGCTACTTTGCTTAGAGATTGCCGGCTCGCACCAATGATTCAGCTTGAGTAACCGCCATATCTCACAGGCATGTGTTTTTTCCTGTTTGTGCACCTGAAGTTTTAGGTTTTGGGGTCGATCCTGCCCTTCGCATCAGCCTTTTCAATGAGCTGAGGCTCGGAGATACCTTTGCGGGAGTTTCCCAAGTTCAAGGCTTCCACAATGAGAGCAGAGCTTTTATCTTCCTGGGTAAGAGATACAGACGTACCCCTCTTTTTGTTTCACTTACATCGTGATAAAATGGGCATTTCTTCTACTGGGGGCTTCCTCAAGTCAATGTGCTTTATAATTTAATGCACCTGCTGGACCAGACTTCCTGTTGCAGACCGTGGACCCTATATGTGCAAAACGAGACATTTCCAAGATAATTTGGAGGTGAAAAGTCAGATCAAGCAGCTTTCCAGTAATTACAACCAATAACTAATTTACTGCATTCAGCTTTTTGCTTGAAGAGGAACTGCAATTTATAGCCTATGTAAAATTATTTGCTAAAAATGCAGTAGAATTCCAGTAGAATATGGACTTAAAAATCAGCCAACAAACATTTGGTCCCAATAAAACACATAGCATAAACGGAGAAGCTACAAGCCATAGACAATGCATTCATAAGCGTTAGGTCTGTTTTAAGTTTTTGGCAAATCTATACCATAAAATAACCTGGTAGGTGTTTTCTACGCATCTCTCCGTATCCATATCGCAACATTTTAATCCCAGCGCATAGGACTTTTGATAACCAGTCATTAAAAAACCTGTCTAGTTAAACTGACAGCTTTATTGTTTTATATGCCAGGCTAGCATTGCAGCTAACCTCCAAAGGTGTTTTCAGATTTTTAAAAAAAAGCTTTGTGAGAACGGCCAAAACTTCGCTGACAAAGTTGCCCGACCATGCGGGGCCGCTATAATGATGAATAAACAGCGCACGTCAGCATCCGCCGCGCCTTTTCCCTGCGCGATCCGCTCCGCCACCTGCCTGAAGCCGACATGCCGAGCCACAGACGGAGGGCACATTCTTTTGGTGTCAATTATCATCCTTTTGAGAAAGCGAATGACAGTTTCACCCGCTCGCTTTTAGAGCTGGCGCAGCCCCCCCCGGAAAGCAGACAGTTGTCATATCTGAGACGCAGCATATTCGCCCAGTCGGATCGCACGCTATAATTGTGCCTGTTGCGTCCAGTTTGCGAGCACAAAAGAGAGTGGGGTCTCCACAAAGAGACAGACACAAAGAGGACTCAGCCGGTCACTAAACAGCGACGTACACTGAATATAAATGCACAGAAGTGTTTGCATATGTTAGCGTGCTTTGTTTGGACGGCGATCGGCCCGGCTGCCGGGGGGCTCCGTCTGCAGACTCGTTCCTAGCGCCGCTTGAAGTGAGAGACCACTACCCGTACAGGCTCTTTGTCTCCTTTTGCTGTTCCACTTTCCAATGCTGGATAAAAGTCTCCCGGGGTGATTTAGCCTAGCCTCGTCTGGATGCACATTAAAGTGCATTAGCCCGTAGCTGCGGTTTTATTTATCTTTTCTGCGGTTTTCTCTTTTTTTAATCCGAATACAGGCTTAGAAAGCGATTACAGTTGAATACAGACCAGGGGTTACACAAAACATTCTAGTCAGATTTTTTTATGATATTCAGATCTTGTTTAGGCTTTGCAGCCTCTTACGATGGAGCCAGCGGGACATTCAAACTGTTGCTCGCAATTTGCATCCCTGGCTTGGGCTGTTGAGTTTGCACGTGCTCCACCTCCAGGTGTTTTGGACTGATTCGGACCCATGCCGCCATTTGGAGATTCGCCCAGCTAAACATGTGCCCTTGGCGGGCATTAATCCCCTGCGGGTTTGTCTAAGACCACAGTCTGCGGCACTGTGCACATGTTTTAGGTTGAGAACTTCTCCAGATGCGCGACGGTTGTTCGTTGCCTTCCCTGTATGATATCAGAGAGCAGAGGGGGGAGGGGGGAAGGCAGAGAGGGCCGATGCAACCCGAGATGATCGCTTGTGATAACGGTAGGGACCTGGCGTTCCCGCCGTAGCTGTACGCGGTGAAGCTGATTGTGCTCCGTGCCGTTGGTACAGGGCAAACCCATGTGGGAGATGCATACAGAGAGAAAGTTCGGCTCAACACTGTCTGACCACCGAACCACTGAAAGCCTGCAGAACAGGGTGTCTGTCAGGGTGAGACTGGGCACTCCCAAAGAGCCGACCATGGAGCAGCGGAAAAACTGGCCGGCTCTCAGGGGGATCACTCATGTCTGAATTGGGCAGGTGGTGCAGTCGTTCCCATGGCTTACACCCAAGTCCCCACTCAATAAGGATTATCTTCTACTCTTCTTATAAATAGTGCTTACTTTCTTTTTAATGTGAATGGGATAAGAATGGCCTCGAGCTATCCCTTTAAGATACGCCCGGAACACGGGACGTTGTTCTCAAAGGCGAGCGGGCTTGCCTCGTCATGAGAGGGCATTCGCTCCACTGCCTCCATGGAGGGGTGAGGAGGTGGTGGCCATGGAGAGCCAGATCTGAGCTCATTATTTGTTTGGGACGTGGCTGAGGCAAGTCATTGCATGGGCAGCTTTTGCCCTCTGTCCGCTTGGCTCATGGACCATTTTTGGGTCAGTGACACAGCAGGAAAGGTCAGTTACCCCCTCTGCTTCAGTACCGACTGTTTGGCCTGGAAGAATCGCATGCATCCACGCCAGCCAGATTGAACTGTGTTCCTGGCATGGGAGTCGATAGTCTAGGCATGATGTCCAGATTGGTAAGCGGGGCTCCATCTCTCAGTCGTGTCCGCTATCCGATTCCTTTGCCACCGCCGATAGTGTGTTGCGTCTGGAATGTCCCATATCCCTGGCAAAAACGACTATCCACACATCAACCGAACGGCACATTCTGTCTGGGGCCAGGCTGTCGATCACCAAGAGGCATATCAGGCGCTTGGTGACCAGATGGGCAGGGCATATCATCATCTTCCAGAAGGATGTGGTAGCCCCTCAGGCGTGGACATTGCCCCCGCGCCGAAGCTCATTCGGGAAGCTAGCAGCCCACATTGCCGTCATCCCACTGCGCGGTACGGGCTCCTGCAGAGCTGGCCATGGACATCCCCTGCGGTGTCTGCACTGGCAAGCCGAGATGGGCGTTGGGAAAAATGCAGTGTCATTCTCTCATGCTGAATGTAAATGCTAATTGGCGATGCCACGCTCATATACTAGCTTTAATTTGTTCTCCCAGGCAGACTCACAAAGTGCTAGCATTCTTTTTTTTTTTTTTTTTTAGAAATTTGCAGTTTTAAAATGAACCGTGGGCTTCCCTTTTGAATATGCAAATATCAGATGGGATGATTCCTCTGCAGAGAGAATATGCATTACTCTGGCTACTCACGCACCATCTGCATTGCTGTAGCTGCACGGGTGCTACGGACATTATCTCCATTATTATGGACATTTGAGTGCTGCGGACAGTCTCTGCATTAGTGTGACTGAGCAGATGCCAAGTATTTGGGCTTTTTCCTTTATCAAAAAAACAGAAAAGGCAGGGAGTTGCTGTCTATAACTTTTATGATCATTGTATGTCTTTTCCCGTGCTGGTTTTGGTGTAGTTTTGATTAGTTTCCAGAGTCCTGCATCTCTGGTGTTTGAGAACTAACATCCACTATATTAGAGGGATCTCGAGCAAACGAATCAAGGGTATTCTCACTCCGGACCCTTCAGTGGAACTCCAGTGTGCTGCTCGTACCCAGAATGCTCTTCTGCATTGCGGGTAGCCTGCAATCTTTTATAACTGACACAAAAAGTGTGCTCAATGGATCAGTATTTGTTTTTCAAATGGCTGGGTGGAGATTTCTCGTCAGATGAAAACTGGGTAATATTCAGTCGGCAGAGACTGAGGCTTAAAGCTTCTGCCCCAAGTGGAACCATTTACTGCATGTCCCAAAAGGCAGGATTAAACAGTCCACTGCAAAGAAAAGCTGCATTTTCCCAGAAAACATAATGATGGCCCCGGATTAACCAGATCCACACTGCGCTGAGTATTTTTATTCATACCTCTGCTCCTCTTGCCCCAGAGTCTTGTGGGCATCACTTTAGAAAGAATCAGTGTTCTGGCCAAAATCTGGTCTATTAGATCACTCTCAGCCTTGATTGGATAATTGGTGGCCTGGTCTTTAACTAACCAATGGGAAGAGTGGATTTCACCCCCACTTAGCCGCTTGCCGATAAAGAATCGGCTCATAGCTGATGGTTTGCACAATTAATTTGGTGAGACGTGGATTTTGCTTTTATCGGGAACAGGATTAACGAGCACTAGAGGCACTCAATCAGGGGGCTGGGGAAGGTATGAGAGTCATAGTCCCCCCCCCCAGCTTCACACTGAGCTGTCAGACTCTGCTTGGGGAAGCCCAGAGTGCTTTCAGAGAAGAAAGGACAGCCATGTGGTCTGATATGCCTGCAGGCTGTGGGTGAACTCACCTGTCATGCCCCAGGGATCCTAGAGGCTGCGCACCTCCCCTCACAAGAGCAGCACATTCATGTCTACAGGTTTGATCCTGAGTGCCACCCATAGTGTCCCATGCCCTTGGGCCTCTGGGAAGGCCGAGGTCACATGAACAACTTGTCGCCTATGTTCATAGATGTTATGGATCAGAGAGACGTACAGAATCATTGTTCAGCTCACCTTCCAAATCCATCACATTAGTGGGCATATAGAATTGTGCCACTCCTTAAGTGTGTGTGAACAGCCGGAAGGTTTCTGCTTCAATTCCCTGGACAGACCTTTCTGTAGCACTTCAGATACTTCATACTTAACCTCAGTTGTTCTAGTAAAGTAATGCATCATATAGATGAGCAAATGCTAAGTAAATTTGGATGAAAGATACCACATATATAGCGGTACTCTAGTTTATAATTTATACAACTCTGGGAAACATGCCCGCTGCCAGCATAGTGGAATATCGAAATAGCATGGTGTTATAAATTAGATATTTATTACGTAATTGAAAATGGCTCATAAATAATGCATGTAAGGGCAAAATCACGAATTTGTAGACGAGTTGAACGGCCCATTATGGACTGAAGGAAGGCTTTTGTTTAAATCCTTGACAGTAAATGATATACTTCAAGAGATGCGGTAGCGGGCTGATGGCACTCAGCACCGCCGCTTTCATTGCCTTTAAGTCAGCGTGGCGGCACCGTAGAAGTGCGGGTGTCATTCAGCGTCTCCGTGCGGGATCCGCAGCCAGATGGCTTTCGTGTCTCGTTGGGCAAAGGTCCGAAAACCTTCCCAGGACGATCCTGTGTGGCTTCATGTCGCGGCAGGTGAAGATAGAGCGATAAATACATAATCGATGTAGGAAGGAAAAGCACCAAACGGCCTCCCCGTAGTTATTTAGATGTGATAGCCTCTGAGGCAAATTATCACTTTTTATCGGTCCGATAAAACGCAGCGGACGTCTGCAAACAGCAAAGCCTCTGTGGACGTTAAAACTTCTGTTTTCCCGGTTTCGTATTACCTTTGTTATTCAGCATGCCGATAAAGAGAGTTTAAAGAGGGAAAAGAGTCTTTTTTTCTTTGTATAGCTGTCTGACATTAATATGATTAGATGGTGCTGAGATGTAAAAATAACCGCCGCTCGTCTTTCAAAGGATGAATCAGTTCGTTCAAAAATGTTTGGAAAATGCGACTGGGGCTCTAATATCTCACATTTAAAGCCTCTACGGTGAAAATGCAGCGCCGGTGAATATATCAATTAGTAATACTTCACTAAAAGTGTTTATAACCGTATTTTCTTTTGCTTTATTGCTTTTCACTCAGTTCCTCGATTCATTGTCGGTTTTCGTGTGTTTATTTATTTATTTATTTGCTTTAGCATTACCTTAAGTTAATTTGTTCTAATGGCGTGTCGATCAGCCAGGTAGCCTATACAGGTTTGAGATGGACACCGTGTCTCGGTGGATTGCATCGCAGCCTCACACCTCTGCACCGTGGGTTGGGTCGTGGGCTTTTTTTTTGACAGTAGGTGCCAAAAAAACGCTGGCCATTGAGCTTTTACTACACTGTGTTCTGTTTACTATTATTGCACATTTTTTTGTGTAATAAATCTGGTTATTTTTTTTTTTTTAATTAGGTCATGACTTAATGACTGAGGGAAAATGTAGGCCCTGAGGCTAAACCACTGAGATACATGGTCATGAAAATGGATGGGACATAATTTAGAGTTTCATGTTTTATTGTATTCTGGCAAACACAGAGGAGAATATTTAGCTTGCATATGCACCATGTTTAGGGAACATGGTGCTCATACAAGCTAAATATTCTCCTCTGCCATGGTATCTCGCCCTGTCAGTGTCTCCTCCCGTCTGACATGTGGCTGCCGTCCCTCCACACAGATACAGCGAGGGAGCTGAAGGCCCCCGAGGGCGTCGCCGAGGAGATCCTGAAAAAGCTGCGGAACAGGAAGGAGTTCACCATCCTGGCCACCGTGAAGCAGGAGCCACTCAACTCCGGAGTCATCCTGTCTATCCATCATGCAGAGCAAAGGTAGACCGGCTCAGAGACCAGCACTTCCGTCGGCCATTTCTGTATTTCACGCCAAAGAATAAGCAAAATTGAATTTTGTACTTAATTTGAGTTCTATCTTATTTTAGCCAGCTGTACCCTCCAGTATGCATGCATAGGGAGGTGTTTGGCAGGATGAGGGCCCCATAGCATTGCTTAGATAGCAACTGGGGCGTTGGCTGAATTGAATGATGAGCTGCAGCTGGAAGACAGTGCTTTTCAGTCTAATGAAATGCAGTTAATGTTTGCACTGCACATGGGAACTCCGCGCAGTCTGAGGTCCAGAGGAGATGGAACCATGGTGCTGGACTTTGCAGTTCATCCTTCTGCAAAAATAGTAGAGTAAGTCATAGGAGCCCAATCAAAGGCACCGACTATAGTACTGTGGGCTTTTCCCTTGGACACGGAAGACAGCCATCACCCCAGAATGGAAAACCAGGCTGTTGTGGTGTTATTTAAGTCTCATCTGTGCGCTGAAAGCGAAATCGAATGGCTTTAACAATGAACTTGCAGTAAGGTCACTAGCTACAAAGCCTGCTGACATTTGTAGGACAGGTGCTGTATCGATTAGGGTGCCCCTATGGACACCGGTTGTGTCATTTGCTTTGTAATTTGCTTTGTGCCTTCAGGTTATCGTTCCCTCCCTGTGAACCTTTCAGTTCCTCTCTGCAATCTCGCTGCTCAGGTTTCAAAATAGCTCTGCCTGACCCATACAAAGTTAGGGTGATTTTTTTATATTGTTTTAAATTCTGTACCTTCAACCCAGAAAGTGTGGTGGAAGTGAAAGCCTGAGTTATGGGTTGGTGAACAAATAATCCCTCCCCTTATTGATTACCTGGTCTGTTATGGAAGCTTTTGTTCCAGGTGTGTGCTGAATATGCTGAACGTGGATTTCAGGGTTGTGGAGGGGGTGATATGATGCTTCTTAGAGGGACGTCATGTGACGCGAGTGCTAAATCTCTTTAGCCTTGAGGAAAGGCGTCTGAGGAGGGGAAACGTGATTGCAGTGTACAAAAATCTTCAGAGGAGCAGACAAGGTCAACTGTGATGGCTGCTTTAATGTTAGCACTGATTCAAGCACGCACAGCCTTGTATGACAGCCACAGGTAGCCGTGACAACAAATAAGTGCTTGTGTTAAATAGTGATTAAAAGTGCATTGACAGTAGATGTTATAGGTGTGATTCCGTTACTTTATAAGAAATTAAAATATGATAATTTTTCCCATTAGATTGGTTGCCATGGCTATAAGAACGAGTTTCAGTGACTTTGGAAGATGACTGATCTTTGGGACGTATTTGGTCGTGAGTTTCACTAATGTCTGCTTGACTTGACAGATCGCAGCTGATCAAGTGATCTTTGGCACAGATGTATTGAAGAGAAACATTTTCAAGTATTGTGATCAAAAATTTATACCCGAAATGTCTCTGTGTTGGTTCAAGATGCAATGCAAAACCCAGTATTGCTCATGTAAGCCATTCATTAAGTTGGATAGAAGCATCTACTGACTGACTTGTATCAAGTGAGGGATGGGCCCGGCGCACGTCCAGGGTCGCCACCGAGCGACTCTCTGTCCTGCCTGCATGGTCATCATGGACCTGGAGCAAGTTCTCTGTCTGAGCTTGTATAGTGGGCTTCCAGAGCAGGTGGCATCATGGTCAATGCAAGACTGTTGTTGCTGCTTTTATATTATGTGAAGTACGGGGTGAGATACCTTAAATTAGATACAGCAGAGTAGTGAACTAGTCTGCTGCTGAGGGTGACCATTACTTATCACCCTGAGCTCTGATGAGTACTGGACTAGGTTACTGCTGAGGGTGACTGTTATAACCCTGCACTGTGGTGAGTACTGGGCTAGTTTACTGCTGAGAGTGATCATTATCACCTTGAGCTTCAATGAGTACTGGACTAGGTTACTGCCGAGGGTGACTGTTATAACCCTGCACTTCGGTGAGTACTGGACTAGTTTGCTACTTAGGGTGACCATTATTACCCTGTGTTTTGGTGAGTACTGGACTAGTTTGCTACTTAGGGTGACCATTATTACCCTGTGTTTTGGTGAGTACTGGACTAGTTTACTGCTGAGGGTGACCATTGTCACGCCGAGGTTTGGCGAATCCTGCTAAGGACCATCAGCACTTGATTTGTCCTGCAGCTTGTGAGAGATGTTTAGCAATGTCACTGTTCTATTTGCTTGATCGGCAGAATAATGGCTTTCCCATGATGTTAAGCCATGCATAACTGAGAGGGGGGGGGGAATAATTTTACTTGTGTGAGATTTTCCAAGCCCGGATTTGCATTCCTCTCCGCAAAAAAAAACAAAAACAAAAAAGTCCTTTCCCTCGGCCAACCAATGAAACGGCAGCTTTAGATCTGCAGTGGATTTTTTTTTTCTTTTCTGGAACAATTTTTGTTCTGCCGCAATTATAATAACGTGTGTTTTTACGCTTGTGCTATCTCATACTGAGATTCCCAGATATCTTTTATTTGAGATATTTCTCTGGGCTGCAGAGTGCTGACTTGATTTCTATATTCCCGGTGGCATTAAAATGTCTCTTCCTGTTTTGTTTCTGAAAATCCACAGTGAAAGACAAAAACTGTAATTGGTGAATGTCGAAGTCCATATTTCCAGGATTAGCTTTATAAGACACGTGCATTTGTTGAATCTTGGATTTGTCTGTCGTGTTCCAGACTCCTCAACTCGCTTCCATTCTTTAGCCGAGTTTGAGCCAAACAAAAGCCTTCGTCTTTCCCCCCACCCCCAGGTTCCTGGAGCTGGAGAGCAGTGGCCATCGCAACGAAATCCGCCTCCGTTACCGAACGGAGAGCCAGCAGCCTCACACTGACATCTTCCCCTACACGCTGGCAGACGGCCGGTGGCACAAGCTCTCCGTGGCCCTGAGTGCTTCCCATGTGCTGCTGCATGTCGACTGCAACAGGTAGGCTTCCTGCAGAAAGCCTGCCCCATTTGACTAAACTGGAACTAGGGGTGTGTGTTTGGGTGTGGCCACTGGCCACAGCAGAAAGCTGATTGGCCCCCAGCATATCCCCTCCCTGTCACTCACCAATTCAGCACACATCATTGGCTAATGATAAGGTTGCTACTGTTGTGTGAATGATAAGAAAAAAACTCTTTGAATTGCCCCTGAAAGGTGCATTCTCAGACCCAAGAAGAAGCAGGCATGAAAAAAAATCCAAAAGTGCCCTGTGATCAGAGCAATTTAACAGGCAAACGGTGGGGTTGACGTTTCGTGCGGAATTTAGATCTGGTGAACCGTTTCATGCCGTTATTGTTCTAGAATCTATGAGAAGGTGGTGGAACCGCCATCCATGGACCTACCTGAGGACACATCAATCTGGCTCGGACAAAGAAACAGCGCACATGGATTCTTTAAGGTACAAGCCTCACAGATCACATTTCACCTGAACTGAGTGTAAAGCGCAGGATTCTGCTCATACTGTCCAATCATAACTGGTGATCCTTCTTCATTCAAACGAAGTGGGAACATTGTTTAATGCTGTTGTTACTTGTATTTCATGGTTCGTTTGCGACTACAGTAATACTGCTTTTATTTTGTCTTTTCTCTATTTCGTCCTAAATTCTGGGAATACACCCTCACACACTGAAAATATGTCCACACACACTGCCGGGAGGGTGATGAGTCGAACCCCTAACCTCGCAGGTGTGAGGACTCAGTGCTGCTTTCTTTGCCGCTGTGCCGCCCTTTAAAGAGCCCACACTAACGCAGACAGCCGTAGACAGTTTCCCACCAGCATGGAGCTGCACCTCCATATTTGAAAGTCATACCACAGGTGACTGCAGGACTGTAAACTGACCATGGCGGCTGCCAATCTCACAGCTTCTCCTGCAAGCAACTCGCTGAAATGAAACTGAAACTGCTCGTGTTCATTCATAGCGATTTCCATCTTCCCCGGTATCGTTTTTTCGTTAACGCCATCGCTTTAGCAAAATTTATTCTAGTTTCCATGGCAAAGGAAACAATTTTCCACATATAAAAAAGTGCCTTGAACTCAGATTGGAATTTTCAGTCCAGTTGCAGAAGAAACAGGTTAATTTAAGTGGCCAATCTCATAAGTTAGCCTGTCCTTTTTAAGTGGAGAAGCCGGACTCGGATACCTGAATTAGTTGCGGTTTCCATGGCTACTGACAGTCGACACACGATGCTGCTAAATATAAGCATCTGCATCGGACAGAAATGGTACCAAAATGTATAAGGGTTTAGCTGCCGTTCCACAATACAAGATTAGCCATTTGGTGACAGGAAGTGGGTCGTGATCTGTCAAACTCCAGACCTGCTCCACAGCTCACAGATGCCCAAACAGTAATTCTGAGGCCTTCCAAAAAAAAAATGCAAGAAGCAAAAGTTGCATTGCAAACTTGTCAGCGGCCATCACCATCATTACTCTGGCCTAAGCTGGATAAAACTTGTTTTCTGCACCGTGTCTGATGCCAGCGTCACGCAGGTAACTGGGATGGACCAAGGCTAAGTTATGTGAAGAGGTATAGCAGAAAGCCTTTTTTTTTTTTTGCTTTTACAGGGGGTAATGCAGGATGTCGAGCTTCTCGTCATGCCGCAAGGATACATCTCACAGTGCCCAGACCTGAATCGCAGTAAGTTGGCTGGTCTTTGCCTTTGTTAGAGTTCTATCACCATCTACAGAGGTTTAGCTGGATTTAGTGGGCGGCCGTAATGGACCTTGGGTATCTCACTCTTGCCTTTAGCCTGTCCCACTTGCAACGACTTCCACGGGCTGGTGCAGAAGATCATGGAGCTACAGGACATCTTAGCCAAGACATCCAGCAAGGTATTACCTGATCATGTTCACATTGAGAATGCTGTTCTTTAATGGGAAGAAAATTTAGGCTTTTTTTTTCACTTGCCCACGCTGAGTTTTTTTTTTGTGTCAGGTTTAAAACCACATCTCATTTCTCTTCAGAATATGTCTTTAAATAAAAATGAATGCATTAGTGGCAAGCCTCAGGTCCGCCTGAAGGACACGACGACTCGCTCTAGTTCTTAAAGGATAATCTGTGTCTGGGTAAACTGTAACCTTTCAGTCACTCACATGTCACATCGCTGCAGTTGATTAATGCATTTTCCCAACACAAAGGCAGTGTATGGTAGTCTGAACACCCCCTTATTCCCCTATTCTACCCTCTCCACCCTGTGTAAAGCTGTCCAAGGCGGAGGAGAAGATGAATGGCCTGGACAGATGCTATTGTGAGCGGACCTGCAACGTGAAGGGCTTGCTCTACAGGGAGGATGAATCCTGGACAGATGGCTGCAAGAATTGCACGTGTTCAGTAGGTGCCTAGCATAGGGTGGGGGTGATAAAGGGGCGGGGCATGGGGCTTCTACCCCACCCTCTGTTGCTCCTTAAGTCATTTGATTGGCTGCTGCTCAATGGACCTCCTCTGGATGCTGGGTGTCCATGATTCTGGGGTGAACAGGATGGGATTATGGATGCATCTCAGTAACAGACTGGCACAGCGGGGGGATAGAACTTAAAACAGACCGATGACAAGCTTCCGATTCCTGGAAGGTCATTGATGTGTTTTTGGATGTGCATTTAGATAAGGTCTGTGTTTTGGAAGCTGAATTGAACACGAAGTACGGATCAAACCAAGACAGCGGGGTGGGGATTGCTGGAGGTAACAGATTGCTGGAGGTCTGGCTATACGGGTAATGTCCCCAGTTTGAGCCTGATGATATAAAAATTATGATCAATAAGAACAAATGAGACGCACACCCCTATATCACCATGGTGATGTTCTTCGCCTCCAGCATGTGAAGGCAGCAGAAGAGTCCTTTATTAACTACTGTTGTGTTCTAGCCGTGGCAAAATATTTCCCGATCTGCAGGCAAATTACTTTGGTTATTATTACTTGAGTTCTCAGTTGATGTTTTTTTAATTGATGTCAATATTGAGTTGCTTGGCTACAACTTGGCACGCCTTTTCTCGCAGAGCAGTGTTTGAGATATCCTGCTTCCTTTCGGACATCTGGATGATGTCACATGATCTTACACGGCAGCTGTCGCTGCATCATTCTTTGACTATTATTATTATTTTAAAAAATATTTATTTGTTTTTTTGTGATTCCGGAATCTCTCCCACAGAACGGCACCGCGGTCTGCCAGCCCATTTCCTGTTCCCCGCCCCTCTGCCCGCCGGACTCCGCCCCCGCCTACGTGAACGGCCAGTGCTGCCAAGAGTGCCAGCGTGAGTAGATGTGACTGCCAAGGCTGACGTTTGTGCCCCTGCGGCCTGCCTTTCCCTCTCCACTGGCCTGCCTTTCCCTTTCCGCCGGCCTGCCTTTCCCTCTCCGTCCGCCCACCTGCCTTTCTCCCACACGGCACATCCAATCACGCCTCCATTGAGGCTGCTTGACAACTGACCTCATCTCCACGTTGCTAAGCGCCTCACCAGGCATCTCCGGAGCATGTCCACATTTGCATAAATACGGGTAAATATATATCACAAAACGCTTTGCTTCATGATGACATGATGAGTGAAAAATCAGGATAAAAGGATCAAGGTCTCAGTAATGAAATTTGCCGTCTTGTGTGCGCATGGTTATATACAAGGATCACGGTGGTGCTCGGGGAAAATGCATTTCTCAGCCCAGTCCTCAGAGAGCCACTGGACAGTCCACATTTTTGCTCCCTCCCAACTCCCAGCCAGTTAACAACACCAAATACCTGGTATTGCTAGCCAGGAGGGAGAAAAAATGTGGACTGTCTAGAGGTACCTGCGGAGTGGATTGGGAAAGACTGCTGTAGGAAAACAGGCAAGCCCAACGCCAGTAGCTTTCACCAGAAGAAAATCTCAGAAATAGCATTAAGACTTGCTTTTGTAAAATGTTCTTCCCAGATAAATAACTTTTAATCACATGACTTTAATCATGTAACTTAACTTCCCAGCTAGCAGCAGCCCTCAGTCTGATGAGCAGAGTGAGATGCCCCTTGCGAAGGTTCCACCCCTCGTAGGAACCCCCAGGCTTGGCTGCCTCTGCTCAGTTCCACCCACGTTCTTCCTCCATTACTCATTTCATTAAAAAATTTGTTGGATTCCATCTAATAAACATTCTCCTGACAATGACATTGCTTAATAACAGTTGTAGATTTGCCCCAACTCATGCTTGTGTGCGAACCTGCAAATGTAATATCTTATTAACTGCAATGTTTGTCGCTAGTTGCTCAGGTCATTCCTCGGCTGAAGATATGCCTAAAATATGGTTAACAGTAGGAGGAAAAAATCACTTCTGGCTCGCTAACAACAGGACAGACAGGCCGTGGGAACATTTGGCTTTGTGTCACCCAGCACTGTATCCTGGAATCCCCAAATTTAGTTCCTGTCTGCAGGGGCGGGTTTGCTATTTCTGGGGCGAATTTCAAAAACAAAATAAATAGGTAGCAGGCAGAGTTAGAATTTCATAGCAAGTTAGGTGGCTAGCAGAACCCTAACCCTCAGTATCACTTAAGTAAGCAGTGGATTTATTTAATACAGTGGTACCTTGGTTCTCGAACTCACCAGAACCCAAATTTCTTGGAAGTCAAACAAACTAGTTTGACCTAGAACTCAATCTGAATATCAGAAGTCGAACCGTGAACGCTGACCTAATATAAATTGTACGTGCCAGGAAATGAGTCATACTACAATTCAATTCTTACTTGACTGCCTTCTTCATAGACTGGACAATTAACCAAATAAAGCAGCACAACATTATAGTAACTAACAATAAATAAACCACTAACTTATGTGTACTATTAGAGCATTTATGTCATTTATTTGAACTTTATTTTACCAGGTAAATTAACTGAAAACCAGTTCTCACTTCTTTACGTGTTATTTGGGAGAAATAGCAGATTACACATAGGAACTGCCTGGGATCCAAACGTTATACATATAACTAAACTCTTCAGCCAATAAGGGCAAAGGTGTTTCGTCATGGAGGCGGTTCCAGTTTGTGCAGCCGGGTGAGAGATCTCAATGTATTTAACCATAATGCATTACGTCAGGATCAGAATGCAATGTATGCAACCATAATGCATTGCGTCAGGATCAAAATGTGTTGCTTTAAGCCAGCGCTGTAAGCAAGTTAAACGCACCCAATGACCGGACTGGAGAAACAAACTGAAATGAGGACCTAATACAGAGGACTAATGACATTAACCAGAAACAGCTGATCACGTGGGGTTCCCACATGAGGTTAATGAGGGGGCGTGGCACACGGAAGGAGTGGACAATAGGAGCAGGACAGAGGTAATGTTGGGATAAGATCTTTATCGTTTTGGAAGCTATTAAGAAAAAAAGTGCTCTTGTTTCATCCTGTTCATTTTCTGTTTAAATGCTAAAAAAAAGAAAGAAAGCATATTTATGTGTAATTTTGGGGGGCAGGAACCAATTAATTGGTTTTCCATTATTTCTTATGGGAAAAATTGGATCAGAACTTTTTAGGATTTGATCTGGAGTCCGGAACGGATTAAGTTCGAGAACCGAGGTACCACTGTATTTAGTGTAGCAATTGTTTGTGGCCCCATAGCTTGGCGTAATTGAGTGGCGTAATTGTGGCGGCGGCCTGTGTGGACAGTGGGGCCAGATTCCTGGTCGCGTATGATCCTGGGTTTCATGTTTGCCGAGTAGCATTTAGTTTTCATCCTAGTCTTTGTTCGTTTAATTCCCTCGCGCTGTCTTGGCTGCCGACTCTTTCTGTTTATATGTCACTTTTTAAAATGCACCGTCTGTATGTTTACTGTCGGCGGGAAGGCTCGTCTTTACTGCAGCTGCGTTAATGTGGAATTAATTACGGAATTAGCTTTGGTGAAAAGGCAGCACGAGTCTGTTCTCTACACCACCGGTAGCTTAGCGTGGGGAGCAGGGGTGAGCTGAGGGCGATGGGGCTTACATGGGGCGATGTAGCCAGGTCAGAGGCTCCAGTCGGCCATTCTGTTTCCCCAAAGTCATGCTGACAATCCTCCCTCCCTCTATCCCTCGCCCACGCACACCCTGTGTCTCCGTTGTCAGTAGTTTACAAAGGTCAACAAATATGCAGCTAATTAGCTGGGCCTTGCTCTGTTCTAGGCTCCTCTCTTCCACAGCTGCCTGTTTTATCCTGCTAGACCATTTCCGGCAGCCGGACACAGATCTGGTCGTGGTCATTTTCGCCGTGGCATTTAGATCCGTTTGATCTGAGGGCCCTCTGCCGCATGCCTGCGTAACACACCCTTCCCCGACTGCGCTCTTCACACCTTTGTATATCAATGACCCCTGTCCGGTGCAGATTCATGGTTTACCGCGTTCTGGTGATGAGGCACGGGGAGGCGAGCGAGGCGGATGGATGACCTGTTCAGCACCCCGACTAACGGATGCTCAGTGCGGCGGGGCCTTTGTGTGTGGGGGGGGGGGCGTGGCACCCCTGATGATGATGCGCTCTCCCCTCTGAGGCGCTCGCTGGTCCGCCGCCTGCTTAACACACGGCCCATCTGTTTGTGTTCCAGCGACGTGCATGTTCCGGAAGAGGCTCTACATGGAGGGCGAGAGGCAGGCTCTGCGAGACTCTTCCGGAAAGTGCTCCCTCTTTGAGTGCAGGGTAAGTGACTGTTAATGGAGGGTCACTCTCCGTGTTCATGGGCCGCTTCAGTCGTCAGGGTGCCATTAATGTCCATTCGATATGACGGGCCACCGATGGACCCTTCTCATGTTGGCACTGTGATGTGAGCCTTTTCGGCCTACCAGTCTGATCCCTCTTGTTTACTTCACCATTGCCAGCCACCCCACCCCCCCCCCCCCCCCCCCCCCCCTCGGCGAACCACATCAAACCCCACCCCAATCCTTTGGGTTCTCTTTTCTCGCGGTTTGTTTAATTAGAAAAACTTCTTCTTTC
>JAABNY020000001.1:4950358-4966706 GCA_015164015.2 Brevimyrus niger
GTGAAAATGAATTAACACCTACACAATTATGTGTGAGTTTCTATTCCTGAGGTTTTGAATAATGAAATACACTTGTCAGTCTTTGGATTCCTGGCATGCTGTGAAGAGGGCTTCCCTGCATTAAAAGCCCCGCCTATGCTGCCTGCTCCCTCTAGGGGGCGCCACCTGGCAGACGCCCATCCAAACCTGTTAATTGCCTTTGTTTGCCGGGAGACTCTAGTAGCCTCAGCCAAGCTGAGTGAGGGAGACACCTCTGGATCCACGCTATGGGTTTTGTCTCACCTGCAGTCCCGCTCGTTCTTCCCGACACTGTCGGCCAATCCGTCGTTCCGATAGCCACGCTTCCGTGTTTCTTAGATAGTCCTTGGCTGCTGTGATGATTTTGCACTGCATCAGGATTTGCTCTCTGTGGGTGTTTGTGTGTGTTTTGTGGGAGGTGCAAGTTAGGTGCCACAGTCACTACAAATAGTCATTATTTATGGCCAAATGTTGCCCTAAGCCTCTGCTGCCTGTGGGACTCAGGATCATTAGGGTAAATCACATTCCCTGCTTCACTGTTAAAAATAAAATACTATTGTTACACTTTTGTTTGTTTTTGCCCCAATTCCAGGTAAATCTGATATCTTTGTATTTTAAGATGTTTTTCAATATATGTACGTGTTGTTAAATTAACAACTTCATTTAGATCATTTGTCGAACTAATATTTTCATTTAACAGCTGTCTAGCCCTTCAGAGCTTAAAGAATTCATTTTCTATTCTCTCATAAATGATTCTCCCACTCTTGATATGCACATTTGTGCTTTTTGAACTGCGCTTATTGCAGTTGTGCGGTGTTTTATTAAGTATGCTTTATTTGTGAGCTGCACCTGTGTCTGTGTCTTTTAGTCCTGTGTCAGGGTTGTATATTTGCTCAGGAGTGCAGTTGTGCACAGCTGTAAGTACCACCATCCTTATGTGCAGGACAGAACGATGCGAAGGGTGACGCCCCCTACCTGTCCGGAGCTGAACTGCGTCGAGACAGACCAGCTGGCCCTGGCGGACAGATGCTGCAGCGTCTGTAGGGGTATGGTGGCGGATCGTGTGGAGATTTATGTGGACAGTAGGGCTGGCCCATATCTAAAAATAAATAATGTGAAATTTAAATGAAAAAATAATAATAATATTGTCATCCAACCCTCCCTAGTATACGCACACCATAACACATCCACCTAGCACCAAACTTTATTTGTTTCATTGAATGAAAAACATGACTGCATGGAAAACAACGTGCAGATAATCCCCAAAACAGCTGGGGGGTGGGCTTATTGGTTACGATTGAACAGTGGGCTGGATATGATTATGATTATGATTTTAAAAACATTTATCAGACCATCTATAACCATCTAAAGCAGTGTTTCACAAACTTACCAGCCACATATGACCATTATAATCAAGATTTACATACACTAATACCTTCTGCTATGATACAGATATATTTCTTCTTAACAGCATTGGAATCGTAGGCTAGGCCAAATCATAAATCTTTCTTTTATCTTGCTTTGTGTGCCTAAGCCTACTTCCCCGACAGAAGTGGTAACGATCAGTTAATCGCTGTCAGATAGCGACCGCAGGTTACTTATCTCATATCGTCGATTACCGATAATATTGTTAAATCGGCCAGACCTCGCTGACGGCCTGCCGTTGCTGGAGAGGCGGGCTTCTGTCTGCTTTCGGATGGATGAACAGAGGGTGTTGAAACCATACAGCTTTATCCACCGTCTCTTGTGATCTATCAGTGCCGGCATCTCTGCTAACAAGCTCTCTCTTGGGACTTTGTCGGAGCTCATTAGGGATGTAAACAATGGCAGTAGCCTGCAGAAAACCCACATGCCACTGACATTATTGGCTATTTTTGGGTTCCATTTTAATACACTAATTTCCTCAAAGTTGCCTGGCATCTGTTATTATGTTGCACTGCTGTATTAATTACACCCTCCAGAGGATGGAAAATTCCAGAAGCGACTGACTGCACATGACAAAAGCAGGCTGATGTGTCTATTTGGGCCAGACTGCGCTCACAGAGCAGTGCAGCGTCGGCGTATCACATGCTGGAATGCGCCTTGGACCTCCTCTTTTGCGCCCCTTTCCTCCAGGCCATGACTTCTGCGCCGAAGGTCACAACTGCATGGAGAACTCAGACTGTGTCAGCCTGGAGGCGGGGCCAAGCTGTCGGTGCCGGGATGGCTTCCGCGCTCTCCGTGACGACGAGGCCTACTGCGAAGGTACTGAGACCTTCTCTGGCTCCTCCCACTGATGCATGGCATTGCCGGGGGGGGGGGCTAGTACTTGCGGACAAGCTTTGAATAAGATGTGGGGGCAAAATGGTAAAGAAGCAGTGTTTTATAGGTGAGGGAGGGGGTTTTGGTCATACAGTTACTGTTCGGTTTTATTTTTAGGTTATATCCAGTTTTGGGTGCATGTTTTTTTTTTTTTAGTTTAAAAGGCACCTCTTTATGAAAATCCAGGTGTCTCAGAAACTAGCTGATATTGAAATACTGACCATTTTTTTGAGGGAGGACTGTTGAGTTCTTTTACATTGGAGACGAAACAGGGATGGAGATAGTCGGGTCCCTGTCAGGTGGCACCTGTGTCCGCACACCCCAGTCGCTGATCTTAAGCTGGCACGGTGCCCCCTGCTGGGCAGCAAGGAAGGAGCAGGAGGCTGTCGGCGCCCAGCACCAACCACCTGGCCCCATGCGGGCGTCGCCTGTATGGCAGCACTGGGTAATTAAAGATGTTATCAGCCCCCCCCCCCAATGGGTGGGAGACACTCCCAGGTGGTGTCACACCCAGGCCGTTTGAGTGCGCTCCCCCGTGACCCTGACTGTGACATTGTCTCTGCCGATGAATCTTAAGTCTTCAGTTCCGTCTGCTCCCTGCGGAGGGCGCTGGTCACAGCAATGCAGGCGAACGGGCCGTATCGACGGCTGTATATTGAGCGTGTCTGCATTTCATCAGAAATGCTTAACTATTAGATCTGGAAAGGCTGTGAATATATTTTGAGTGGCTATGATCATGAACACAGACTGGCTGCAGTTTTGTTATCCCAGAGATTATATTACGGCTTCCCCCCCCACTCCATGCCTGCTCTGCGTGTGTATACAGCTTGCATGTTCTCCCCATGGTTTCCTCTTTTATTCCACTCACCTCCCACAGTCAATAAAAACATGCACTTTAGGTGGATTAGCTGTGTGAGAGTGTGCCCTTTGATGGACTGGCATCCTGTCCGGATCATTCCCTGCCCTGTCCCCTGGGCATCCTGTGTTTCACTGCAGGCTTATTGTGACCCCATATTGGATATGCGCTTAAAGGAAAATGGATGAATGGATGAACTAAAGAACGCCATTCCCTTACACAGTGGAAGTTGGCGACATCCAAGTGAGTGTGTAAGAGAAAAACAAATATGACAGAAAGTAGACAAGGAGCGGAGCGCCGTAATTCAGCGATTTCCCAGCTGACATTAAGCGCGTGTGGAAGTGGATCGAGGTGTGAATCTGCTTTAGTTAGTGTCAAAAATAACAAAACGGGAAACGGACCTAATTATTGGCCTGGTAATAGATTTTTGTCCTGGTCAAGCCATTTTCTGAGCACAATCTGGCTGTAAAGGGACATATTTGGCCACAGAATTGTGTGATTTCCCCCCAACCACCCCTCCCATTCTCAGCACCCCTTAGGAAGGCGCTAGCCTGACACTGTCATGTTCTTGGTGGAGGTCTGGATCTCCCTCACCGCCGGAGGTCTGGGTTTCCCTCACCGCCGGAGGTCTGGGTCTCCCTCACCACCAGAGCTCAGATAATTAGCCAGGCCAGGAAGGGTTTTATCTCCCCCAAGACAAACCTGGAAACCTGCCTCAGAGGCAGCTGGGTGAAACTGTGGTTGTAGCTACTGATAGAGGCATTAATGTTATCAAGAAATAATGAAAAACAGCAAATAGCAAAAGGAGCTGCTGGTTATTTCAGGCATTCGGTCCTTGGTACTTGGCTGTAAATCCATTCTTCATGTGCGGGAACAATTAAAACTGTCAAGTGAGATAAAAGATGTTTTATTAGTCCAATTAGTCTAATGTGTGTGGGGTGTGCAGGAAGACAGTCTTATAGTATTGATAGAAAAGTGACTTACTGTTTTTATTGTTATTTTATAGAGCTTTAAGCTCCTTCTGTTCCTAAAATAGACTATGAGATCATTGCTGTTTGAATCTTTTATATTAGCAGCGGAGCGATGATTTCGGAAGGTTGGCTAGCCGATCAGAAAAGAGCCGTTCTTTACACTGGTTGCCTGCGTTCGGCATCGTGGCTGAGTACAGTGTAGCAGGATGCTCCAGTGTGACGGCTTTCTCCGAACATGAAACATCGACATTCCCATCAACGTAAGGGGTGACACTGCCATGCCTCTTTCTGGTTGCAGGGGTGACACTGCCACGCCTCTTTCCGGTTGCAGGGGTGACACTGCCACGCCTCTTTCCGGTTGCAGGGGTGACACTGCCACGCCCCTTTCCGGTTGCAGGGGTGACACTGCCACGCCTCTTTCCGGTTGCAGGGGTGACACTGCCACGCCCCTTTACGGTTGCAGATGCGACACTGCCACGCCCCTGTCCGGTTGCAGGGGTGACACTGCCACGCCCCTTTCCGGTTGCAGATGCGACACTGCCACGCCCCTTTCCGGTTGCAGATGCGACGCTGCCACGCCCCTTTCCGGTTGCAGGGGTGACGCTGCCACGCCCCGTTCCGGTTGCAGGGGTGACACTTCCATGCCTCTTTCCAGTTGCAGGGGTGACACTGCCACGCCCCTTTCCAGTTGCAGGGGTGACACTGCCACGCCTCTTTGCGGTACATGGGTTGCAGGTGCTCACCTCACACCAGTCTCGGGCAGCAGGGTTCCTGTGGAGGTGTAAATCCAGAGCTGGACTCCCATGCAACACAAAAAGTTTCACACTGCTGCAGTGCTCCAGACGCTGGGTGGGGTGCGTGTCATTGGCTGTTTACTGACACCTGAACATCTGAATCTGCGTAGCCTTGGCATTTGGCCCCAATTTGTTCTGGGTATGTTCCATTGGCTGGGCCTTTCCCGTGGCATGCTGGGAAAAGCTAGAAGGGGAAAAAATTACTTTAGTTTCATTTAGCAGACCCTTTTATTTAAAGCGATGTACAAGTAAGGCAGATAGCACATTACAGACATGCGTGCTGTCAAGGAGACGACCAGGTGCAAGTGCAGCCAGGCTGAGCTTCCAGTGAATGCCCAGGTCTGAGTGTCAGCACTAATGGAACAACTACTAACAAAGCAAGAGCCTAATTAGACTAACCAAGGACCAGAAATACAACATAGGAACATTCAGTGAATGTAAAGAGGTATCAGGTTAGTAGAAGTGTTCCTGGAACAGATGGGTCTTCAGGTGCTTCTTGAAGGTGGAGAGGGAGTCTGATGGCTGCATGTGGTTTGGCACGTTGTTCCACCATCAGGTAACTGCACAAGAGAACCCTCTGGACTGATGCTTCTCAGATGACTTAACCTCAGTGCCGCCAATTTGGGAAATTCAAACAAAGCAACAGTTTATACAATTTTTTTTTAACAAGTTATGTAATAAGCTTCAGGGGTTGAAGGAAAACAGTAATAAGGAAGCCTCATTAAGGCTAGAAGTAGCACAGCTGGGCTTGACAGGAAGAGAGGTGGGCGTGTGACTGTGTCGGAAAACGCTCTCTTCTCCGCAGGAATATTCCCGCAAATGAAATCCGAGTGTCCTGCCTCTATTTTTAGCTCGCCCCCGCCAGTGAAGGTCGGCTTACCATTCTAACAGGTTGTTGGGAGTCAGACTGGCTTGTTAGATTTTTTTTCCCCCCACCAGAAATCATGTAAAACTTACAAGCACAAACATGTAATGTGGCGTTGGTCCTCCGACCTCACGGTCACATGATCCTTCTACGCCAGATATGTGTAACCCGCCAAGAAAACAGCTGATCTGTTTCAACCAATGGGAAGCCTTCTGGGAAGCTTTTTAAAAATATATCCAAAATAGTCCATCAGTTAGAGGTGGAATGAGGATTGTCTTCAGGTGTGCAGTTACTGCTGTTTCTTAGATTTTCCCTGCGGCAAATTCCGGCATCCCCAGGTTCAGAATGGTGTGTTACGCGGTGTGGGTGTTACGCGGTGTGTGTGTTACGCGGTGTGGGTGTTGCGCGGTGTGGGTGTTATGCGGCATGCACACAGGTCCCAGCGTGGAGCTTGTTGTCCCTTTGAAGCCTCAAAGAAACGCCCGACAGCTTAACAGCGCCGTCCTGCATGCCTGGATTTTTTTCCCCCGTCCTCAGAATCACGATGAACTCACCCCCCGCGGTCACCAGTCTACCTCATCTCCCATCGCGGGATTTAACGCCCCCGCTGCGATTAATAGATGGATGTTATCTACAGAGCAGAGCGATCTAGTCTGACACACCCACAGCCTGGATGTAAATCTGGTTTTGCTCTGTCCACCGCGTAAAACAACCGGTTCACTAGCAGGGCTGGAATATACAATAATATGAATCCAGCCCGTCGGAGCCCATTTGGTTGCTGAGTGTTTCACTCAGCCTGATATTGTCAGTCTCCATCCTGTTAGACTGCTGCTGTTCGATAATAAATAACCTCTCAGCATATTATAATGAGAGATATCATTCCCAAACTGCCATAGTCATTTTTTGCTTCTGTTTTAGTTTGTAATAAATCTTTGGCCCAGATTTTACTTTTTCAAATTCGGTCTCTTTCCAAAGCCCTGTTAACGATAGAGTATGCGCCATTTCTCTATCCTCCTTACTGATGACCCTTCTTGGTGTACAGGGAGACGGGGGCGGGTTTGTCGCGGTCATGTGATGTGAAGGGCTTGGACACCCCCAGCATTGCTTACTCAGGTCCTCATCAGCGAGACCCTTAAGCAAGAGCGCTCAGGTGAAATGCCCGGCACAATGAATGAGGGAAAATTGCTTTGCATAAAAACGTGATTTGAACGTTTCCCTGTCAATGAGCATCCCACCCATCTATCTGCCTTCTCTGTCAATTATCCAGGAGCATCAAGGTGAGCCTGGTACCAGAGTTCTGCAGCAGGGGGACATGTTGGAAGGGTGACAGGGGATTTACTTTGGGCAACTTAGACACACATTCACCTAAACACATGCTTTTGCGAACACAGTGAGAATGTGATGTGTTTTAATAATTCATTCTATAAAACCATTCCGAGCTCTTCTGAATGTGCATACCAGTGCATTTTTACTTAAAATGCTAAGTTAATACCAGCTGTGTATAGTAGTTACATTAAAGACTCCCAGGAAAGCTATGTCCAGTTGAACAGCATTATAATACAAAGAACATTTTCAGCATTATTGGATTTTTTTACACCCTCAAAAGAACCCTTTGTAATCTAGAGATGTCTGTGAAATAGGAAAATGTACAACGGCCTTGGGGATCCCCCCCAGCAAACGAGGCATGTGGTACCTTCCGGCGCTGTCCAAGGTCTCGGGTTAGGACACGGTAGACACCGTCACCTGCTTCCCTGGGGGGATGGGATGAGATAAAGAAATAGCAGTGACATGTGATGTAAAGATGACAGTGCTGTCGGCTTGGGGATGGGGGGGGGTGAGCATTTCATACATGTGTCTCAATTGAGGACGAAGAAGGCAATTTCCTGTGCCAGAGAAGAGATTAATTAGTCCTGAAGAGCCTGCAGATGTAACCAAAAGGGGCTCGCAAATGTTTTCGATAAATCAAATTACTCAAAGCGGCTCCTCCGTTTATTACTGCCTGTTTGCCGCAGACTTGAAATAAGCGGGTAGAGTGTGTTTCATTAGGCGCCCGTTACCAGTCACTCCAGTAGCGGGGTGGGAAGGTTAATGGATCAGGTGGCCTGGCCACCCCCCACCCCCACCCATCACTCCAAGGACTTTTTCTAAATTAAACGTGAAAGACACTGAGCGTTTGCTCGCCGGAGGGAAGGAGGGGGCTGTAAGTCAGCGGGGAGAAATTCTGCAGTTGATTCCGAGCTGGGTGCTGTTTACCTGGCAGCTAAAATGCAGAGGAGCTTCATTCTCCCTTTTAAGTTGTTTATTTATTTTTGCCCAGACGAGGCTGTCGCTGTGTTTGCCTGAGCTGGCTCTTCCTGCCAGGGTGTGGTGGCCAGACACCCAGGCTGTTAGCTTGGTGAAGAAAATTGGATCCCTGTCAGAGGCCCCTGGGCTGTTTGAACTGTGTGTGCCCCCCCACCACCACTATGTTCTACAATGGTGTGGTTTTCTAGGTGGGCGGGGTGGCATTAGAAGTCATGATAAATGATGATAAATGTTTTCGACCAAGGAAACTAATCATCACACTTTTTAAAAATTGTTTATTGTGTTATAATGTTTGTTTTATTACTATTACAATGTGTGATGTTTGCACTGAGAGAGCCTTCTGCCTCATTTTGTTGTGCATGTGCATAATGACAATAAAGTTGACTTTGACTAGAATCTGCTAATGCATTATCTCATAGATAGAATTGGGCTTCGAAATGGCTGAATTATCTGGGCTTGGTGTGGGCCCTCAAAGGTGCACTGGAATGGCAGCCTGTAGACCAGGCCAGCAGTTACCGGCCCTCAGCTGATGTTCCGCGATCGCTCTCCCACCCGGTGACAGAAACAAGCTGGCATCATTAATCTCGTCCTCGTTGGCACCGATGGGGACCCCTTTGAATTAATGAGCTGCTGTACAAAGGGGATGTCCCCAGGGCCGGGAATGGTGGAGTGAAGCGGTGCATGTGTTTCCAGGCCCGGTGAAGAGGTGCTTTAATCTCTTCGGCAGCCGGAGGACGACGATTCCTTCCCCGTCTCCCTCCCCCTAGCCACGCTGAAAACCTTTGTGGCCGGGTCGGCCTCCCCAGGGAATCTCTCTGTTTACACTGTCATACTGTATAGTGCTATAGTGCCCCCTTGGCCACAGGTAGAAGTTAGTGTGTGATTGTCAAGGTCTTTGCTCCCTAGGAGCAAGGTGGGTTTAGTTAAACAGGATTAGTCAGATGACACTGGATTAGTGTGACCCGAGGTCACATGTTTACGTCGGATCAGCGTGACCCAAGGTCACATGTTTACCCCCCATCAGCGTGACTCGAGATCATATGATTTCGGCGGATCAGCGTGACCCAAGGTCACATGTTTATGCCGGATCAGCATGACCCAAGGTCATGTGTTTACCCCCCATCAGGGTGACCCGAGGTCATATGTTTACGTCGGATCAGCGTGACCCAAGGTCACATGTTTACGCCGGATCGGCGTGACCCAAGGTCACATGTTTACCCCCCATCAGCGTGACTCGAGATCATATGATTTCGGCGGATCAGCGTGACCCAAGGTCACATGTTTATGCCGGATCAGCATGACCCAAGGTCACATGTTTACGCCGGATCGGCGTGACCCAAGGTCACATGTTTACCCCCCATCAGGGTGACCCGAGGTCATATGTTTTCGCCGGATCAGTGTGATCCAAGGTCACATGTTTATGCCGGATCAGCATGACCCAAGGTCATGTGTTTACCCCCCATCAGGGTGACCCGAGGTCATATGTTTTCGCCGGATCAGTGTGACCCAAGGTCACGTTTACGCCGGATCAGCATCACCCGAGGTCACATGAACTGAGGCTTAGGTCCGAGAGTACAAACTTCACCAGGACAAACTAGTTTCTAAGGTCAACTCTTAAGCTGAAGCAGTACATTTAAATAACAGGTATATGTGTTTATTATGGCTCACTGGCTAACACTGAGGTTTTACAGGGTTGGGGGATCCACCCCCTTCTCGTTGTACATGCTCCCTGTTTATGTAGCTTTCCTCTGGGCACTCCATATTCCACCCACAGTTCAAAAGTATACATGACCCGGGTTCTATACATCACCCGTAGTGTGTAATTGTGCATGACTCCATGCCCTGAAATGGAGTAGCCTCCTATCTAGAGTGCCGCCCCTGCCTTGTGCACTGTGCATTCTGGGATAGGTTCCAGGCTGATCATGAACCTCTACCAGATAAGCAGTTATGGGAGATGGATGCATATATTTATTGTAGTCAGTGTGATGATTCACTTAAAAATATATGTATTTACATATTTTTGCTGCAAGCAAAGAATTATTCATGGAAAACCATAACTGAGTTACTGCTCATTGTAAAACATTAACTGCTTACTCGCAAAAACAAAAACTCCCCTGATGAGAAATCTTAGCCACCACTATGCAATGTTGCTTCAGGGGGGCACCCACACCATCTCCGGGGTCCCCCACCTCCCCATGGGTCTCAGTGTGTCCGGCTGCGATCGATTTTTGGCTCAGGCACATAGGAGAGAGGAAGACCACCAATCGCTTCATCCATAGATAAAAGTGGGCATTGATTTGTAGGGATGTTTAATGGCACAGCGCACGTTTCCACATGACAGGACAATCAGGGAAATGGAGTCGACTAATGGTGATGGAAATCACCTCGACGTCGGCAGCAGCTCCGGTCCAGTTCGTGGGGCGGTCTGGGTGCGTGGCTGAGTGTCAGCGCTGTGACTTGTGTACCTCCCAGCTTAATAGCTTCCAAATCAACTTAGTGATTTTAGGTGGGACGAGCCGGGGTCAAGGCCTGCTGAAGGGTACCTGCGCGATTACAGCTTTCATCCTGGGAGGCTGCTTCTTCTGGCGGGCTTGGGTGCTTGGATACTCCAGGTCCTGGAAACGGTGCCAACAGAGAGGGATAGGAAAGAGAACTAGGTATGGGGCGGGCAAGGAAAGAGGTGGGGGGCGAGGGAGATTATGAGGACGCTCAGAGTCGTGGATGGCGTGGGCGGAGGACACGGCCAAGGAGAGGCCCTGCTCCAGACGGAGGGGATGGAGTAAAACTGTGAAGGCGGCGCTGAGGAAGTGCTGCCTTTCCGGTGTGCGAGAAGATGATCGACCGGGTCCATGTGGCCGATTTCAATAAGCACGAGGGGTGGGGGGCAGAGTGGGAAGGGCTGGCCTGTTACACTTATGAGTTTCAAAAGGCCCCTGTGTAGTCTGGAGGAGACCACGCTGTAGGTCGAACTTAATGAGGAGCGAGTTTAATGCCTCCCGGGGGAAGGAATCCGCGACTGTCAGAAATATCAGCTACAACTCGGCTGTGTAAACATTGACATGTTACAGAGAGGCCACGGCTGAATTATTAATGCTCACCTGATTGATGGCGTGCACGTGGTTATATTGGGCTCCCCGTACCTGAGCTGATGGAAGCTGCCCTCCGGGGACTTGAACCCAAAGGTCAGAGGAGCTAAAAGTGCCCCCCACCCCCCCCGGATCCATAGTTCAGCTCCTGCTGTGTTTTTCCTGCAGATATCGATGAGTGCGCAGAGGGCAGGCACTACTGCCGTGAGAACACAGCCTGCGTCAACACCCCCGGCTCCTTCATGTGCGTCTGCAGCACTGGCTACATCCGCATCGACGACTACTCCTGCACGGGTGAGCAGCTCCTGTTGGGATGCCCAACTGATTCTTTGCTAGTTTATTCTTCTTATTAAATGAAATGAGATAAAATTAAACTAAATGAAATGAAATTACCGTGGTACCTCAGTTCTCAAACTCAATAGAACTCTAAATGCTTAAAAGTCGAACCCACCAGTTCGAAAAAAAAAATATATAGAACTCGATCTGCAACCGCGAACGCTGAACTTGTACGCATGGGGCAATTAGTCACGCGGCACGTCTCTTAGCGGAAACAAAGGGTAACGCTTCAGTCTCAGCCTCACATTCACTGATAGCATCGTACATGTTTACACTAGCTGAATACATATATTTAGACAGATATTAGGCAATGATAAACAGTAACAGTAATTATTATTATTATATAATGAAATACATTTAAAAATAAAGATTTCTTATTTATTTTAATATTAATAATACACCATTAATGCATTTATTTATAGTAATATTATAATTACAGGGAAGGCAGGCAAAACGCAGACGGACAATACAATAACTGGACTGAGGAAACAAACTGAAACACAGATGAAATAAAAAAGACTCATGACAACAACTAGAAACAGCTGATCACACAGGGATTCCACACAGGGTTAACAAGGGGGCATGGCACACAGAAGGAGCAGACGTTTGGGGCAGGACACATTGATTGGATACATATATTTTCTTACTTTAAAAATGACTGTTTTGATAAATGTCTTTAGTTTAGTACAGTATATGTTCTTCTTGTTTTATCTGGTTCATTTTGTGTTTAAATGTTAAAAAAAAATCATATTTAGGTGTAATTTTTGGGGGCCGGGAACCAATTAATTGGTTTTCCATTATGTCTTATGGGGAAAATTCAATCACAGCTCAAACTTTTTAGGATTCGATCCAGAGTTCTGAACGGATTAAGTTTGAGTTCTGAGGTACCACTGTACAACAAAATGAAATGAACGTTACTGAAAAGAAATTATGCTTCATTTGCAGTTTCCACAAGTATAGGTACATTGGAATGCTTCTTTTCACATATCCCATCTTTCTATCTCTCTCTCACACACACACACACACACACGCTGGATGCTATTTTAGGTGGATGCTAGCATCAGGTTGGACTTTTGTTGGCTACACTTTCATGATGCAAATCTTCCATTCCACCACATCCCATAGGTGCTCTGTTCGATTGAGATCTGGTGACTGTGGAAGCCATTTGAGTGCAATGAACCCATTGTCACATTCAAGTAACCAGTCTGAGATGATATGAGCTTTGTGACATGGCATGATATCCTGCTGGAAGTAGCCATTACAAGTTGGATACAATGTGGTCGTACTGTGATAGAGATGCTCAGCAGTGATATTCCAGTAGGCTATGGCATTAAAACAATGTTCAGTCAGGGGCCCAAAGTGTGTCAAGAAAATAAGCCCCAGCATCACACCACCAGCAGCCTGAATGGTTCATACAGGGCAGGAAGGATCCATGGTTTCATGTTGTTTTGGCCAGAGTGTAACCCTACCATCTAAATGTAACAGAAATCGAAACTCCTTTGATCAGCTAGTGTTTTTCCAGTCTTCCATTGTCCAGTTTTGATGAACCCGTGCCCACTGTAGCCTGAGTTTCCTGTTTGTAGCTGACAGTAGTGGCACCCGGTGTGGTCTTCTGCTGCTGTAGCCAATCTGCGTCAAGGTTCACCGTGTTGTGCGTTCAGAGATGCTCTTCTGCATACCTTGGTTGTAATGAGGGGATATTTGTGTTACTGTTGCCTTTATATCCGCTTGGACCAGCCTTCCAATTCTTCTCTGATCTCTGCCAACAACAAGGCATTTTCACCCAGAGAGCCGCTGCTCACTGGATGTTTTTCTTTTTCGGTCCATTCCCTGTAAACCCTAGAGATGGTTTTGTGTGAGAATCCCAGTATATCAGCAGTTTCTGAAATACTCAAACCAGGCCCATCTGGTACCATAAGTTCACAGTCACTTATATCATCTTTCCTCCCCTTTTTGTGCATCACGCTGCTGACATGTGATTGACTGATTAGATTTCTGCTTCTACGGGCAGTTCAGCAGGTACCTAATACAGTGGCCAGCAAGTGTAGCTTCCAGAGCAAAGTTTGGGCTCTGAGTGGGGGGTCTGGCCCTTTATCTGCCCCCTGAAGCATGTTCAGACTTTGCCTGTTGTGTGCATATTCACATGATTCACAGCGGGAGCCCACACGGTCATGGCCTCGCCCACCCCCAGGGCGGCGCCCTCCAGAGGGGCCTGTGTGCTACTTACCTATCACACCTAGAGCCCCAAGAGGGCCTGCCTGGCTCTGAGGGCTGTACATATGGGCTAAGCGAGCTGGTGTATTGTTACAGCCTATACCCACAGGACCCTGACAGGTTCCACCTCACCGGGGACGAGAAAAACAAACCAAACTCTGACAAGGCTTACAATTTTGCTACGAGGGGTCACAAGGTGTGTGTAGCGGGTTTGATGACGTGTTTGTCTCACTTTGATCTGGATTCCTGTGTTTGTCTCTAAGCCGTGTGACTGTATCAGTGATAGTTCAGTCGTTTATTTTTGGGTCATATCAAATGTAAATTGTGTTGACACTGGATAAGCATGGACTGGCTTACCAAGTTAAACCTTGGATCAGTGTAATCTGTCTTCACATGTTTATACTAGATCACTGTGATCTGGCCTCATATGCTTCTACTAGATCATTTTGATCTGGCTTCACATTTACCCTAGTGCACCATCATCTTGATTCACATGTCTACTCTGGATCAGTATGATCTGGCTTTATATGTTTACCAGGGATCATCTACTTTTACATGTTGACCCTGGATTATCTGGCTTTATATGTTGACCCTGGATCAATGTGATCTGGCTTTATATGTTTACCCGGGATCATTTGCTTTTATATGTTTACCCTGGATCAGTGTAATCTGGCTTTATATATTTACCTGGGATCATTTGCTTTTATACGTTTACCCTGGATCAGTGTGATCTGGCTTTATATGTTTACCCGAGATCATCAGCTTTTACATGTTGACCCTGGATTATCTGACTTTACATGTTGACCCTGGATGGTCTGTCTTCACATGCTCTCGCCTTTCCCATTGATCACTGTAGTCGTTAAGCAGTGACTGCAAATCCTTTCATGCAGAACGTAAAGCCTTTCAATTGCACCACAGATTCGGCGTGACATTTACACTCGGCTTTGCAGGGGAGAAGGTAAATCTCTTAGGTGAGTTTCAGTCAAACGAAGGTGCAGGTGCCAGCCGCTCCCCGACTGTTCTCCTGGCGTGCTCCGGGTGCGCTCCATCTTGTTTTCCAAAGTGGCACGGCATGCGGGGTTTAATTGAGGAGCCGCCGTTCAGGCATGGTCTTTGCCTTTCACCATCTCTGCTTTCTTCAATTAAGAGGGTCCTTTGACCCTCTGAGCGCGGCGACTACATCATAATTGCATATGACGACATTCTCCTTTCATCCAGAGTGCCGGGCCTCACGGTCACATCGCCGATCCCGGAGGGCGCCTTCGACACCTCGTGTCCCAGCCTGGAGAATCCCGCCTGCGGTGATGCCGGGGCCCAGCTTACGCTGCAGGCATCAGGGTCATTAGCTCAATGCAGGCCAGGCTTCCTGTGCGATATCGCAGCGTGATTATGCTTCGCATCCACCGGGTCCTCATTATCGTTTCCATTTTCACACCCAAAGCACCGCGATAAGAAGGTAGTACATGCAGTAACCAGTCCCCAGGGAAGAGAAGCAGCTTGTTTAAAATTTTCACCAGATGTACATCTGCTTCATAACATCATCATGCTTCATCAACCAGATTTCGCTACATAAACTACATTCTGAGTGACAATTGGACACCCCCACTAATTTTTCTGCATGCTTCTCAGGTATTTTATATTTAATGCAGTCATATAAGCTGTGTCATAGTTTCCTTGATTTAATGTGAATATGAATGCAGGCGAATATTGGTGATTCTGCGGGAAAAAAAACTACTTTGTACTTGAAATTTTGTTGCTGCAGGCTTCCAATCATTTTAAGCGGTTAATCTCAGACCTTTTTAGCAAAAAGCCAGCCGGCCCGGCGATGTCGTCGTGGGTGGAACCGCAATGTGGCCTCATCCTGTTCCCTGAGATACCAGGGATGAAAGTCAGCCATGGGGCCCTGCTTGCGTGATGAGATCACACGGCCTCTGCCATCTTTCTCATTATGAAACAATATATCGCATGCAATAGGGGGTCTGACCTCTACACCGCCGCTCAGTCTCAGTGTAGCATGTCGCTGAATTGTTGTATGCAGAGGGGCCTGGATATGGAATAACTTTTGAGGGATTTCTGTGGATTTCAGCTTGATGTGGCTCCGCAGAAGTATAGTTAAAATGCTATCCCCTCCCTTAAAGTCACAGAGCATACTGGAAGTCTCCAGAATGTTCCTCACACATGTGCCATGGCCATCCCCATTGTTTCCAACACTGATTGCATCTAAAGAAGCTTGCATTGCAGTAACCTAAGTATGCGGATCCTGTAACCAGCTGAAGCAAGTAAATATATAACAAAATGTTACAGTATAGAGACACACACAAACAAGTGTCACAAATCCACACAGACACACTTTAATTGTGTTCCTTAGCTACAATGTATAGTGCTAGAGTATTTATTGTATTTGTAGTTTTTACAGTTTTATGTTTGTAGTATTATAGTCCTTTTCTTTATTATTGCTTTATAATATATTTACAGTGAGCCCTAATTCAGAGTATTTCTTATGCATTTCTTTGTATAAGATTTGTATATCTATCTATCTGTCTATCTATCTATCTATCTATCTATCTATCTATCTATCTATCTATCTATCTATCTATCTATCT
>JAABNY020000001.1:4966764-5000416 GCA_015164015.2 Brevimyrus niger
ATCTATCTATCTATCTGTCTGTCTGTCTGTCTGTCTGTCTGTCTGTCTGTCTGTCTGTCTGTCTGTCTGTCTGTCTTCGTCCCGCCGTCTGTTGTGTCACATTACGTAAATACGACAGAACATGTTTAGTGTTATGTTCAGTACTAAGATCTGCTCTGTCTGATCTGCTATGCATTGCCAACAGTCTACATCCCAAATAACTGTTTAATTTTGAGAACCATTGTTACAGAGCAACATCCCATTAACGTTTTAATTAGGTGATGCATTTATCAGCAGGGTACGGTGACATGTATTTTCAGATTTTAAGGCTTCCCACTGCTCTGCATCATGCCTGCATGCACTTTAGACATTTTGTTTAGTTTTTGCCATTTTTTTAAATACTTGGAGTGATATTTAGCTGCAGTGATTGTGCTTTTGTTGCTGCTGCTGTTGCGTTTAGCCCTTATTTTGATCATGGGTGTTCCTTTGCTTGTTTTTCTCTCTTCTCATTACCCCAGGAATTAATTCCCCTTTTATGTTTCACTCTGCTAGCTCTTTCATCCCTTAATTATCTAGTAATTTCTAGTCTCAGTTCATCTCTCGACTTCACTGGAGAGCCTTTTACCGCTGACGAAATGCTGTCAGATAATTATGGGTCTAGTCAGCCACTGAAACTCATTGGAAAATCAAATGAGTGACAGTGTACTGGAGGTTCTATCCATCCATCCATCCACGGTTACGGAGCTTGTCCTTGTGACTGTAGTAATAGGAACAGACTTTGGCTGTGTCTGAATTCAAAGACTGTGGTCCACAGAAAGGTCTGTGAAATGGGCTGGTCTGGCCTACGGATACTTTCTAATTTGCGTTACTAACTATTCCCATTCTCACCCTTGAGTCAGGAAGCCCTGTTCCTACCGCCCAGCTGGGACACACCACTTTACCTCTGAGTGATGAATCTTGGGATATGTTGGGTTGCGTTTTTGCGAAAGTAGGACTGCATTTCTTGACCACATTTAAAGGAGCCTTTGAAAGGTGATAGTCTTCTCACAGCACTGTGACACTTTCAGTCTTAGAATGCAGCTTCAGAAGGGTGCTGCCCCTGAATTTGGACACTGCCTTTCCTTTCCCAGGCAGGGTTTGAGGGCTTTCTAAGGAATAGCCAATAAAAGATCAAACTGTCAATTACCAGGTCACCCACATAACGCAGCAATGGCGTGGAGGGAGCTTGAGACGGGAGGGGTACACAACTTCGTAATTTAAATACTACATGTCTGTTTATTGAGGGGATGAATGACGACAAATTTAACATCAGGGTGACTTGTCAACCTGGGTTTCTACACCCCTGTAACCCTGCCAGTCATAGTCCAGAGTCACTGCGTGTGTTACACTGCCACCAAAGTGAAGAGTGAGCCTTCACCGGAGTGCCAGGCAAGAGAAATTATTTTAAAAAAATCATTTTTTAGTATGGAAAAATATATACCTGGCGTGTAATTTGATTCCTGATCTTGACTGCAGTGTAAGATCACAGTTATTATGTCTGGTTAATTATGCAATATAGTATTATGCAGACCACCGCTCAATATTAAATGTATATTAAATGTATATTCAAACTCTTCCTTTCAGAAAAAAAAAATCATGCATGTTCACAACAACAAAAATGTCCAATTACTTCCCTCACGGAGTAGAAAAACAAATTACATTGGCATAATATTAAAAAACTCTTTGACAGGTGTTTGTTTGCTTTGACGGGCTGAAGCGGATATCAGCGGCTGACGACAGAAGATGAAACTTACTGTAAACATGATTTATCCTCTGTGGCTAATCCAGATTTTCTGCTACTCAGAGGAAGCTCAGCACCAGCAAATCATTCGAGGCCAGGCCCGAGGAATCAATCAGACTGTAATAGAAAAGAACCCGGGGATATTTAATCAATCAGTTCAATTTTTCTGAGCCAACAGACCTGAGCAGGCAGTATCATAACAACCTTGACAGTAATTTCTAGACACAAAGGAATTCAGAACTGAAGGCCTCTAAAGAATCAAACCAAAAGCTTTCTTCCTTAGCCTCAAATAATGTTTATGCACATACTTGCACAGTAAATAAAAAGTTGTTTTAAAAAGTTATTCTAATATAATACTCATATTATGATGGTGTCTCATTGGGATGGGCCAAGGTCTCACCTCTACTGGGCTGGGGGGGGTCTGATTATTGCCGCAGACCAGATCTAATAGCAAGAACAGATTCTTCTTACACTGCCCCAAATATCAAGGATACGTCAGTTGCATCCTTGCTAAACGAGAACAGTCCCATGATTCATTGCATCTTAGGTTCTTGGGAGGCAAGTTAGCAAAACTGCTCTTGCCAAGACCACAAATAGAATCATTGTCTTCTTGGTATTGAGAAACACTCATTCTGTTCAGGTGAATTTATGTCTCTGAGTTTCCCAGTATTCAGTGGGCTGGAATCCTGTCCGGCTTGTCCCCTGCTTTGTACCCTGGGCTTTCAGGCTTAGTGTGATCTTACACTTCTTTATCATTCATGGGTAATAGATGGATGTTTGGATAGTAATACAGAGGTCTTTAGCAGTACCTCTGACCCACCATCAGCGTTTTAAGCGGCATTCATTTGCATAACAATTTCCTGTGTTATTGCTGAGCTCACACTGTCAGGCATAAATCTGCCACGATCTTCCTGAATTGTTTTACCACTTTGATTAAAGAAAAAAAAACAGGTCAAGTGAAAAAGAGACAGAGAGAGACAGAGATGGGATCTGTAAATGCTGTCCGCCAGAGCACAGGGTAATTTAAGCGGGGTTCTGATCTGCGCCCATAGCTCCATACAGCTCGTCCCGTTTCCAGACCATGCTTCTGTGCTGCAGGCTTCTTGGGGCTGGGTAAAAATTCGGACTTCTGTTCTTTTGCCTAACAAGCCCGGAATGGATGGCTTTCATTTCCTGATACATTTTTAGAGCGCCGAGCCCATTATCATCCATATAATAGATGCACCAGCAACGGGTAATTAATGGCTACTGGACATCTGCTAGGATTTAAATATAGCCTGCTGGAATTGCTGCTCCCCCCAGATGGATTCAGCCCAAGACCATTGCCCCTCTAGTCAATATAGCAATAGCTATATATCATCCCTTTGTCTAATTTTATATAAAAAAGAGCAACTGCATCCTAATACAATAATGCAAATCCACTAGGATCATGGGAATTAAAAACATATTACCAGCAGTCTGAGAATTCCACCCCCCCCCCCCACCCACTGCTCCAGAATCTAGAGTGATGTAGCTACTGTTGTTTCTCCATGATGATTAAAGAGAAAATGTGAATTGTCTGCCTTAATAGGACCGTACATCATTGGCATAGACCATAGATTGATGACCTGAAGGCTCAATCAGTCAAGCGGTTCTAGAATTCCAGTTTGAGGTGTGATGTAGTCGTCGTTTGGCTGAGCGATAGATGGGGCTGTATTATGGCTTTTTATAACTGATAGCCGAGCAGGACCCGCATTTAAATGTTGGCTGTCTCAGTACATTAGAACGTGTTTTTCACATATCCCATCATGCTCTTCTTTGAGACACACACACACACATACATATATATATATATGAAGTTTGAGTCAGACAGCAGGTCACGTCGTTTATCCTGGGGAAAAGTGACTATTCAGCACAGAATTTGCACCAGCAGCATTCTGATCATAAGTACAGGCCTAACCCCTGAGTCACAGACCACCAGCCATAGCTGTGTATTCATTTGGTGTGTTTCCTGGACCGCCACAGCAAAAGCTGGCTAGTTACACCCTCTGGTCCATCACTCTCAAACTGCATTATGTATGAAGGCAGTTTTAATATCTAACACACTGTTTTACATGGTGTTACAGATCGTGACAGTAATTCTGTCCTTTGAGTATTGTTCTTTCTTTTGTCTAGAAGTCCTGAGCTCTATGTTGATGCACATGTGCAAGGCAGTTGTGTACAAGTCACTTCCGCACTGAGTTTTTCGAGCTGAACACAGCCTCTGTGCTCAGTCTCCGCGGGGTTACCTACTCAGAGGCGGTGGCGTGGGTTAGGACAATCAGCTGGAGAACTTCCACCGTCCACCGCTCCCTACCACATTGTCCTTGGAGGAGAAGGTGAGGGTTTGGCTGTGCTGCAGAAGGCCCCACCATGCGTGAAGGCCAGGGGGGATTAGCCAAGAGACGCGGAAGGCTTCCGGGCTGCCCCACTGTTCCTTTGAATGTTATTAGACAGGTCGTGCTCGGCTGCTGGGGGTGGGAAGGGGGGTTTAATTTGGTGATAAGGAGCTGCAGCTTAGATTTGGGAGGCTTTTGGGTCGCTGTCGCTGTGGGATTAACGGGATGACTCCCTTTCCGGGGCACGCAAGCCAAAGCGGCGGCACAGAGACACTGCATCGTCGATTTCCTCCCCGCTCTTCTGCTTGCTATCTCTCCCCCTCCCTCTCTCTATCTGTCTTTCATTTCCTCTCTGTCTCTTTGACGTGCAGCCCTCGCATCCACTGCCCCCCCCCCCCACCGCCCCAACCTTAAAGCTCCCTGCTCCCCCCAGACCGTCGCCTCAGTGCCGATTCTTTCGCCCGTATAACATTCAGAGGCGGCTCTCCCAACTCAGGCGCTGACATTTCTAAGTATGGCGGCTCCACACATTCCGGCCCATTCTGGCCTTGGCCACCTCGGGCAGACGCTCCTGCTCTCTTCCCAGCATGCTTCAAAGAGCTACGTTCCAGTGTAAATATTCCGCACCGATGAAGGGCCCCCTCTCCCCCCTCGACGCTTTCAGTTAATGAAAGGTGAAGACTGCCGGGTAGCTGTCAGAGGAGCCGCGCCGTTGCGGAGCAGCCTAAGCAGGAGGGCGTCTCCGCTGACAGAACTTGCATAATTGATTGTTTACTCATTGAGCGCAGAGCAGAAAACACGGCGGGAGATTGCGTGGCCGACATGGGAGGGCTGCTCTGGGAATCCTTTTTCTGTTGCTCCTTCCAGATACTTATTGGATGTAGCTTGAATATTGGGCGTTGTGGGGCTCGGCAGGTCAAACGCCACCAGAAGGTTGCTGGGTTGTGTCCCAGCCTCGGAAATATAGTGACGTGTCCGTGGGCCCTTGAGAGAGGTCCGTAAACCCCAGCTGCGGGGGTGCTGCACACACCTGAAGTCAGTGCTACAGCCTATAACTGTACTTTCACTTCTGTGTATCTCATGGAGAACAAAATGGGACATGCAGAGAAAAGCCTTCCAGTGTACCTGTTCCTGTGCCAGTGGCAAATAAAGGAGTATTTCAGTTGCACCAGGACGCTGATCCTGTGTTTTGACCTCCTCCTGCAATATGTCTCTTACCTGTAGGTCTGTCTCTTAGGGAATAATGTGAGTAGGTGAAAAGACTATTTCCCTACAGGAATAAATAAAGTATCACTATTTTATCCCATTCTTTTCTAAATTATTTGATACATGCTTTAACTGTGAGCGATGGTGAGTGTTAGAGAGCCTTATGGTCCATTGTGACGTGCCCGTCGAACTGTCATCTGAGGTCTTGAGGGAATCAGCTAAAATGTCAGTGTTTCCTTTCGAATGAGCTGTTTCCATTTGGAAAAGATAATGGAATTGATCTTAACTAAGAAAGGCGTTATCTTCTGCTGCTCTTTTTATTTTTTTCCCCCCAGAAAATTCTTATTACGATTCTGTTCCACCTCACCCGGAAGGCAAAGCGAAGTTTGCGTTCACCTTGGATATCAAGTTAAAAGCCCGGTGGAATAACGGACCGTGTCTGAAAACTGATATCCATAAATTAATTCTTTCCCCGCAGGCTGCCTGAAAGTCACACACACACAGTTCTGTATTTGTCATGGTGCAGCTGTTGATTTTGAGCCGTCATGACGGCCTTAGTGCACCGGATGGCGCCGAGCTCCGTCGCCCTTTGGCCCGTATCCCCTCGTTCATTCCGACAGTGACAGAACTGCTCCCGCCACGTGTGTGATGTTGGTAAATGCTGTCGATCTCGGGTCACTGCGGTGATACGCTGTCTGCTGAGCCTGGCCTCGCACCTTCAACCCCCTTCGGGGGATGAGTCAAGACGAGCCCCTAAACGGAGCACGCAAGGGCCCCTGGAGCCAGCAGGTCGGGTAGGGCAGCACATCCAGAGTCCCAACCAGATCTCGGCAGGGCGGGAGTGTTAAGAATTGTAATTACAGAAGTTAATTGGTGTCATTTACGCTGTCACGGGCCGGTGGCTGTGTTCACGGCCTCAGGCTGAGCTCACTGTCACGAGTAGTTAGCGGTGAAGGGCGTCGACCCCCCCGGAGTTCTGGCGTCCTCCAGCACTTAGGCGGGGGTTATTAGATGGAAGGCAGGAGGTGGGAACAGAAGCAGTGAAGAACAAACAATGTGGAAAAACAATTGTGGGCCATCTTCCAATGATTTTTTTTCCTGTTCTTTATTTACAAACTATGTCGCTGAAGAATCTCCTGACTTCTACTCACTCTGAGGTTTGACCTCTGAACCATAAGACCTTCCATGCTGTCCCGGAGAGGACAGCCTTAATTTCCATTACATTTGGGTCAGACAGCAGGACCAGCCAGTGTTCCTGGAGTTACGGGCCTCGATCAAGGGCCTGCAGATGACATCACTCTGCCGGCCACGGGACTTGAACCAGCAACCATCAAAGTAGGAGCACAGAGTCCTGAGCCACTAAGCCACTCACAGCCCAAATCACAGCTATTGTTGTTGTCTTGAAGGACAATCGTTAAGTAGTGATGATTCTTGCAGGATCAGCTTTGTGGCTTCTCTGCGAATAGCAGAGACAATGTTATCCTATGTGTTTCATGGATGGCATTCGGGGAGCTAGACGCAAACCCAGAGACATTACTGCTGTGCAGAAGCACTGCTGGTCAGCTGCAGACTCATTTACACCCATTTACACCCACCAAAATAAATGAATAAAAGCCTGCATTTAATAATCAGTCAAAATAATATAAAATTCACCTCTTGATGTAAGGAGAATGAGATTCAGCCTCTCTGCATGGCGCAGTGTGAACGAGCAGCTTGGCCTTCTGGCAAGTGGCAGATCCTGTGTTCTCTCGCTTCACGTCCAAACCGCTACGACACACGGCATTAGTGACTGTTAAGGAAATGAGTGCTCATTATGGGGCCCCCTCAGTGCTCATTGTGGGGCCCCTTCAGTGCTCATTATCGGGCCCCCCCTTGCACTCTGGGATGGTCTTGCAGCGGCTTCCCGCTGGCCTGATGCTGAGACGCGGAAACAGGTAGCGACAAGCTGAAGGGCTTCACTTGACAGAACTTTCCGGAAGAAGGTTACCCTTTGCAGTCCTGGAGGACGCTCTCTTGGAAATGGAGTTTTTCTGAGACGTCAGGTTTAGGCCGGGTGGACGGGACGTGGGAGTCGTCAGACCTTCCCCGGGGAGGTGTTTCTGGTTTGTTTTGACACTGATAGTCGCGCCTTGTCAGAGCAGTATGTCACAGTTTAAGGGTTCCGGGGGGTGTCCGTCACAGTCAGCAGCCTGGGCCTCCACCAGCGCCAGTCTGTGACCCGGGAAGCAGCCTTGTTTTTGTTCTGACAGAACTGTTTGTAGCGGGTGTCTGCTGCACTTGATGACGGTAACCTTGGGTCGCTTGCGGAGACCGCCTGGGCGAGGCCTCTGACAGTCCCTTTTTTCCTCTGACATCACAGAGCATAACGAGTGCGACAGCGGGCAGCACGCTTGCGATGAGAACGCACTCTGCTTCAACACCGTGGGGGGGCACAGCTGCTCCTGCAAGCCGGGCTACACGGGAAACGGGACACTCTGCAAGGGTAAGGCCCGAGACCCCCCCCAGCTCACCCTCCAAGGCCCACCGTCCTCCTCCAAAGTATAGCATGTAGCATCTTGGTAGTATCTACTATATTATCAAGGACCCCCCCCTCCACATAATCCACATTTTTGCTCCCTCTGAGCTCCCAACCAATCAGGAGCATCGAATACCTGGTACAGCTGAGTGGAACATTAGTTGTTGTGGGACGGAGCAAAAATGTGGTGCATCTAGGAGAGGGTTGAGGAACACTGTTCTGTTGTAAAGACATCATTATGTTACAGAGGTCACACTGAAGTTTATGAACACCCTCCTTCTGTAGATAATTTATTTCTAGTGTCCACTATTCATCTTCGTTATCTAATTTTAAGTAGATACTGATTTAGACATTGAGCAAATTTTATTTTATGTTAAGACATCAAATCCCATGATTGCGCACGGTTGCTGTGATTGGTAACTGGGTCCCGTCCCTGGTTGTGTAGTCATGTGATTGGCTCCTTGATCCAGTAACGTGGGCAGCAGGTTCTGATGGAGGGGTTGACTGCTCCCGGGGTGCCACTGGAGCATGACCCATTCTTTTGGGCAGCCTGCCTTATTAAGGGCTGCCTTTTCCGGCATTTTCTCCATTTGCGAATGACCTGTGCAGGTGAGAAGTTTATTGAGATGTTCCAACGGAGGTAATGTGTCTCAGGAATCGAATGGGCAACGCAATAGGCGCTTAATTCCCGCTCCTGTGGATTTCCACAGAATGGGTCCCTGCCAATGAAGTCACGCCGAGTCACTGAGCCTGGGTTCGAAGCGCCCTGCCTTGATATTGATTATCTTCCCCTGTTGTTCCCCTCACAGCGCTCTGCGAAGGCCTGTGTCAGAACGGCGGCACCTGCCTGTCCCCAGATACTTGCATCTGCCAGGCAGGATTCACCGGGAAGAGGTGTGAGACAGGTGAGGTTTCAGTGGTACTTCTCTGTCGCCATGGTGAGGGATCTTTCTCCGTGTATCTCGGTCCAGAAGAGGAAGCTGAGCAGGTTGTTGCTTGCTGACCAAAGACATCAAGCTGGAGCAGCTTAACTTGGTGCTGCCGATTGAACTGCCTGCATTTCGATATTGACATCAATGCTTAATAGTAATGTGAGCTTAATGTAAAGACTGATTTAATGGAGGGTTTTGATGAGATATGTGTGTCTGAGGTACGATGGTTCTACATCGTGTTTTTGTACTTCAAACAACACCAGCAAGCCAATTTATATTAACCATAAGGTGCATTACAGGCTGGGTTGAGATTAACTTACGGTTCAGTTTGCATCCGGACCGTGGTCCAGACTTTGAGAACCCCTGGCCTAGCCATTAATTTACCCTTGATAGCTAGTGAGGCCCCCTCATAATCAAATTCTGATTTGGACGAGATAAAAAAAAGTCTGTCATGGCTCTTTCCTTTCATTTCTCACATTTACATTATCCTGATCTTTCCGAGGCAAAGCTGAGACTCTCATCGTGGTTTTCCTTCTGTAGCTGCATGGAAAAACGCTGTTATATTTAGCAGGGGAAAAAAAATACACAGGTGTGAGCTGAATTAATTACACTGGGATTTATTTTGAGTTCACTTGAAAGAATACACGGCAGATAAGGGGGGCATTGTCTGCTGTTCGCCGCAAATTTATGCACATTCCCGGATCTGAAGGCAGCGGGCTCTCGAGACCGATGTTGCATCATTTAATTAATTTGATCATATTTAAAGACATTTAATTAATTTAGCCGTATTTAATGGCAACTCGTTTCCCTTCCGGAGATCGAAATAGGTTCCAAAGGTAGGCGATCCTCTCCTGTCCCACACCATTTTGTTCTCTTTGGGGTAGAGAGCTGCACTGGTCAATCTAATGGTTTACAGAGTGGATTATGGACCGGTGAAATTGAATGGCACTGGGGTTTTAGAGGAATAACAGTGACTTCTTGCATGTGTCTCTGAACAGGTTTGTCAAAGTGCTAATGCTATATTTTCTAAGGAAAACAGGCCCCAGCAGAGACAAGAAACAACCACACAGTACATTCTGTGCACAGGGTTGATTTCCTCCCTATTTGTGTGGATTGCATGCGGTGGTACTTACTCCCCCGCTTAGGCTGAGGTGCGATCAGGTAGTGCATCTTATTTGGCTTTTAGCCACATCAGCATATGCATGCAGTCCTAAAAACAGGAATCAAAAGCAAGAGGCTTAGTTAACTGTTAGCAGCTTAGATTACACAGCTGTGTTTGAGGCATCATGCAGTATGTGGTTCTGAGTCATGCCCAGGTCCTGAACCAGCAGCCTCCTGAGCTCAGTGCCCCAGCCGCTATGCTACATACGGCCCTGGGTGGCTGTGTGCAGCTAACGGGGGTGTTTAGCAGCTTAAGTTCGACTCTTGGGGTGTTTGCTTGCCTTTCTGGCTGGGCTTGCATCTGCTCTCCTGAAAGCCACATCTCTAGGCAGCTTTTGACCTTTTCATGCGCTCAATAGCCGGAGACGGAGAACCGCAGTAAGTGTGGGCGACTGAAGAAAGGCACCGTGCACCTCAACAGCGAGCTAAACCATGTCAGCCAATCCCTGTCTCCCCTCAGCACACCATATGTCACGCCCTCTTCCAGGAAATCATCATCTTGTACCACAGAAATTTCCAGTAAAATAGAAGTGAAATAAAGTGAATGAAGGCTGAGGAAGACTGAGCAACATGTTAGTTTGCTTCTTTTGCGGAGAAGAGGGGTGAGTGGAGCCATTGGACACAAAAAAGCTTTTATGGCAGCCTGCTCCCAGCCATACTCAGCCATAGCTGCCTGTTCCCTGACATACTCAGCCATAGCTGCCTGTTCCCAGCCATACTCAGTCATAAGAACCTGCTCCCTGACATACTCAGCCATAGTCGCCTGCTCCCAGCCATACTCAGCCATAGGAACCTGCTCCCTGACATACTCAGCCATAGCCGCCTGCCCCCAGCCATACTCAGCCACAGGAACCTGCTTCCTGACATCCTCAGCCAAATGAACCTGCTCCTTGACAAACTCAGCCATAGTCGCCTGCTCCCAGCCATACTCAACCATAGCTGCCTGCTCCCAGCCATACTCAGCCATAGCCGCCTGCTCCAAGCCATACTCTACCATAGCCGCCTGCTCCCTGACATTCTCAGCCATAGCTGCCTGCTCCCAGTCATACACAGCCATGGTCTCTTGCTCCCTGACGTACTCAGCCATAGCAGCCTGCTCCCAGTCATACACAGCCATGGTCTCTTGCTCCCTGACGTACTCAGCCATAGCAGTCTGCTCCCAGCCATACTCAGCCATAGGAACAGCCATAAAGTGTTTTGATGACAACAATGGGTGCAGAAATTACACGGCTGACAGATTCGATATTAGCATGGACCTAAACATGTGTCTTTAATTTTCAATCAGATACTGTTATGTGTTGAGCTGATGTGAGGTGAAAATAAGGGCTTTTCAATACACGGGTTCCATGGATGGATTAAAAATATATAAATTACCAAGAGCTGTATGTGTGTTGTACACTGTCATGCTCAACTATGCAGAGTGTTGTCATCTGCTTTTAAATGATGGCCTAGTTTGAACCGACCTTGCTGCACTTCTGACCAATCAGCTCCCATGCATGACCACCAAGTGCTTCCCGGCACTGTCTTCACTGGCCGTGAAAAGCCATGGTGCTACAAGAAAGGGAGTTAACCTGACAGCAAAGGAAGCCCTTGATCTGTTTTTCTTCCTCGCATTTGAAAGCGATGAGTCAGCTGACCTCTCTGCAGTGGAATATGCGGTAGAAGCAGGGACATTATTCAAACGCTGTGAACTAGATGATTTAAAAATTACATTTATCCACCGTCTTGACAATGTATTTTCAGCCTTATTGATAGTGACCCAAACTCTCTCAGAGGAAGATTTTTCTTATTCCCTCACAAACTCAGCTCCCAGGGATGGTCTAATCAGAGATGCATGTTTCTCCTCACTGTACCACTTGCTCTTTATTTACCCGTCATAATCAGAAGTCCATCCAGTATTTATGACAACTGTGTCACCCGGTGTCAAGAAGTCCTGCTATGGCAGGAGGGGAGGGCAGCGAGGTCACTGGGATGCATTTGGCAGGGAGGACAGCGTGACGGATGAGATTTTGATTCCCGGGGTGCTAATTAGTGGCGGCGAAGCCGCAGAAGGACTGTAGGTGTTTTTATGGGCAGGAAAGGTGGCACCTCAGAGTCACAGTGCCCTCGTTACAAAGGGACCGATTTCTCACCCTCACCCATGTACCCGAGCAGGTCCGAAATGCCAAGGCAATTAAGGACGGCCGAGCCGAGGCGAGAATGTGGTTCAGTTGTGCATGTGCCAGTAGAGGCAGCGTCGAGCCGCTCCTAGCAGTAGAAAAGAATATATTCATGTGCCAGGCTGAGCTTTTCATTCTCCACCGCACCTTCACACCGCTTGTTTACCCGTGCCTTTTTGTACTGATTTCTGATACTTCTGAATTATCCTTTTAAATGCATTTGCCGTTTTATCTCATTTGTTCCTTGCGGGAGCAAGAACTGGGTCCCATGGCTGGATGTCTGGTACTTGTGCGAGTTTAATTACAAATTCAACAATTTCAACATCTCTGAATGCTCTTAGCTCTAGTGTCAGAGGGTTTTTCTAATTATATTCATGAATGCTGGGTTATTTCTGTACAACGGTGCTTCGGGCAATCGTATGAGGTCACCAGGTTCGCGTTCGCCTGGAGGAGAATCGATTAAAGAGTTGGGGCTCCTGACCCAAGTGGAGGGAGATGTAGAGAGGCGGTGAACAAGCTAACATGCTTTGAGCCGCCAGTCCATCATGTGACTGATTTGTGGGTTTTAATGTATGTCTGAGCCCTGGTGGGAATTCAGAACAATGAATGGTGAGTGTAAATGAGGTATAGGCTGCACAGCAGGCAACGCTGCTGCTTCACATCTCCGTGCTGGGGGTTTGAATCCTGCCTCCATTCTGTATGCAGAGTTAGCAGGTTCTCCCATAGCCCACATCCTGCCAGTACTGAGTACTCAAAGTCAGTAGTCTGAAGTTCTGTCAGCACTGAGTACTCATAGTCAGCAGCCTAGGTCCTGTCAACACTGAGTACTTGTAAACAGGACCCCAAGTCCTGTCAGGAAGGTGTGCTTGTGGGCAGCAACTCAAGTCCTATCACCACTAAGTACTCGTAGTGAGCAGCCCAAAGTCCTGTCAGCACTGAATACTTGTAAGGTAATTAGTACCTTAAATCCTGTCAGGAATCAGAGCTTTTAGGCAGCAGCTGAAGTCCTATCATCACTGTGAACTTGTAGTCAGTAGCCCAAATCCTGTCAGCACTAAGTACTCATAGTCAGCAGCCCAAGTCCTGTCAGCAGTGAGCACTTGTAAATAGGAGCCCAAGTCCTGTCAGGAAGGTGTGCATGTAGGCTGCAGCCCAAATCCTGTCAACACTGAGTACTCGTAGTCATCAGCTTGAGGTTCTGTCAGCACTAACCTCATATTCAGCAGTCCAAAGTCCCGGCAGCGCTGAGCATGCATAGTCACCAGCCCAAGTCCTGTCAGCAGTGAGTACTTGGAGCAGGGCTGCCATGATTAGTTGATGTAGTCGATGACGTTGATGCTGAAAATTCGTCAACATCAATATTTTAAATTATTTTAATGAAATTACCTCTATGATTTCTAAAATGATTCAATGCATTATAACAAATGTTTTCTTTTAATAACAATATGTTATGATGGTAGTTCAAATTTATATAAAACGAAAAGGTGGTTTTACACCGTGTGAAGTTCGATCGATGGTATACTACAGGGGCACTAGTGCAATGCTTGAGAGCCTGAAGAGAGAACTCACGAGCACTGTTCTGGATGATGGACCGCCAGAGTAGGCAAAAGCACCGTAAGCATGGTCTGTTCCTGTTTATTAAATTACCATTAGTACAGAGAGCTTTTGTGCTTGTAGCTGTTAAATACACTCATTATTAAAGCCATAAAGTTGTCTGCCGGCTACTTTAGAATCTCCATTGCATAAGTTTTTGAGACAATGTTTAGGTTAAATCTAGGTTTGTTTGACGTGGATTGACAGTGCCAGTTCATGTTCATGCGCATTGGGCTTGTTGGGACCAGTGTTATTTTCGTAAACTAAAACTTAAACGAAAACAGACACTGAATAAAAGAAAATAATTCATTAATTGAAATAAAAATTAAAACTCAATTTACTAAAAAAAAATATTAAAAAAAACGTGTTGGACTTTAATCAGCGTCACACCGCGAACGTCTTTTTGCCTTGTTTATCCACAATATCTCCTCTTTTAAAAGATGTTATGCTTGCTAAACTGCTCCTTTCCTGACTTCAGTGCATATCGCTTTCATGATTTACCAAAACAGTCGCATGTGGCATGCTGCGCTAACCAAATTTAATAAGCCTAAGGATACGGCAAAATTATACAGATTGCTAACTTTTACAGTAGGTGTTACAATATGCATTTCAATAATATTTTAAGCATACTACTAATTTGCTTATTGAATTGTGGATAATAATAACGGCTGTATAACGCAAAAAAGCCGGCGTCTATTATATAAAGCCCTGTAATAACATACAGTTTGTTGTAAAAATAAAAACAACTTAAAAATTTAAACGTTCTATTGGATTTCCTGGAGGAAAATCAATCATTTAGATTATCAACCAATCATAGACTAATCCATAGAAAAATAGTCATTAGTGACAGCCCTAACTTGGAGGTTGGCCTGCCAGAGAGGACAGTATTGATGAGCAGGAAATCCAGTTATTCACATGTGTGGGTGGAGCTCATTGGGGAGCCGACCTGCCTTTCCAAAGACCGTTCCAAAGTCATGCTTTCCAATCCTGTCATTGTGACAACCACAATGGAAAAGTCCTCCTTGGGTATAATTAAATCAGGATAGGAATGTCAATCTTTTAAAACAAATAATGCAGTTTAAATATTCAAACAGTGAAAGACCCAGAGGATATGCTATTAACCCCTTTTAGTATTCTCTTAAATTTTACATGTAACAGCAGGTATAAAATATGTATGTCACTCTTTTGGAATATTGTTCAGCGTTCAGTGCCACTGAGAGTCCAACATGACAAGAGATTAGAGTAAATTAACCAATTTGCTATTTTATGATATTCTGAGGTATTGCATTTCAGCCCATTGAGAAACTGGGGCTATCGCTCGCTAATGAGCTTGCTGTTATTATCACTGTTATGTAGAACAGACATTTCTCATTTTAGTGCAATTGCCGGTTGCCATTTTAACGGCCTAGCCAAAAACGCAGAGCCTCTTAATGCAATTTACAAGGTTCACAATATATTTCAGGGAACCAAAATATGATGTGAGTAAAATGAAGATCGACTTAAGTTCGGGCAGCTTTGCCGCGATAACTACGCCCATTAGCTGAACTGGATGTGTGTGGCATTATTTCAAAACTATCAGCTTGCGCCACCATCTGTTGTTATGGCGTAAGTAATTGCATGGTCAGGTTAACGACCCATACCCTATGATCAGGTAAATTACCATGTTGTGCTGGAATTGATCAATTCTTCTATGGAAAGATACTCAGGAGTGGTGTGTGACTCAGTGGGTTAGGATTCTGTGCCTGTGATAAGAATGTTGTGAGTTCAAATCCTAAAATGAGCAAGGTGAATTCACCATCGTGTCCTTCAGCAAGGCTGTCTGACCCAGCTTTCACAAATACACACACACACACATGTTGCATTGGTTAAAAGCTGCTGCTAAATATATGTATATGAAAGAAATGCACAGGAAGTATTATTTTGAACTTAAATAATTTAACATTTTAGCTTTCAGCTGGACTATATTGTGGGATGTGGACTTCTTTATATGTCATTTATTTGAACTACTTTTGAGGCTACAGTCTTTCATTTTAAGTAGGGCTTTGTAATAGAAGAAGTATTCAGAACAGAAGTTTACCACACCTTACTGGGTCCTCCCAGCGGTAGAACCAGAGCACTGGTTCTCCTGTACTCTAATGTCTCAGTGCCGGGTATGGGCCACATTGTGTACTTTCTGGCACCACAGAGGCAGGGAAATTTTCACTATCCAGCACCACGGAATGTTCTGTGATTTATTCATTTATTTGTTTTTGACCCAAAACAGAATAAGCAGCAATTAAACCATGAAAATGTAATTTACGTTAATTTATTTTATGGACCCTTTGGACCAAAGCATGGAAGAGAGCAGGGTCAGCCAGTACCTGGAGCAATTGGGGTTAAGGGCTTTGTACTGGAGCCTGAGTAATTGTAGATATCAAGTACTGATCCCCAGTACTTCAGGCTATTATAGGTTCTCTGCCCCAGTATTGCACAGTATTGCAAGATCTTACATCCCTTGCGAGACAGTAATTCTGAAAAGAACCGCCAGGTCTTTCTGTGGCATGTGGAAAGCTTCTTGTAATTTTTAAACGCAAGGCCAAAGATGAGCGTTACTATATGCTATACCTTTGAAGTCACTAAACTTTAATTCATAGCAATTAGCTAGCTTTGACAGGGTTAAAAACAGGTACTTTATTGATGCCTCATATGCATATGCCGCACAGTTTGATTATGCTCGACCGCGGTCCTTGTTGGTCATTGCCCACTACAGATAAGAAGCTACCGAGGGCTACGTTTCCTGGCTGATGTAGCCCCTAGCTCTCCTTGCTTTGGAAGGAGCACTTGTTAAGTAACTGTAATAAGGCCAGGGGAGTAGAGGCTCGCCATGGGCCCGTGGAGGAGGAGGATTAATAGAGCCTTTGTTTCTGGCCCGTCACTCAATATAATGAGCGGGAAAAGCCCAGCGTGTCCATTTCCTCTGCCTATCGACCCTTCGCTACTATGGCGACCAGAGAGTGGGGTCCTGATGGCGGCGCCGCCGGCCCGATTGGAGTGCAAGGCAGGCCACCTCTTGAAGCCCTTTGAAAGTCCAAATGTGTCTCCCATCAGAAGCCATCTAGATCCTCGGGAAGCCGCCGCCTCAACTCATCTGAAGCAAAACGCCGTGTTTGTCATAACTCTGGTTTAAAAGTGCTCGTTTCCTAGGAAACGGTATCCGCTTTGCACCGGTGATGGAAACCCGTCCGTATTTCATCTAGGCATCCAGAAGCATGGTGGTTAAAGGTCCAGGTTGGTTATATTTTATACTCTGTCAATGGGTGGAGCATCACACTGCAAGTTTGTCACTTGAAATAGTGTTTGTTAAGCCACAAAATGAGAATAATACATATAATTTGATGTAAATTGAATGTCAAAGACTGTCACAGGCAAGAAGCAAAACCTGCTCTGTTCATTTGGTTAATCTAAAAGCAAAATAGCATTGTAGAAAATGTTTGCTTCTCGACAACGTGTGAGTTTTTGTACCTGCGGTCTGAAAATGATCCTGACAGATTCAGCCACACTGTCAGCTTGAAGTCTGTTTAGATGTACATCAAAATAAAACACAGATTCTGAAATAGCAAAAAACTAAAATAAAAAGTATTTTTTCTATAATCTGGTATCTCCTCATGGAGCATTGTCTTTGGTGGTTTTGTTGTGACAAATTACCCATAATCCTCAGCTGGAGCTGGCATGATGCTGTTCAGTGTTGCATTGGTGGTTTTCTTGTGTTGGATAATTGACCTTTTAATACTGGAGTATCAGCACGCCCAAACATTGACCATCTGACACTAAAAAGACATTTGAAAACGTCAGAGGGGCTTTGTGTTTGCATTGTGTGACAGTTGACGAGGTTGTTCTTCGTGCTAGTTTGTCAGTTATCGAGGTGCTGCACCAGTGCTTTGGTGTGCTTTACTGGGTCTTTCATGTCACTTCCATCTCCTGACAGGTCTAGGCACAGCCAGCAGGCCACCAAACTGCATCAAGCTTAAGTCAACAATATCAGGCTCTCTGGCCAAAAAGTTGGCAGAGAGCTTCTCGAGATGAGATATGATCACCCATCAACCAGTATTTGACTGGTGTGGGAGCCTTTCAAACTCACGTGAAGTCTATTTTTCGAAGGTCCAGTCTGTGAAACCACACTCCTGAATACCAACCTCACAGGTTCTTAGTTCCATGAAAGGCAAAACCTTTCATTTTTTCCTAGCTGTGGAATCTGCATATGACTAGGCTTCTGTTGAGGGCAGGACAAACTAATACTGTTCCTCAAGGAGGAACTCCACCCATCTCTCAGCACCAGGACATATTATACCAACCAGGGCATCATCCTCAGTAAGACCGTCTGTGTCATTACAGTTCTCCTGCTCTGCACTTCTGCCAGATACACCAAAAGAGGACATTCAAAGCCCCTGTAATTGTTCATATGCCCCATGCAACAACTAAGCTTAGATAAGAATATAGACTATATTACATTGATGCGTATTTATAATTCTGAAGCAGCCTGGATTTTATAAATAGTAATTGCTCTCTTTCCATTGTACTGTATCTTTGAAGACAGATTGGTAGGGCATCATGGTTTAAATACCTCCGGTACACTGCGTGCTGGCATGGACCTGAGCTGGTGAATCACATTGCACATCTAAAGTCCGTGTGTCCCGCCTCCTACAATTGGCAGTTATAAAAAGCACAGGGATCTCACTTTATCAGGGCAGGGGGAGATTGAAATTCCTCAGAGTGAATCCATTCGCATTTCACGCAGTCAGTTGTATCTACATAATAGACCCTAGTGGTCTTACCTGTTCAGTATCAGCTTCCCCTTGGCTACAACCTGACCGGTTAAAATGGAGGCTATTTGTCAGAGCGTGCGGGGCAGGACATTTGCCACGGGGGGGGAAGTGAGAACTGTATGTTGCTCGCTTAGTGTGAGGAACGTAGACAAATGAGCTCAAGGGCAACACAGAAAGAATATCCTGAAGGCCCAGTTGGTATAATATTCCCCACGTTATTTCCCACAGGTCTCATAAATTGCTTTGGAGAAAGTACACATTTCCTCACAGGAAAATGTGAGTGTCTAAAAAGAATATGTTAAAATCGTTTCTGGTTTTGGAGGCTAACATCCATGTTAATGTTCGCCAGTGTAACTTTACTGAATGTTATTTCTCTTGAATCTAGTTGCTTTCTTTTAAAAGAACAATTGATATTTGCAAATGAAAGACACTTTAAAATGAGGCATTTTCACTTCAAAGGCAAGGTTTATTCTGCAGGCCGACTAATGTACAATATTCTGGATAATCCTGTACGAAAAGAGGTGATTTTTTCATTTCACACTGGATGGTCTGCAAGACCCCGTAGGTGATAGATATTAGTCACAGTGACTAAGTGTCTTCTAAGCAATGTCTTGGACAAGTAATTAATTATTTATCCTAGAGAAATTAATAAAAGAGCTCAACCTCATTAGGCAATAGATTTTAATCCCATTACTCCATAAACCAGTTAAGAATCTGGATTTTTTTCGTTCGATGGGATCCAGCGAGGGGCTGGGATGGTAGGCTCAGCCTTTGAACAAAGCCATTTTCGTAATGAGGCTCGGAATAATGCATCAAGGAGGATCATAAAGAAGCCATCAATGGCTTTATGGAGACATTTAATCACTCTAAAACCTCGAGGCTTACACATATTCCTACATTCCTCTCGTGCGGCCCTTTACGCCAGCGAGTCTAATTAAATATTATTCGAGATATTAGATTATTTTTTTCCATCATCATAAATCCAGTTGTTTTATTTGATGCTGGATTTACTTTGGTCCTTGTAAGAAATTGGCCACCATTACGCTATTTGTCAAAGGAATTGGTTTAGCGGCGACCGCAATGACAAGGACAGCCACTGGCTCTCGAGAAGGCCTACGTTCCTGGGAGTCCGACCGACGCACTCCATATGCGTGATCGCACGGGCAAACGATCTCCACACGTAGTTCCTACGTGACTTCCTGTTTCATCCTCTCTGTTGACCGGTGTGTCCCTTCACTCCAGGAAGGGTGGGGGCATATAAAAGCTAGACCCAGCCAGTCAAAATATTGATCGGTGAAGCCAGGTGAACTGGGGATGGATGCAGCACAGGTGCTGGAGATTCTGGGCTTTGTCATTCATTGGCACGGTGGTGGTCAAGGAGAAGCAGAGCGGGTAACCTGCCAACCACAAGACCGTCATTATTCTCGAGAGAATCTCGACACGGTCCCTGACTAATCATCAGCAGTGGCGAATCTAGGTATTTTTTTGCAGGGCCATAATTCATATGGAGGGGCCAATCATTCTTTCAGCTGGAGGCAACTACCGTCTATGTTCCCCTGATGACCAGATTATGCTGACAGCAGATTGATCTCACGCTGTGACTGCAGTCCACTTACGTGATTCATATTCATCAGTAACACCACAGTGCGAGTGATGTTTGTGGAGAGACAGGTCTAGAAAACGCCCTTTTTCTGACCCTGACTTCTACAGTCTATGTGGAATCACCTTTGATTGGTGGTATGACTCACTTGAAGAGGCCTGCTTTGGATTACAGCCCATGTGTGGTTTCCTAGTGCTTTGCAGCCAGGATCATGGTGAAGTGTCCAGCATTGGGCTACAGTTATTAGGTCAGGTTCCCCCCAGTGTAAACCAGTTCTAAAAACTCTAATACAGAATTGTGTTCCTTCCTTTCTTTACAATTTACCATAATAAATCAGTGTGACTTGGGTCATGTGGAAATGTGTTTATGTCTTCTCTGAAGTGAAGTTCGTCATCACGCCATTTTTAGAATTTATGAAGCTTCAGTGGGGTATCATCTGGCCATGCTAATGTGGTACTTGAGCACGATTGCTACAGCACGGATACTCGGTCTGAGCATGTGGGAACGATTAACAGGGCACTGTCCCTTCTGGGAGCTGTTGCTCTTCTGACTGTGTGCATTTGTGTACGTGTATGTGTTTGTCACAGATATCGATGAGTGCTCCAGTGGTTTCGTGGAATGTGATAGCCGGGCTGTTTGCGTCAACCTGCCAGGCTGGTACCACTGCGAGTGTCGTGACGGCTACCACGACAACGGCATGTTTTCGGCCAATGGAGAGTCCTGTGAAGGTGAGCCCGCCTCTGTTTGTTACCGACGCATGGCGTACACACCCCTACCCTACAGGGAGACCTCATTAAGAAGCTAGAAGCTACTCGCTTGTAATTGGTCTATGAAAATCGTCTCCCTCATAAACTACAATGTCAACTCAACACTTGAAAGCCTTTGGATTACATAAATAGGCTCCATTAGCCCTTAATGGGTGCCAGTGAAGTGCCGGGCTTTTGATTAATCTGTTATTATAATTCATTTTTACAAAGCAGCCTTCCCAGCATTTGCTGTGGAGTACTTAACAAAAAGGAAAAAAGCGCTGCAGATTGACATAAGCACGGCTAACGTCGCTTGCCTGTGGAAGCCTGATTCCAGGAGGCTCTGGTGTTTATGAATGGCCCGGATTTAAGTCGAGGGGGCGGCAGTGCCAAACAGAAAGGGATGAGACAGGTAGCAGCAGGAAATCATAGGAAACCCTTAGCTGTGCCTATCCTGCCAGTATATAACCCATAATGAGGTCAGACAGAAGCCAAAGCAGAATTCTGATCTGTCCCGCAGAGAGGCCACCCATATCTGGAGATGTGGATAGTGCCAGTGCGCGTCAGGCGAATTTCTGCAAATCACATTTGAAGGCTTGTTGCTTAAATGTGTCAGTTTTTATATCCAATCAAGGCTAAAAAAGAGACCTTATGCTGGACAGGGATTGACCCTGGTAGGTGGTGATAAAACAGTATATAAAAATAACATCTCAATAATAATAAATACAGAATGGCAATTTGACAGGATAGTTATAGTCCTTGGGAGGAGAGTATAAAGCTGTTGTTATGGTTGTTAAGAAACTGGCACGACGTCAGGGAGTGCTACACTTCGTAAACATCTTCTCGGCAGTGACTAGAGCTGGCAGCTCAGTTTGATACGTGTAAATGAAGGTGAACCTGGAGTTACGATATGAATATCACAACAATGCACCCTCCGCCCCCCCCATCGCACTACCTCAGATATTGACGAATGTGGGACGGGCAGGAACAGCTGCACCAACGACACTGTCTGCTTCAACCTGGAGGGCGGCTACGACTGCAGGTGCCCCCACGGAAAGAACTGCACCGGCGACTGTATCCACGACAACCGGGTCAAGCACAACGGTCAGATCTGGGTCCTAGAGAGCGACAGGTGCTCTGTATGCTCCTGTCAGGTGAGTGCGTCAAAGGCCAGGGTCACATGACAGGTCAGTGTGTCATTCATTGGCTGGGCGTGTTGCCTGGGAGGAGCCGGTGCTCTCTGCCACGCCCACAATTTAGCCACAGTTTATAACCAGCATTATGACAAGTGGGTGTGGATGTGGATTTTAGCCAGTGGGATACAGCCACCTCTCAGCCTTCCTTTGAGTTGGCCGTGACACTGTGATGCCAGCCTCGTACAATGAGTCTGGCACGAGGAGATATTTTCATTCGGCAGTGGTGTGTAGCACCAAGGGGATACACTGCACAACGGAGCTTTCTGGAACAGCGAGCGAGTATGCGTAATTGCTATGGAGGGGGTTAAATGCGATGCTGCTGCTCACTGCTTAAAAGTACGCCCTTGTAAACATAGAAAATTGGTTTTGGATTTAGACTAATCTCTGATTATGTAAATACGGGTGTAAATGCAGCATGAGAAAGGTATCGATTATCAGATTAAGTGATGTCATTTTTAATCTGCAGAGAGGGCCGCAGGTGTCTGAAGATGATTCCCTGGGATGTGACAATTAAATTATTCATTTATTTTGCAAAACCTGAAACGGACACCAGGAAGCGTAAAAATTTGCAATTAGATGATTCGTTTTCAATTATATTTGAAAATGGGGGGTGGGGCGGGGGGTCGGTGAGTGACAGGAGACTGGGAGAGTATTAGTGCGTAATTGAGCAGAATAGATTGTGTTCCCTGAGACACAGTCGATGACGTGAGCACAGGGTGAGTGTGGCCATTAACATACGGTCCTTATGGGTTATGACCAGTGACCTACGAGTGACATTGAAAGTTAATTAAGCTGATTGACCCCCTGAGGACTAGATAAGGGATGTTGCCTCTCTGATTTGTTGTTAAGTAACAGGCTCTAGTCTATCACACATAACACAGCCTGTAGTTGGAAGATTTCTTGTTGTGTGTGATACATCATTGTAATCATTAGTCTTTTCTGTGTTCATTGGAGATATAGTACATTGGGATGAGATTCTAGGACTTTTTAAAGTAGAGGGCATAATATGGACCATAAGTCGTATAAGGGGGCAAATCTTGTTATGAGCCAATGAGATGCTTTTGATCAGTGAGTGACAGGAGAGAAGGCACTCTGTGGGCCAATGAACTTTTAGCTCGAGCCAGTGCCCCTGTGGCCCTGCCCTCTACCCTGAACCCCCTCCTACTCTGTTTCTGCACAGACGGGGCTGGTCATGTGTCGGAGGATGGTGTGCGACTGCGAAAACCCCACCGTGGACCTCTTCTGCTGCCCCGAGTGTGACCCGCGCCTCAGCAGTCAGTGCCTGCACCAGAACGGGCTTTTGGCCTACAGCACCGGGGCTTCCTGGGTGGAGAGCTGTCAGCAGTGCCAGTGCCTGGTGAGGGCGCCTTCAGAGTACGGGGGCAGTGCCGGTCCTTGACGGCCTTCCTGGGGGGAGGGCGTCTGCTGGCCTGATAAGAGATGCACCAGCCAAGACGGTGCTTGGAAGGCGGTAGTCTTTGTTTCAGTCTGCGGAGGGCACGAGGGACCGCTATAGGTCGTGGTGAAGAACAAACATGGCTCCTAGCACTGCACCCAAACAGCAGCCTTCTCAGCCTGTCTGCTGACACCCCTTCAAGTTTTCAGCCATTTTAATGGCTTCAGCTGAATTCATTTTTACAAGGATTTAAACCTGTTGAAGCATTACGTCAGCTAGTCCCCCCATCACCCCCCACCATTTGCCTTTGAGATGTTTTTCATCACTGGCCATATGTTTGTGCTAAATGCTAATGTCGAGCTTGGTATTCAAACGGCGCTTGCAGTGTCCCGGACAAACGGCGCTTTGTGGCTTTTTTTTTTTTTTTTTTTTTTTTGTGCTGCTTTCTGTTCAGCGGACCTTAAATCACCCCTCCGGCTCATCCCTTCTCGCCCGTCTCCCCAGACACACGGAGCCTGCCGTCTCTTTAACAAATCAAACTCATGCGCCATATAGGGACTCGCAGAATATGAATGCAGGCGCAGCGAGTCGTCGGAACGTGTTCACCGCCAACTGCTGTTTACGGGAGATGTGCGGACGAAGGGGGGGGGGGGGGGGCAGACCGCCAGGGCACAAGTGAGGCCCCCGGAAGGTGGACCCTCTACCTTTTGTGTTGATTTGTGTATGGTCTTTCCATGACAGCACATAAAAACGTCTTACTGTGAAACCTAGTAAATTCTCTCTCTCTCTCTCTCTCTCTCTCTCTCTCTCTCTCCACAAAAACGAGTGAATTTTGTAGAAAGCACATTGCCTCCAGTCTTAAAAAAAACATGTATAATGAACCCTGGAAAAGAAATCTGTAAATTAAACTTAGGCCCACAAGGAGTGTGTGGAAAAATACATTAGGAGTCCAAAGGAGGTGCGGGTTCGGTAACTTTCTTACTAATCCCTGTCCTTTCATTAGGCACAGAGGGGTGAGCAGAACTGTTACTGCACCAGTGACTGTGGCCAGGCCGCTTAATAGAATCCTTGATTACTGTGTGGTTCCTGTGTTGAATCACCTGACACCAAAGAGAATGTAACAACTGATGGAAACTATGATACACAGAGGGAGTAGGAGTTTGGCAGGTATTGGAAGATTATTTTTTAATTTTGCACAATTTGCTTTATTTCGAGCCAAACAGGGTGATTTTGTGTTGTTGAATAAATAGCACAATAAATAGCACATCTCTGCTCTGTAAAAGGATTTCATTTGCCACGCAGCTCTCTCCCATAATGATCAAGTGAAATAGTGAACCGTTTTAATCTTTGGACACAATGCCAGAAGTCAAATGCTAATAAACTGAATTAGCTGCAAGGGCGGCGCTGATGAGAGAGTCCTTGACGGGTTTAGCCACATCTGCCGCGGGAGAGACGCTCAGCGGCACCGTTGGCCGGGAGACACACCAAAGACAGCATCTGGCATATTATTGATTCACAATTACCTGCCAATCAGAAAGCAGTGACATAAAAGCAGTTAACCAACCAAACACCAGAGGTCTTTCTCAACACTTGACCACACTTGTGTTGACATGTATCTGTTTTACGTCATCTCCCACTGCCAAAGACCAGTTCCAATACTCAAGAGCACAAGTACGGAGGGCGGCAAAATCCCTGGGTGTCTTTCATGCCCCTTCCCAAAAATCCAGGACGTCAGTTGCATCCTCACGAAACGAGACCAATCCTATGATTCATTGTGTGTGCAGTTTGTTTTTGGGAGGCAAGTTAGCAAGACCAATCTTGCCAAGACCACAAGTATGTTATTTGCGTTCTTGGTACTGAGAAACACCCCCGGAACCCACAGATGGGGGGCGTTTTCAGCGTCCGCTGAGATTGTGTGACACCGGCAAAGCAGTTGGCGTCCTCTGAGATCAGTTACAGATTTAATCAAAGTTAAATCACCTGGATCTTGTCATTTAATCAAGATGTGTTCACTGTGATATTAAATATCATAACACATAATGCCATATCAGTTACGAATAAGGGTGAAGGTACTCCAGTTCGGTGCATATTTTCCACACGTTTTTCTCATTCCATTCCTGTAGATGCTAGGGAATTAAATTATTATTGTACTTAGGTTAGTGTTTAGTAAATCAAATCTTAGTAAAGGCCTTTAAAGCTTTATATGGTATATAACCACTTTCACTGTATTTTATTTTATTTTTTACAAGTTCATCGAAATGTCAGGTGAAATCCAATCAGGGGGAGGAAATCAGGAGCGGGGGGGCGGTTCACGTACCCAGAGGAGGGAGGCAGCGGGCATGGCTGTGTGAGGCCCTCTCTGGTGCGTTAACCATGAACAGAGCCCCGTCTGTTTGTGTCCGGCCCGCAGCAAGGCGAGGTGGACTGCTGGCCCCTGTCCTGCCCACCAGTCGACTGCGACTTCACCGTCGTCCCCGAGGGCGAATGCTGCCCGCGCTGCGTGGCGGACCCCTGCCAGGCCGACACCATCCGAAATGACATCACCAGGACCTGCACCGACGAGCACGGCCTGGTGCGATTCAGTGGCTCCTCCTGGATCAAGCGCGGCACAGAGTGCACCCTCTGCCAGTGCAAGGTAGGGGGTTAGCGCTAGAGCGCCCCGTGTGGCGCCACTCGTGCGGCGCGCGCATTAGCCTCTGCTGTAACATATGGCGCATGGCCCACGAGTGCGTTAGCTGCTACTCAAACATATGGCGCATGCAGCTTTGGCGCGTCGGGTTTGCACCGAACACGTGTAGCTATAAGCAGATGATGATATATCGTACAAACACATACACACGCAGCTCTGGGCATTAGCTTCAGCGCTAATTCGGGAAGCGTAGCCCATGTGCTCAGGGTCAGCTATATGGAACTCTGCCCATACCCATAAGTCAGCGCTTTAACCTGTGATAATCTTAGTAGCTGGGTGGTAATATAACATGCAGTGAGACACGTTTTCTCTATCTGATGTTTTTGAACCCATGCAGGACTGAGTGAAAGGAGCAATGCGCCCAGGGCAGGAACTTAAGATGTTTTCTCTACTAGCCAACGGGGCTAATTCACTGATTTACTTCAGGGGGTCTCACCATTCTGTGCGGTCAGCTATGAGCTCGTTGGATGCGTATGTTGTGTTTTGGGTTCCTCAGAATAACCTTCACCATCCTGACAGGGAATAACAACTTTCAGATTCATTCTTAGTGGCACCAGATAACGTTTCCCAGCAAAGTGAGCAAAATGGCTTTTTCTAGTTTTTGGTATTTAGCAAATTTGTCATTGAATGAGTGAATACATCCCCTGTTCCTATGTTGTATTTCTGGTCCTTGGTTAGTCTAATTAGGCTCTTGCTTTGTTAGAAGTTAGTGCTGACACTCAGACCTGGGCATTCGCTGGAAGCTCAGCCTGTCTGCACTTACACCTGGTCGTCTCCTTGACAGCACGCATGTCTGTAATGTGCTATCTGCCTTACTTGTACGTCGCTTTGGACAAAAGCATCTGCTAAATATCAGAGCGATAAATAATGACGAAAACGGTAACTTGGCTTTTTCCTGTGTTCTCTGCCTCCCTGCAGAACGGACACGTCTGCTGCTCGGTCGACCCCATGTGCCTGTAGGCGCCACTTGCCGGGCACCGCAGCCAACTGTACAGTATCCCGCGTCCGTGGGGAGTCTTCTACCCACAGACCTCTTTATACCAAATACAGATATGTGCCGTACCAAAGGGACGATGGACTGTAGTGAGCTCCTGCCTGCAGAGCGCCATCCGTCCCACTACCGGAAGCCGTGAGCAAGAAAACATCCATGACAAACTCTGTAAGTCTGTACAAAGTACCTAAACTGGCATGACTGTACTAGATGTTGAAGGTTTACTAATTTTTAATTCTTTACCTTTCTGAAGGATTGTGGTATTTCTCAGTAGTGAAGAACATCTGTTTGGTTTTCCCTTTACTTATGTGACCATGTTCCGTTGTTTGCCAGGTCTTTAATTTCTAGTTTAATTTATTCTGTGGCTTGTTATTGTGTAATGGTGAAATAAACTTGTCCATTTACAAAATTAATAGTTATGTCCTTTTGTTCTGTGACTGACTTTGTTTTCACCTATAATAATATTTGTAAATACATGTTGAATACAAGAATTTAAAAATAGCAAGGTAATATAAAATATCAAATGAAGATGGAAAAATTTGGGAAGTCGCCAACAAAATACTGTGTATACCTGGATATGGAGTTAAGAAGCATTTGTTTTTTGGTAAATAATATAGGCAAGAAAAGTCAGAAAATCAGAGCTGTGATTATCAATGCCTATATTGATCTTTCTTAAATTCAGCCCAACACACATTTGATAAACACATGCCTTGAAAACACTGACATCATTAACGCTTTGACTACACTTGCTTGTTTGGAAAATATGAGGGATTAGCTGAGCGGCTAACAGAATGCAAATGAGTCCAAAGCTCTTTATGACGCCAATTGCAAGGCCCTTTATTACTCTCTGTTAGGCTGAAAATGGGTCATTTGGTTGCTAATGATCCTGTGGATTTATTGTGACCGGTTCTCCTCTGGTCGAACCTAAGATCACTGTTCCTCTTCTCTGCAAAATGCCTTTAATGAAAAGCTATCTTCCGAAACGGTCAGAAATTCCCAGCTCGCCTCATTCTCAAGGTCCTGCACAGTAGACACCCCTCCACCTCCACGTGTGTTGTTACTCTGCAAAGGGACTAAACCATGACCAAACGGTAACCAAAAGGTCTCCATAGAAATGCCAGGAAGGTAACTATGTGCTAAAAGCAGAGGTGTACCAAGACAAAATGCTATTTTGGACCCCTTCCAAATTTTACATGTTATTTTACATATTCAAGGGCCCCTGAAGTACTGGGGGCCCTCAATCTGCCAGAGCTCCTGTGTCCCTACTGTACCCTGACTAAAAAATAGCCTGATATACAGAAACTTAAATATCCAAATTAGATGGTAAAATTGTAAGCCTTGTCAGGCACCTGCAGGGGACACCTCGATGTTGTTACACTGAATTCATCTAGTGATCAGTTTCTGCTAACTAATTTGCCTGGGTCTGTTGTGGCTGCACATCATCCTGAACTATTCAAAGCACACCCTTCTGCTGTTCCCGGTCCTCCTCCGGCTCGATGCCAAGACCAGCCTCTCTCTCCCATCTTCTGGGAGACAGCAGCCAATCTGCAGCACTGTGCCGGTGAATGGCCACACTGTCCAGGAGAACACAACTAGCTTACGGGGCCGACGGGCGGCCGGTCCGCAAAGAGCACCAGCGTTTCATCTCACGGCCTGATTCCCCTGCATCGTGCTTCCTTTCACACGCCTGCTTGGCAGCAAACACATGAAATATGCATCCAGAAAATGCAATCGAAATAAGATCATCAGAATCACAATCAGCTGTATTATCACCAAGCACGTTAGTGTGCACATGGGATTTGGCACGGTAGTTTAAACAATTAAAAAGAACAACACTAAATAGGTGTACAATAACCAAACACTGCATACAACAGACAATAATGACAGACTGAAAAATAAAAAGAAGAAGAGAAATGTAGTATCCTAGATGGATGGACGGATGGAATGATTGACTGTTTGATTGATTAACTGTTTGATTGTATAACATTGTAAAAAATTATGGGTCCCCTAATGTGGGTCTCCAGAAGTAGCAGGTCTATTAAAAAAAATCTTCATAGAAAGACAATTATTCACAGATGATCATGTTCATAAATTGTATTTCCTAATGTTCCTAATGTTTAATTTTTTAACACGTTAATCGGTGTTTGAGATTGAGGTGGCCACGGAGGGCACCCTTCTGGCAGAGCATGTTCCGGAAGCTTTGACCCTGGGCACAGAATTCCACTGATACGGATGCAGCCCTGAATCCTGCGGCCCTCGGTGACGGAAGGGAAGCTGCTGGCCCAGCCTGGGGCGATAAGTATAGATTTGGAAAGGGCACCGGCTGGAACTGCATAGGACGCTAAATCGCAGGCTCCGCTGGCAGTTTGCCTGTGACACAGTGGGGGGGGGGGGGGGCACAAAGGGGACAGGAGCAAAGCCACCGGCTGGCAATTAGCTAGAGAAGCTAAAAAAGGGGGGTTTAACAAGCAGTGGTTGGGGGGTAACGGGCAACATGCTCCACCCTGACGTCTCACATTCACAGCCCATACTGGAAGTTTTGAAATGCCACGTACAGATGAGCAAGTTCCCCTCCGACTCCCTAACGATTTTTCCATAAGGTCACTGTAAAATTTCCCTCCAAAACTCCCCCAGCAACTTCCCCGACCCACTGGGAATGACAGAGATGGATGGTCTCATCTCGTCCTCCAGAGAAAGCGACTCGACACAGAGGGGATGCAAAGCAATTTTGTTCCACTGTTGGTTTTTCTCTGGACACAAAGAGCAGGGAATCCACAGGATGGTGAGCACACAGATCATCGCTTACGACTGGAAAGTGTTAGAGGATGAAATGAGGTGTGTCACCTGATGCAAGGGCCGCCCCAGGTTCCAGTATGTTCATTTTTCCTCGCGTTAAGATCTTTAAAGACCCCGGGCTAATAATGAGACCAGCAGAGTGCCATAATCCTTAGCTTCAATGAAGACCTTCAGACCTCGCCTAAGGCCAAAGACCAAGAGTTAAAGCACGTTGGGAATTCGTAATTTTAAAGAAATGTTTCCTCTGGGCTGTAAAAATCTAATTAAACACATTAAATCATTTACACTCATAAATAATGGGGTAAAATGAATTTAAATAAGATGGCGGCGTGTGTACATGCTGCGGCTTCTCTCCCTGTCTTCCTGACCTGTCTGACCCCCATTACGTGATGTCTGTATATGTATGGTCGGGTTGATGGCCTGCTTTTCGCTGGTACTTGTGACTAGTGACATGGTGTATTGCAGCAACAACAGCAATAATAAAGGAATCAAATTCAACTCTAAATAACATCAAACCAAGGCACTGTTGAATTCTCCAATCTGATTGGTCAGTGAGACGCAGCGTCAGCCAGACAAATAATTTTGCAGAGAATCGCCTGCATGTTTGCTTGTGCTTAGCCTCTGCAGCTGTGCGTTTAGAAGCATATGATGCATTGTCGTGCACTAACCACTATATCAGGCTACACCATGTGTCTGCTCTCTGTGTGTGAAGTTTTCATTACCTCACTGGGTCATGTGGATTTTCAGCAACAAAGACAATCTTGACTTGGTTGCCAACTAATCACCAGCAGCGGCAATCCGCTGGAGCCATCCTTATTATTGGTCAAATATCTTTTTGTAATCTGTGAGTGAGAGGGCAGGGGGCACTCTGAAAGCCAGTCAGCTTCCAGCTGGGGCCAGTGCCCCTGAGGCCACGCCCCTTTATGAGCCCCTATAAGACATGCACTTAGGTAGATTGGTGTCTCTGTGTTGTGTGCTGTTCTGCCTCGGGTGATGCCCAGCCTTTTGCCCTGGGACTGGCTCCTGTAACCCCATCCAGGAAAAGCTGTTGGAAGATGGATGAAGGGATATATACTGATAAATGGTGGCTCCAGGGTTTGGGCTTACATTTCTACTTTCAGCTCTGTGTACATTGCCTCTGAAAGTGGTGATGGCCTAACATCTCATCCAGGTTGTCCCCTGCCTCATGCCCAGTGATGGCCTAACATCTCATCCAGGTTGTCCCCTGCCTCGTGCTCAGTGATGGCCTAACATCTCATCCAGGTTGTCCCCTGCCTCGTGCTCAGTGATGGCCTAACATCTCATCCAGGTTGTCCCCTGCCTAGTGCCCAGTGATGACCTGGTATCCCGCCCAAGATGCCCCTGCTGTGTATCTTGTTTCCTGGGAGAGGTTCCAGACTCTGTGACCCTGCACTCAATAAATGGTTACAGAAGACAGATAACATGATGCAAATATAAATATTAATATATGTAAAAAATTAGCAAGTACATGATTATACATTACATTAATTCTTCTGTTAGACATAATTTGTTCTCTCTCACATTTCACAGCTGAGTATTTTTTGAAGTAGTTTTATTTCGATTGTGAAACTAAAAATGTTAGCCATGTATCTGGAGTATGAAGGAGTATTTGAAGCCATCTATCTGCAGACACCTGATTAGTGGATATGAGGTTATATGATAAATTGTCAGAAAGACCTTTAGAATGTGTAAAAAAACCATTTTGATATCCATTATTTGCCAGTCTTGTCAGCATGATCCCATTAACAGATATCCTCTTTTCTCAAATGTGTCACTGTTTAATGCTTCAAGATTGCAAGTGAGCGGCAGCCAACCAAAAGCCGTCAATTGAATTCATTGATTTACATCTGCCACCTAATCGGCCTTTAACAAAATCGTTTGTCATGAGAAAGGGTTGTGAGGGGCAAGGAGAGGCAACGGGCAGCCCGGCCTGGGATACGTTTCCCAAAAGCTACATCTATGTAAGTTGCAAAATGCAGCAACTATTCCTTTGAGAAATGTATCCCAGGCCGGACCTGGCTAGGCTAAGCTAAGCTATTAGCGGTGTCTCCTCTGAAGATCAGGTCTTTGCTATGACTACAAAGAAATCGTTGCCATGCAACCTATGTTAATCTATAATGAAGGCTGTTTCTGCATGTGAGGGGTGATAATGAATCCTGGCACACCCTGTGTGACACCGGCTAATACGCTGAGCCAAAAAAACCAAAAGCCGCTGTTTTCATCCAAGGAACCTTGATTGTTACTCAAAGAAATAATTGGATGACCTTTTTGATGAGTCGGGTAAAGTCAACTTAATATTATTCATGTTAATTGCTGCAATTTTTTTTACCCTGGCTTCTAACGTTCTGCAAGCTGTGTGATTTATGCTACTGTGTAATTGGAAATGTAGATAAATTGCACGCATGAAATATAGGTTTTATGACTAAAAAAATCTCAACTGACCCCTAACATATTGGATGCGTAGTTACTAGACCTTACATAGTATTATTTTGGACCCACGCTACGCATGTTTCCTTTTCTCCCCCGGTGGAAGCTCGTGGCTCAACAGTGGTGTGGTTGCATAGGAACACTGCAGATGGGGAAGCTTCCTGAATGGACGATGTCCTGCTGTTTTTGATTCACTGCATATTATGGAATACTGCCACATGAACAGGGCTGAAGATGAGGACAGTGCCCCTTGCATATAGTGCCTGTAATTGGTCAGATGATATAGTACATTGTCCTTCATGATATTCGTATCAGGGATTTGGTCATTTTATGTGGGCTGTTTTGTTCAAATTGGAATTGCAGGCCTTGAGGGTGGGCAGAGTAGTGATTGAATTTCTTTGTCCGGCTGCTACATTGGGAGCAACACCCAAAGAAACTCGAGTGGGCTTCAAAACTGCAATCTTGCATTCGCTCTTTAGAAAGAGATCCACTGAAATACACAAGGATGTCATGAAACCATCGTTCTTCTGTTTTTTCCATCAGTGCTTATTTGGCACTATCTGATATCTTACAATGACACCCCCCCCCCTCGTACTTCAAAGACTTATAGCTCTGTCAGTTGCTTTGAGAAGTATATTTGAAGCATGACCTCATACCATTTTCTTTGAACGAAGCCAACTTCTTGACCCAGTAGGAAGTGGGACTAACGATAGGTCGTCTTTGGTCATCCTTCTTTTCTTCCAGGACCTCTGGGCATTTACTGAATGCATGGAGGATGCACCCTAACAGGTGATCAAAGGCGGATCAGCAGCTGATGCTTGCTCGAGATGTTTGTCTTTTGATCTCAAGCTTATGATTGACTGGGGTGTCTGCAGAATCACCTGGTTTGGTCTGGTACGGTACAATATTGTTTTTTCTGATCAAATTTTTCCAATAAGAAATAATGTAAAACCAATTAATTGGTTCCCGGCCCCCCGCATCTAATTTTTTTTTTTTTTTTTTTTTAAGCATTTAGGGCCTGTCCACACGGAGACGCGATTCGTTGTATACGTAGAAATTTTTTATCGTATTGGTGTTTCATCCACACGGATCCGGCGTTTTAGGAGACTGAAACCGCTATTTTTTGAAACCAGGTCCCAAAGTAAATATATCTTTAAACGACACCCTTGCGGTTTCGTTTGTACAGCCAATCCGTATATTTTGTAAATCGATGATGTCATCACGTCATGTGCGTCACACGTAACAGCAACAACAATAATGGCGGACTACATGATTGTGTTTGTGTGGCTACAAAGCCTACTAGCTT
>JAABNY020000001.1:5000516-5013276 GCA_015164015.2 Brevimyrus niger
TCTATCTATCTATCTATCTATCTATCTATCTATCTATCTATCTATCTATCTATCTATCTATCTATCTATCATCTAATAGTACACGTAAGTTAGTGGTTTATTTATTGTTAGTTACTCTAATGTTGCGCTGCTATATTTGGTTAATCGTCCACTCTGTGAAGAAGGCATTCAAGTAAGAATTGCATTGTACTATGAATCATTTCCTGGCGCGAACAGTGTTCACGGTTCTGACTGTCGGACTTCTGATATTTAGATCGAGTCCTAGGTCAAACTGGTTTGTTCGACTTTCAAGAAATTTGAGTTCTAGTCAGTTCGAGAGTACCACTGCATACAAATTTTTTACATATCTTCCCAATACAGAATATTATACTTGGCCAATATTTCAATATACTCGATTTAATTCTCAAAATCTCCTCCTTAATTAAATAAATTAGAAAAGCCACTAAGCAAGACAGCTAAAGATTAATTTAGCAGCATGGTAATCAGAAAGCAAGCAAGTTCATTTAGTACGAATACTTAGTATTGGTTATGTCATTCTTCGGTAGAATGCCCAATTTATAACCATCAGTGGGTGGGTGAACCTCTAGGTTAGATGCCCATGTCTAGAAGTTCACCATTTCCAATCCATCACCATCCTGCTACCGATACCATCCATCCATCCATCCTCTGTGTCCACTTGTCCTATTCAGGGTCATGGGGGGGTCCACAGCCTCTGAGGACAAGGCAGGAAACAACCCAGGATGTGGTGCCAACCCATCGCAGGGCACACTCACACATGTGGGCAATTTAGTGATCCCAACTTACCTCAGCAGGTTTTTGGACTATGGGGGGAAACCGGAGTACCTGGAGGAATCCCCACGATGACACATGCTACACACATGGGGCCATGGTAGGAACTGGAACCCTGGTCCCAGAGGTGGAAGGCCAGTGCACCATCCCCTTACAATGACAGTGATGTTATTTTCTGTATTTTCATTAATTTTCCCCTAAAACCCATCCATCCATCTTCTGTAACCACTCATCCTCCCTCACAGGGCTGTGGGGGGTCTGGAGCTTATCCCAGAGGCTGGGGGCATAAGGCAGGGAACAAACCTGGATGGGGTGCCAACCCATCGCAGAGCAGACACACACCATTCACTCACACATGCACACCTATAGGCACTTTGGTACTGGGCAAGGCCTGTGGGGTCTCCTTTACACATAGGGAAGGGGGGTGGGTGGGTGGAAGGTCATATCCATGATTTACAGCCACGCTCATTAGCGCCTAGCTCATTAGCTGAACCACCACCTTGGTTTTCGGTAACTGAAGCCTAGGCGGGAATGGAAAAGCCATCATGCCGGTGAGATTCCTGGTGAGTGCTGGTGCAGTGCTAATTGGAACACAATGCAGTACGTGGAGCTCCATAAGGACAAAACCAGGATGCCTCTGGAGCTTTAGAGAAGGATCCGTTAGGCTGCTTTTGCTTTATCCTGCTTAATCTGGAAATAAGACAGTGCTAGTCAGAACAAATTTTGTGGACATTTTATTTGCATTAATATAACGAGCCGGAAAATATGCAAAGCAGAAGGTACAGTAATGATGAATAAGGTTTATAATTATCTGATAAAGTATGCTCTGAAATACCACTGCAAGCCTCCTTTTCACACCCTCAAATAAAAATATTGAGAGCCAGTAACTTCACATTGTGATAAATAAAAAAAGCACGTTCTGCTTCCGACACGAACCAGATACAATGAAAAATGTCAGTTGTAAATATATACAGGATGGTACATGGGTGGCGGGACTTTATCAAGGCAATAAATAAGCAAAATAAAAAAGTAGCCTGACATTGACATTGCACAGTAAATTGATATATTTCCCATATTTCCACCCAGGAGCAGAGGAATTTAGCGTGTAGGTGTGCCTCAGATAGGAAAGTCATCGTAACCCAAGATACAATATGGGACCTTCGGGTTTCTGCAGGCATTTTATTATTATCGGCAATTTCCCAGCGCCATTACCGAAGACAGAGGCAGCTGGGGCAAAACGTGAAAGCTGAGTTATTTCATGGAAATAAGCCAAGGCACGGCGTCAATGTTTTACAATAAATACGGTAAATAACAGTTCTGCAAATGTCCCTAATATATAAATATTTTATTTAGGCACCAAAACACAGCAATAAGAAAAAATATATCGATTTACAAAATAGAACTGTTAAAGCACCAACACATTTACACTTAAAGAGGTAGGATTACCATATTATATCTGATACGTGCCCCATGACCTTTAAAAAATATTCCTTACAAAAATGTACAAAAAAAAGCTTTTTTGGTGACCACTAGTGGCTTGGCTTTCCCATACATATGCTCCTCAGAGTCACTGTCCAAAGTCCAGCACAAGACCAGCTGGGGGTTTCAAAAGGGTTAGAACAATCTAGAAAGGAACATCTGCTCTCTGAAGGCAGGTCATTTTGGCCCAGACAGGTGCTAGTAGATAGACTCCCGATTCATCTGCAGCCGCCGCACATCAGGGAGATGATTGGCTGGGATCAAAAGACACAGCCGGCTCTTCTGTTGACACACAGTCTATGATGATGTTGGGGTGGGTGACCTCTGGGGAACAAGGACACATGGTGTTGGTGGAGCTGGAGACACAGCGTGGCGTATCCACCGACAGCAGCATGAGGCTGCTCCTCTTCATAGTGGTGCCTATTGGGACACAGGTCTCCTCGGGCGTGGTGCCCATCTCCTTGCTGTGCTCTGACGGAGATTTCCTCCTGATGCGTTCGTAGGATTTGTCCCGGTTCTCCGGGCCCTGCTCGCTGGCCTGGAAGCGGCCCAGCAGCGAGATGAAGAAACCGAAGAGGGCGAAGGCGGCCAGGCTGGGGATGAAGGCCAAGCATTTGATGTCGAGGCTGGTGCCAATGTAGCGGCTGTGCAGGAACATGTCCTGCTGGATGTAGGTGAGGTTGGTCTCAGGATCGATGTTGGAGGAACGCCACTCCCAGGTCAACGTGCTCCTGTTGAAATTGACCAGAGTTTCAGGAGCCTCCACCGTGTAGATCTTCTCCCCCGGCCCGACGTACTGCCCATATTCATAGGGCTCGTAGAAGATCTGGTTCTTCCACATGTTCAAGTCCAGTATCAAAACCATGAAAATGATCCCGTAGTTAAACCATTTACCTGATGGTAGGATGAACAGGAAGGTAAGAATGGAAACTGAGCCATTTCTTGTGCATAATCACCATCCTGATTACATAATAGGTCATTGGAAGGTTCACCATTTCACAGGAAATAATTCAGTTCAACAAAAAAAGAAGTTTAAATGTGTCACCCAAAGCATATTTTTCATGACAGTCATTCCACAAGTTAAAATCTTATCTCATAGCCATTTCTAAATATAAATTCATCTGTGAGTAGGCTTGCAAAGTTTCATATTAAATCCAGTCATTTTCTTATTACCATCGCTTTGAGAAACATGTTTTTTTTAAACCTGTAAGTGCATAATAAACTAATTTCAGTGAAGGAGACTTTTAATGTTTCTTAGTCAAGGTAATAGCAGCGCAGCGTTTCCATTAAACTGAACTGTGGTACAATACTTTCAAATCAATAGCCGGCTGTCGGTTGGTTGCCATCGTAGGAGTTTGACATTGGAGAGAACATTACCTGCATTTCACTAATGGAAGAAAAGTATCTGGAAAGACAGCCATTGATCTTAATGCAAAGAATGGAAATGCTTTGGAGGGTGGTTGGTTCAGGGGAATTTAACCCTGTCTGACATCTGGGGTCACATTTGCATTTCTCGTTTACGCGTTTGACTGGTGGCTCCTTTTGAAGGGTCCACCCTATTTTAGCAATGCAAAGCGGTTTACGCACGGACATTATTTACTACTGCCGATGCATCCATCCAGGGGAATGGCATTATCGTTTGTCAGAGAAGCGTGGGTGTGATGTCACAATGGGGGGATGGTCTTACCCCTTTATAGGGGATGCTGCAGACTTAGCCTGTAACAGGGTCAGATGTGACAGGCCCGGGGGGTGACCATACCTGTGATGTGAATGTGGTATTCCTCCTTGAAGATTCGCTTGCAAACTGGAAGCCTCACTTTCACGTGATTGGTGTGCAGACCGGGCAGGTTGATGTCCAGGTCCCCCATAAAATGCGGAAATGCCCAGTCCTGAAATCAAGCCATATACACACTACAGTCAGCTCTTACTTTTAAAGATGGGGCTCTAACTAGAACAGTGAGTGTTATTTGCTTTTTGTACTTTGGTACTTCATACACTACCTAATATTCAAGTTACTCTTTTAACATTTAGAACATTTGTTATATGAAATATTAATCAAGCACAGATCTGTGCTTAAAACAAGCAGTGAAATCATGCATCTGACCATGGTTACGATCTGAGGTGCAAAGGCCTGAGCGCTTAGTCTGAGGGAAGCTTTCACAGGCATAAACATTACGACAAACAACTTCAAGAACTCAAATCTACAGCCTTGCATGCCTGGAATTACGTCAAAAGCATCAAAAGATAAAATGAAGTGGCTTTTATCAGTATTATGTATATAGAAGATCCAAGATTCTGCTTCTGGGATAAATTTGACGTCAAACAACATATATTGACATACTGTGTCATACTACAAAGAACCACACAGACATGCACATTCTACACTTGACTTTGCTGTTGTATCTCAGATAATTGTTTATAGATGCAATATCCTTTTCAATTTCCAGTGTCTGTTATCACAAAGGACTTTTGCATTTAAACCTCAAGTTTTGATATGGCCTTGGTTTCTAACCAATAGACTTCTCTAACGTGCAGTACAGTGAAAAAATCCTCCACAGGGAGCTAGTAGAGATAATTTAAGGGACTGCTCTCTATTGCAACCTGCAAGAACTAACTACAAGCACAGGTGACGTATAAAGGAGCAACAAGTTTGTGCTGAAAACCAATGTAAATGAACAAATATTAAATAAATCAACAAGTAAGGGGAACTAGGTAGCGTGGTTAGTCAATAGCCTATACAAACTTGTAAAGTCCGCTAGCTTTATTTAAATGGTCTTAATTACCACTCAGTGATATACACTATGAAAAATTAAGTCTAGCTCTGGATAAAAAAAAATGTTCTGGAAGCAACCGTGCCAAAAACTGTTTATAAAGAATTCAGTCATAAAACCTAACAGCTTCTGTCACGCAAATCTTAACGGGGCAGTTGGTTCGGGGGACAATTCGCGCTTGGTCGGTAATTAAACTGTTAATTAGGTTTTGAGTAAAAGATTAGTCCTTCCCTTACAGACGCTTAAGCAGATTAAGGGCCACACTGGGGATGAAGGTGAAAGGATCCCCTTTCCATTGCGGAGTGGGTGTTTTATTGACAGGATGGAGGCGGGTCTCCGCAGTTTGTGGCGCAGCCTAATTGAAATCGTAAAACACTTTAATAAAGCGGCTACGGCAGCAGGCGGCTGGCAGGCGGAGCGCTGCGGCGCAGTGTAGGATGAGTAATACTGCGGTAAAACAAACGCATCTTCGGGAGGGGGCTGTGGGGCTATGAATGAGTTCGGAGGAGGAAAACAAAGGGGGACGGAAAGTCCGCTTCTGGGAAACGGCATCGGCGCAATTAACAAGCACAATTACGGTGAATCAGCTGCGTTTGCAGAAGAGGGTCGGCCTGAAGGCTTTGGGAAACGGGAGAATGTGTCTGATCTCAGAAGATCTACAGAGACACATACGGCGATTCTTTTTATCTTCACTGTGATATAGTTTAACAATTTTGCCTTCGGGAATATAAATGTATAACAGCATCGATGCAAACGGCAAAGATGTTACTAACCGTAATCCGTAAACCGTAAAGGAGAAAACATCTACTAGTAAACTGAAAACTATTAGTGAATTAAATTGCTTTCAGATCTTGTTTTTTTAATAGGACTATATTATTGCTGTTTAAAGTTTGTTAAGACCAAAGTGTCGCTGTATGTCTCAGGCATGTATTACATTATGACAACCCAGCTGCATAACAAATAACCCTTAAGATTTCAATTGTGTGTGTGCGGATTTTCGCTGCAACTTTATAATTAGATTACTAATTAGAGGACTGGTTGGCTGAAGAGTCCTCACACCTGGGTTTGAACAGGTTTTGGGGTTTAGGGAGTTTTCGGGGTTAGGGTAAAGGTTTTAGCGGCTTAGGGTTATGGTTAAGGCTATCGACTAGCACTACGGTAGTCTAACTCGATAAAGTAGTTCAACAGAACACCGGACCTGCGAATATTAACGAATACTGTAATTCCTTGTTTTTCGCGTATAAACGTATTTATGATAAATTTTAGCTTATAGATTGCACACAATAAGCCACCAACAGAAACATTAACTAAAAATAAAACAACTATATTTCCTAAAGGCTACTCAGAGTGGAGCAGAATTTAAAACTTATGAACCGTTTATTTTTGTAATTTTCCACTTACTATCTTCCCACTGCGGCAAACCGCGAATCAGCGGATACGGGGGTTCCGCTGTATTATGCGCCATCCGGCTCCACCTGCACTCTGTATGCGCTTCGTAATGCCAAACTGCCATGACTTAGCCCATTACAGGCTTTCAATTCTCAGCACAAAATATATACATCTCTATTTGGTACAACCAATTTATTTTCAACATTTCACCTTGATACATATAAAAGCAGACATTTTTCCATGGGGTAATTTGCTTTGGTAACAAAAACCCAGTACAGTGTGCAGCCTTCTCAACTCTGTACGAGGTGGATGACTGTAGTTGAGGTGGACACATCTTATGATGTTGGATTTTCTAGAAAGTTCTCTCCATTCATCTGGAAATTATTGCTGTGTCAACAACCCTGGTCCCCCCTATATATAACATATAGCAGGTCTAGGTTGTATGGAACTGTATATATACATATGTATAAATGTATACTTTGTAGTCAAGTAATGACGTTTATAAAGACTTTAAATTTAAAACTTTCATTTTTTATTGTAAGTAGCACAAATTGGACATGGTAAATGTATTTAATATGAATCAACACAATCTCATTCTGGTAAAACTATCATTTCATTAAAATTATAAAACAAGCATGAAATCCACGTGTTTTGAGATAGAAGCACTTTGGTTTTAAGATTTCGTCTTTAAAAACTGCGCTTTGCTCAATTCCTTCAGGGGTAATTTGCATATTCATACCCTCTGCGCCATAGAAAGCGATAAACATGATCCTGTTTTTCTTTTCTGGAAGTAGAGATATAGAGGACGTCTCACATGTCACGTTAAACACAATGTGTGTGTGTGTGGGGGGGGGCTTATTTTGCAAACAGTGAGAGGGAGCGAGACACGCAGCAGCAGCAGCTACGTGAGCAGTGATGTCACAAGCAACGAGCCGGCAGGTGATCAAAAAAAAGCGGCGCGGCCCTCGCTGCCAGGCTGCCGGAGCCAGCTGGGGACACAGGCATGTTTTAATTGGCCAACAGGGAGCCCTACCTGCATGACAATGAGGAGGTCAAAAACCAGGATGAAAGAGGCGAGGAAGGCCCGGGAGACCTCGTCACTCGGCAGAAAACCGCGGTTCAGGTTGTCCCAGCTTATCCAGTCAGTGCTGATGACAAGCACCACCACAGATGTCAGGGAGACGAGGACGGCCCTGTGGGAACACACCACACACACACACAGACACACACACAGACACGGGTGCACACACATCCCATCATGCTCCTGTTTCACAGCACGACAGTCTTCTGGTGTCATACTGACTGATCTAATTGCTTAGACACTGTTATCCCTCTTCCTGTTCGCTATTTTTTTAAGAATCAAAGATACAATAACAGAAGATGAGTACAGGTATACTAGCAGCATGAAAGCTGGCAAAACTCTAGTAAGAAATAATTATAAAATACAAATCAATTAATCATTCAGAACATATTCAAAATAAAGGCTCACTTGAGACAGAAAGGTAAAGGTGTGGGTTCTTTAACAAAGAAAATTGAATGCATGCCTTTCAAAAATATGGCATCTTTCACAGAAGAGCCCCTAGTTAGGTAAAATAAAAGTTAAAACAAAGTAACGCTGAATGTAATGAAGTAAATTAGTCCAAGAAAAATGCAATGATAGAGTGGTGGGGCAGGTCTGAACAATTTATGGAGGAGGTCTGTTATGTAATGGTGGAGGTTCTCCTTCACGGAGTCTCTCTATATAAACTTCTTCTCCTGAGGTTAATTAAAGATCATTCTGCAGTGGGGCTGTTAACCGATTTCACATCATGTCAGTCACCATTCTCTTGAGAGCTGCAGCACCTGTTAGGAACGATACACACTACGGGGGAATGAATGACACCTGCTTCCACAAATAGCAGAAAACCAGGGGCGTATACCGGGGCAGGGCAACAGGGCCACTGGCCCCCCTCCCTTGTCACTCACTGATGATAATACATAATATCCTCCATCTTAAAAAAATCCTACAATTGCCCCTGCATAAAACCTACATTTTCCATGAGCCTCAGTACTCTACGGTGGGATACTGAACAAGGTATTACTGGCCTATTGATGGTCAATGTCATCGGTCTGTGTTGATAGGTGGCACCTTGGGAAGCTTGAGGGCTCATGAGACAGGGTTAACGGGCCAGAGCTGAATAACATGCCAGAGGTGTAGGGAGATGTTACCCAGCAACCCGTGCTGTAGCCCTGCTCCTAGTTGACTGACGCTAGCGTGGCCAGCCTAGGGATGCGGTAAAGTTACTTCTGGGGCTGTGGAGGGGGCAGCTGAGTGGAATTTCGTGTAGGAACAAATTCTGGTACAGATGAGAACGTTTCCTAGCTGGGCCTTCAAAACTCAGAGATGAAAGGAGCCAGAGGATAGATCTCCAGAGCTTTTGATCTTGTTTTATGGGACTATTTCGCTCCCTTCTTTCCAGAGAGGTAAAAACAATGGAATTACTGGTCTGGTTCAGGGTTATGCCTTTTGGGGCCTGAGCCTGAGGCTACATTGCATTCCTACTGCGCTGCATTTATCTGACAGGCGGCTTTATACTGGTTAATTTTCACAAGGTTTTTTTTTTCATTTGCACCGATACCCTTTTCTACAGACGTTAAGGGTACATATGGTGCTCAGCCTTTCCATTGTGCATCTATACCTTAATGCAAGACATTAAAGACAAATGGGTAACTACAAAAAAACTGGGTTGAAATAATTTCACTCTACAAATTATCCACCATCCATCCATCTTTCAGCTGCTCATTCAATACTGAGTTGTGGAGAATATGAAAATTATCTGAGTTATATTTACTTGAAATTGAGTTGAGTGGAATTTCAAATACAATTACAATTGCATGGAATATATACATATTTTGTGAAATTGTCGAGGTGATGTGCTGACAAAAAGAGAACTGATTTTATTAACCTACTTCTTGGCACAAATTAAAACACAAAAAGTATTGCCAAAATTTAATGACACCTCTTTTCAAACCATAAAGCTCTGAAGTAAAGGAAAATAAAGGCGCAGTGCTCTTTTGAAAAACTGTGCTAATCCTGTTTGAAATAGTGGAATAGATATGAAAAAAATGCATCAGCTTCCAGGTTTTCTGCGTTCAATGAACTGCTGTCCTTCTGGAAAGTACCATCAGTGTTCAGGAAAAAAACCAGCAAGGTCAAAAATTATTGTTAGCTGGTTATGACAAAGGATAACCTTACCGGCAATTAGTCATAATTAACAATAATTATCAGGCAAAGCTGACCGTAAGCAATTATAATGCTCAAAACAGGTGATACCAGTCGTACTGGGTTCCCTTCCCTGCTATAGCACGTCCTGCTTTAACACACACAAGACCTTGTTCTTCAACTCTGGGAGGCAAACACACTCTTCGAGCAACCAGAATTCCTGGGTTCGGTTGGTCACACGTCTGACCCACTTTCTAACTTCAAGTTCTGACCTACTTTGAAGTCTAGACAAAAGTGAGTTTGTGTAAGAACATTTTAATGTATTTTTTACCAGCTTCGGTATGACTCTGTGATGACCCAGGTTGCTGACTGACCCTGCCGTCCATGCAGCATTACGTTATTCCATCTAGAACTATCCATCTAGTGCTTGCAGAGCAATTTAGATTGAGCACCTTTTAAAAAAGGTTCAAATACAGTTCTTCTGCTGGGACGCAAACCGGTAACCTTTGAGTGATAAGTCAAGCTCTCTAATTGGTACTTAATAGCCCAACGCAACCTTACATGGTGGCTGAATCACGGCATCGTTTGATGCCATGTTTTCCAAACCTACTGGCACACCGTAGTGTCCATGGGGCACTCGTGGAGTGGGGGTGGGGTGGGTCTCTGGCTCCTTCCACTGCAGGGATGGGCATAATGGCCAAAATGATGACCTTTGACCTTCAATCATTCCTCTCTGTTTGATTAAAGCATGGATTTTGGATACATGGATGCATACAGCTGAACACTATAGACACTCCTTCTACAGACAATGAGAAACACACAACCATGAACACCTAAATACTTCTAAATTTCTGTGACTGGTCTAATAACAATGGGCCCTGTCACAGCCTGAATGGCTATGGGATATTTACCTGCACAAGCACACCATGTATGTGAGTCTGTGTCTGGACATACAGATGTCAAAATGGCTTACCAGAAAAGGACGATGCGATTGTGTCCTTGCTTCCAAAATCTTCTGGGTCTCCTTGCCCAATCTGGGTAGTGTTTATCTTGCAGCATCATGTCATTCACCTGGAAACCAGCAGAAATCGTGATGATTATTTAGAAGGCGACAGCAAATGCTCCTGACCTGCTTGTTTTTCATTTCAGTGCTGGAAATTGTTAAAAAGAATCTATGTATCATAAATAACTGGCATGAAGATAACATCAAGGTTTGAGGAGGGCTACAGATTTTGCAGACACTACTCTGCTACTAATAGTCTATTTGTTACCCCGACTGGCAGAATATGCTGTATGATAAAGACTCCAGAAAATTGCCAGCTTCTTTGATTAATGACCATCCATTGACATCACAGTCCCTGGACAGGGCACAGTAGCTGGGATGTAATAAAAGCTAATTACAGCGTATGTACCTGCAGGTATGCGACCCAAGCTTTAACAATCCCGCTGAAAAGCGACACCAGATTGTTCGGCGTCTTTTACCGTCAGACACGGAAAGGCTGAATTATTAAAATGTTCAGCATTCAGGTACCTGTAGAGCACAGCGAATTAAACGGATGCCAGTTTTGTGAATTGCACACACCTGGTTATAATTTCCCTCTTGACATCTACCTTGGGGATTCTAAATAGTGGAAGGCTCTTAAAGATCCTAGTACTTTTAACGCCCTTGGACCTGTAGAGGGGTCATGGCCAGCAGGGATGGTTATCACCACTCAAAACATTCTTTTAATAGTACACTTAACATTAAACAAATGCGTTCCTTATTTTGAAGATGCTGAAGCAGCATGTTCTGCAATTAAGCTAGCTAGCTATCCTTGTCTCAGTCTACTCATTAGCTATTTAGTTTCTGAAACATCTGGGCGGGGGGGGGGGGGGGCAAAGTGACCCCAAAACATCAAACCCACCCTGGTTAACCTATAACCTACTGTATATATGGATGAAGTCCCCCGTGAGCAGACATGGAGACCCTAAAGATTGCCCCCATGCAATGCCTGAGCACATGTGTTCACCACCCCCTCCCATAGACGTCGGGAATTAGAGGGGCCCTCGCTCGCATGTTATCTCTCTCTTCCAGTTTCTGCGCTGCATGCTAATGGCGCCCGTCAGCAGTCGGCGTCGGTGGCGGCAGCGTATCACGAAGAGGCCCTCTCCGCGCCGGCAGGATGAACGAGGGGCAGCGTGTGGCTGGGGAGGCAGCCTCTCCGCTTCCCGCATGCCCCCCACCCCCCGCTGCTCCCTTTGTAGATGTGTGTTTCTCTGGCCCCAGACAGGTCCACATTTTTTCTCCCTCCCAGATCCCAATACACCTGTTGCAGGCATTCAGTGATCTTGACTGGCTGGGAGCTTTAATGAAGTGAAAATGTGGACTGTCTGGGGGTCACTAAGGACAATGACAAGCTGACCCCCCCTCTTCCATGTGACGACCAGCTTGACTCCCAGAAGGCCTTATCGATTACTGCTTCGTAACTCCTCCAACACAGTTTATCCTACACAGGATGCGTCTGCTGGCATGACGCGTCAATCATGCAGCTCCGAGGTGGCATGCAGGCAGAGCAGCGTCCATCAGGAGCAGCTGTGAGATGTTTGGTCTTTAAAAACCAAGCAACTGCCAATTTATGGGAATAAAGCTACTAGAGGGAGTTTAGCACCCGATAGAAGGTGCAGTATTTTACCCATAAGTAGTGAGACAACGTCGTATGAATGTCATATGTGGGATGTTTACAGGCTTATAGTATTACAAGAAGGGCAAAGGGAGTATGTGGAGAACTTGTTTGGGCTGCGAGGTGTAGGAGACAGTAGGGGGCATAGTACCCAATAGGGTTCTGGGGCGACTATAGGATTTTTTTAGGCGGGTAAACTAAGAGGGGCCATAATTCACACTGCGGGGGTCTACCTTATCATTAGCCAATGGTAGATTTTGAATAAGTGAGTGACAGGGAATGGGAGACTCCAGGGGTCAATCCGAGAGGCTCCACCTCTCCCTGATAATTTTTTTAAGTCCTCACCATCCAGGCGGTCACGAAATCTCCCATCCACGTTCCTACTGCTGCCATTTTCATGAAGAGCTCATTCCGGATGCCCATGTGGTCCGTCACCATGTATGGGCTGCAGAGTTGGGAGGGGGAGAGGG
>JAABNY020000001.1:5030137-5053319 GCA_015164015.2 Brevimyrus niger
AACATTCTGAGGGATAGCCAACATGGATTTAGGAGAGGTAGATCCTGTTTAACGAATCTACTTGAGTTCTTTGAGGATGCAACAAGTGAAATTGATCACAAAAAGGCCTACGATGTGATCTACTTAGATTTCCAGAAAGCCTCACAAACAGCTCTTGCTAAAGCTCAAAGCTGCAGGGATTTTAGCAACTGTGGCAGCTTGGATCAAAAACTGGTTAACTGACAGGAAGCAGTGAGTAGTTAATAGAAGCACAATGTCGCAGTAGGCCTGCGTTCATAGTGGGGTACCGCAGCACACCTAGGTGGGTGGTGTAGCAGGTACTGATCTAACAGCAGAGAGGCTACAACGGGATCTGGATTTAATTAGCGACTGGGCTGATACCTGGCAGATGAAATTTAACACAAATAAATGTAAGGTAATCCATGCAGGGAGCAGAAATTTAAAGTACAGATATTTTATAGGTTCCGCTAAAATAAAGGTAGCTGATTACAAGAAAGATCTCAGTGTTTATGTTGATGCTTCTATGTCCCACTCTCGCCAGTGTGGGGAAGCAATAAAAAAGGCCAATAGAATGTTGGGTTATATCTCTAGGTGTGTGGAGTTTAAGTCAAGGGAGGTGATGTTACATTTAAATGATTCCTTGGTAAGACCCCACCTAGAATATTGTGTGCAGGTTTGGTCACCATACCTTAAGAAGGACATTGCTGCCTTGGAAAAGGTACAACGGAATGTCTTATGTGGATTGGGTAGCTGAGCTGAATCTGTTTAGCCTTGAGCAAAGGAGATTAAAGGGGGACATGATCCAGGTCTATAAGAATCTAACAGGTCTGGATACTGTTCCGCCAAATGGCTATTTTAATATTAGTTTAAATACTAGAACTCATGGCCATAAGTGGAAATTAGTGGGAGAACATTTTAAAACAAATTTGAGGAAGCATTTCTTTACACAGCCTGTAGTTAGAGTATGGAATAGTCTTCCTGCTAGTGTAGCAGAAGCTAAAACCCTGGTTTCCTTTAAATCGGAGCTAGAGTTGAGTTCTCCCCAAACGAGCTTGATGGGCCGAATAGCCTCCTCTTATTTGCAAATTTCTTATGCTCTTATGTTTGTCTCACATGGAATCAAACAGCCAACTTGTGAGAAGCATTCAGTTGAGTGTCCAGCTGCTTGTGGGACCAACATCCCCCCTCCACTACTGACTGATATAAAGTACCACTGTAGAGGATTAAGAAACCGCTAATGTTAAAGACACGTCTGTAATAATACAAAGGCTTTGTCATATTTAGTCTTAAGAAGATATTCATCTACTCAGAATCTGGCTGCTGTGTTTTGGTAAGAAAATCTGCTGAATAGGCTCGGTGTCCTAATTCAAGCATTATGGAAGGTGATTTGTATTTGCTGAAATATACATTACATGCCCATTATATCTTCGGGTCATTGCTGTTCTGGAAGTCTGGCCACTACACTTTAGTCTAATATTAGACGAGATCGCAAGCCATCAGGCGTAACTGGGAAAGAAGTCATTCAGTGCAGTGTCAGTTACTCCTCCAGTTAGTGAGAGAGCTTATATCCAGTTCTCTGCCCTTGTTACATTCAACTTCATTGACAGAAAACAACTCAGACACCTGCATATACTGAGGATTAGCCCTTAACGGTGTCAGGAATCTGAAAAGCAGAGAGTTTAAAATGGATACCTAATATAGATATCAGAAGGCCAATGCTCACAAGCATGAAGTTGCTCATAGTTGTCTAAGTATTCAGGCTCTGTGTGATTTTAAGTTTTTTTAAGTGGTTTGGAGGACTGGAGAGAAAAACTACATGTTTAGTTTTGTTTTTTTTTTGGTGTTCACAGTAATCAAACATGCAAGGCATTCATCCCAGATAAATTATCATCATTAGAAGCAGCTGTTTGAATGTCTTGGTAAACAATCTGGCCTCATTTTGTGCCCCACCTGTCCAGCATAAATCAGTCACCATTGCCCCTTGCCAGCAAAATGAGAACATGCATATTGTAGATACCAAGATTATTTCAGGATCAAAATAAACTTTTGGAAACCTCTGTTAAAAAGTTCTTGATGCCTGTGAGTCTGGAGACTGACATTTTTGAGGTGGTTTCATGGCTGCACTGAACTTCAGTCAGAATCATTGCCCAAATTAAGAAAGTCCGGCACAGTTGTGAATCGCGTCAAGTCTAGATCTCCAAGCAAAATTACTCTGTACACAAAGTATGAAATATGCCAGAAAGTTACAAATAATCTTATAGTAACTAGCATCACCTTTGCTGAGGTCATGGTTTATGACTTAGAGTCTCAGGGATTCATGGGAAATGGCACAACTCCAAAAAAAGACCGGCACAACTATTCATAAAGATCATCGTCATACCAGAGTGGAGACTGGGCCTCATTACACCAAGGGGTTGTTGTTGTTGGTGCTACTTTGCTGCACCAGGATCTGAATGAGTTTCCACTCTTCTGCTTTGGCACCACATTGTATGAGACCATCAAGCCTTTTTGATTGACCATAATCCAAAATCCACCATAGACCTACACATCTACCCTACTCAGAAATGCAAAGTCTGCACTTAGAACCCACAGTGGTTTTAAGCATGAATAAATCATTTAGGCTTAGCAGTCGTCCCATTCTGCTTAGTTACTGCAGTGAGAGTTTGACAGCAGTCATTGTTATACAGTTTAAAGGGGCAATTAGAGTGGATTAAGTACCAAAACTAATAAAGTGGATTTGATGTTTTTCTTACTAAAAAGGCTCTCTAATTTAATATTTTGTTTTGGCAAGAGGTGTGAGAATGCACAGCGTCTAAAACATGCAAACATTCAAAGAATCAGAGACGCAAAATGTTTTTTTTCTTTTCTCAACAGGTCACCAGCAGTGGTGTTCTAGTCTTTGAGAGATGACAAAATAATGATCTGTGTTTGCAATAGACATTGGTTTGACCACCAATACCATTTCATATTCAAAAAAACGGACTGGGGAGTTAAATTGGGGGTGCCTGTGATCGGAAGGTCACTGGTTCAAATCCTATAGTCAACAGAATGATTTCATCATTGACCCCTTGAGCAAGCCCCTTAACCCTCAAACAATCCAGTGAGTGGCTGACCCTGCTGTCTCAATTGTACAGAACTGTAGATAGAAGCATCTCTTAAGTAAATAAAAGTAGTTAAAAATATAGGAGTCTGATAACAGCTGAGAGAAGCTGTTTAGCTACCCACAAAGGCATCAGCTACTGTGTCACAAACACTGAATTTGAACATGTCGTCACACTGGTTTAAAAATACTACTGTATCTGTGTTGAACACTGAAATGGCAAAATACAAACACTATCCAATATACTGTATATTCACTACAGAAAAACTTTCTGACACAAACTATAGTCATGTGACCCTCTTTCAGTTATTTGGCTTTACATATTAGGACATAATATAAAATCATCTGGTCTTTACCAGATTCAAAAATTATTTAAATCTAATCTCAGATGTAAAATCTAACAGTTTCCAACGTGTCATTATTTAACAAAAATAAAGCCAAAATGGAGAAGCCATGTCAGAGAAACTAAGTGACTGAAGAGCTTGTAGAACCACCTTTAGCAACAACAGCTAAAGAATTGTTTTCTGTGTGACTTTATCAGCCTCTCAAATTGCTGTGGAGGAATTCTGGCCCACTATTCTGTACAGCATTGCTTCAGTCCATTAAGGTTTGCAGACATTAATTTCAGCACAGCTCTCTTAATGTCTCGCTACACATTTCACTCAGGTTGAGGTCTGGACTTTGGGTCATTGCAACACCTGGATTCTTTTCTTTTGCAGCCATTCTGTTGTAGATTTGCTGGTGCACTTGGGATCTGTGTCTTGTTACATGACCCAGTATTGGCTAAGCTTTAGCTGCTGGACAGATAGCCTCACATTTGACTCTACAATATTTTGGTATACAGACGAGTTTGTGGTGGACTCAATGACTGCAAGATGCCCAGGTCCTGTGGCTGCCAAACAAACCCAAATCATCACCCCTCCATCACTGTGCTTGACAGTTGGTATGAGGCATTTGTGGCCTCTCTGGTCCAAGTTATCTCCACTTTGCTCTCGTCTGTCCAAAGGACAGTGTTCCAGAAGTCTTGTGGTTTGTTCAGATGCAACTTTGCAAACCTAAGCTGTGATGCCATGTTCTTTGTAGAGAGAAGAGACTTTCCCCTGGCAGCCCTACCAAACAAGCCATACTTGTTCAGTATTTTTTTTTTATTGTACTGTCATTAAATTCAACATTTAACATGCTGAGGCCTGTAGAGTCTGAGATGTAGCTCTTGGGTTCTTGCGATTTCTGAATGTTGCACGGTCTGACCCTGGTTTGAATTTGCTGGGTCGCCCACTCCTGGGAAGATTGGGAACTGTCTTGATTGTTTTCCATTTGTGAATAGTATCTCTCACTGTAAAATGACAGACGTCACGTTGTTTGGAAATGGCTGTAACCCTTTCACAGATTGATAGACAGCAAAAAATGCTTCTCTAAGATCATTGCTGACGTCTTTCCTCCTCGGCACCTTAACGCTCAAGATCAGCAAACTGCCAAAACTTCTGCTTTTAAACACGTCACACTCGCTGATAATCAAACACTCAAGTACATTTGATTAACAAAATTTGCCTGCTACTTACCCTCTTAAGTCCCATGGAAGCAGTAGGGCTGTACTTGATTTCTCACACACTGCATTAACATTTAGGTTTAGTTTTTATTTAATAAATGATGACACGTGTAATATGTCACATGTTGTTGTTTATCGGAGGCTATAGTTACCTAATTTTAAGACCTGCTAAGGACCAGATGATTTTTTATTATGTCCTGATACATAAAACCTTAGTATTGAAAGAGGGTATATATATTCACCTTTGAAAATTTACTGTCATATAAATATATAAATATAAAAATGATTCGATACAGATTCACCTCTGTGGAACTGTGAAATGTGAACACTACTCACCTTAAGTCTCAGGTTTCCTTACTGAAGCTATTCATTATCCCTGTTACATATTTATACCGATCGGCCATTACATTAAAACCACTGACAGGTGAAGTGAATAACATTGATTACTTCATTATAAGAGGGAGGCACCATGGGGCAGTGGTCACCTCACACCTGTGGGTCCAGGGTTTGAGTGTCTGCCAGGGTTCCATGTGTGTGGAGTTTGCATGTTCTCCCCATGTCATTATGGGTTTCATCTGGGTATTCCTACCCCCACCTCCCCCAACACACACACACTGAAGCTAATTGGAGTTACCATATTGCCTGAAGGTGTAAGTGTGCCCTGCGATAGGCTGGTGGCCCCCCTGGGGTTGCTCCCTACCTTGCCCCAAAGCTTCCAGGATACACTCCAGACCTCCCTGCAACCTCTGGATAGGACGAGTGGTTTCAGAAAACGAATGGATGGATCTCATTACTATGGCTCATGTCAAGGGTGTTATTATATATTAGGCATGTGAATTGGCAGTTCTTGAAGTTTATGTGTTGGAAGCAGAAAAAACAGGTAACACAAATGCACAAGGATCGGAGCAGCTTTGATAAGGGCCAAATTTTGATGGCTAGACAGCGGGGACAGAGCGTTTCCAAAACGGCAGGTCTTATTCCCGGTATGCAGTGGACAGAAAACTACCAAAAGTGGTCTGAGGAAGGCCAACCAGTAAACCAACAAATGGACCCCTAACACTGACTGGTGCATGTAGAGACCGAAGGCCAGCCCATCTGGTCCGATCCCTCAGCAGGGAAGAAATGCTGAGGGATCACTGCAGCAGAAATCGGTGAAGCGTTAAGGCTGTTATCTTGGGACCTACACAGTATTAGGCAGGTGGATTTAATGTTATGGCTGACCGATGTATATTTTTGTACTCATTGCATATACACAGGGTATAACTCTGCAGTTCCGATGAATAGGTATCCCCCAAGAATTTCAGTGTAACAGACCCTCCAGTGGGAGGAAATTGGTGGGTGACCACAATGTCAAATGTTTAGCCCACAGTGATACACTTTTATCACCCTGGGATGAAGAGTGGCTTCTCGCCAGATCGTTAGCATTAGAAAAGGGGGAGGAGGGGGTGGCGTGTCTGCCACTGGGAATGACACTCGCTAGTTGAAAGGGGTCACATTACCCCCATGCCAGCAGAATTACATCCGTTGCCTCAGTACTGCCAGTTCACTGCCATTTGATGCAGCTCCGTCCATCTCTCTAGCCACGACCCCACCGCAGTGTTACAGTATCATGGCAGAGTGCTGACTGTGGGAGTTGCACACCTGCCCCCCTCTCCCCAGTTCCAGCCGGCATTGAGGGATTCTGCACCTATGCTTCTTACCATCATTTACTTCTAATGGATGAGCCTCTTTGGACTCAAGGGAGCGACAAAAGCACGCTCTCCCGGTCCAGAGCGTCACCAAGTGCTGTTGCAATTTTAGGAAGGATGTGTTTCAGACCAGATGCATAGCTGCAAAGTAGCAACAATATCAATCCTTGTAGCTGGACTACACCTCAGCAAGTTAGGGCTTTGTGCCTGTATCCAGAAGTTTGTGGGTTTGTATCTCATGATCTGCAGAATTATCAAATCATTGTCGACCCCAAATGCCAAGGCACACTCTCTCACCCCATGCTCTCCAGACTTGGGGAAAAGTGTCTTCCAACTCAATAAGCCCTGCTAGGATCACACTGCCACCAAACTCAGGTGGAGTCCATGAGGTCACCCTTCATGACCAGAGACATTTTCCCAGAAACATCTCTCTCTTGTAAAGGATGTCATTTAAGCCTCTCAGCATCTTTTCAACATTTTTATGCAACATAAATGCAACATTTTAACTGTAAATAAGCAGCTCTTTTACTAGTATGTATACATGCATATGACCCACATCATTAATTGTTCGTTTTTTTCAATTTTGGTAAATTATTTAACTAGTTTTAATGACCAGTCACAGTCAAACTGTCCAGTCAGCTAGCACTACTAAACAGCCATCCTTACCGAGGAGGACATGATCAGCTAAGAAAGGACCTTAAAGCCGCATGGAAGCAGAGTCCTCCATGCTGCCATGAATGACCCCTGAGGATCTGGCCTGATGCTCTGGTGGATCTATGAGTTCTGACCGTGAAACCGGATCCAGGCCTGAACCCTGGCACCATTATACACAGCCCTCAAGGGTCAGCCTTCAAAATAAGGAATAAATTAAGAACCGTTTCCCTGGTCTCCTTTTGAAAATAGCCCAGTTGTTTCAGTCGGGGAAAAAAAAAACGGACAAGTATATTTTTAATTATAAGGATCAATTGATTCAGTCAAACGTAATGCAGAAAAAAAACTTAATTTAATAAAAGCTGCCCCAAATATCAGAGACATCAATTTAATTAAATTTTGAATGTGGAGTGATCAATTCTTAAATTACTTTCCTTGAATTCAATTCATTTTCCATTAGCAATGCTGTTCCAAGCCTGAGCAAATTCCTCTCAAGGTCTTTTGGTTAAAAGTCTGAACTCATGCTCAGTTTCCTGCACGGCCTTGCAAAGGACAGACTGTATTGGCAGCAATACTAGTTACCCTGAGAGCATTTATACTAAAAGGTACAATATGCACTCACTGGCCACTTTATTAGGTACACCTGCTCAACTGCTTGTTGACGCAAATATCTAATCAGCCAGTCATACATCAATAGCACAATGTCTGAAATGGTCTCCTGTTAAAAATTGCCCCGGTGCTTCAGTTGATCCTGGTTGTTTCTGATTTATGTTTCGATGCTCACATAAGAAGTATTAGTCGAACTGCCTTCTACCATCTAGGTAACATAGCTAAACTTCGAAAGGTGCACTCCTTCCATGATGCAGAAAAACTAATACATGCTTTTATAACTTCCAGACTGGGCTACTGTAATGCCCTCCTTTCTGGTTGCCCAACCAGATCCTTACATAAATTTCAGCTGGTACAAAGTGCAGCAGCCAGAGTTCTTACAAACACTAAAAAATGTTGATCATATTAGCCCAGTTCTATGCTCTTTTCACTGGCTTCCAGTTAAGTCTCAGATTGACTACAGCATACTGCTTATAAAGCACTGAATGGCTTTGCAGCAGAATACCTTAAAGATCTTCTGACCACTAAGAACCCACCTCGCTTGTTGCGATCTCAAGGAGCAGGATATCTGTTAGCACATGAAGTAGAAAGATCTACGTCAGGCTGCAGAGCCTTCTCTTATAGGGCTCCGCTGCGGCAGAATAGTCTTCCATTGGTTTTGTGAGATTCAGTCTAGCTTATAGGGACTCTAGTTGTAGCTGTAGCTAACTGCTCACTCCCAGTTAGATCTATAGTGTGAGGCGTAGGTGTGGGTATGGATCAGTGCCACTGGCTTTGGATAATCTGAGCTGTCAGAGCCCTCACTCTAGCTTCACATTCCCTCGTGGAATTGGATTGATGACGTTCAGGGACTCCACATGCCTGCGTTTCTACCTGCTTATACTGCCATAGCCATATCTGCCAGGGTTTACATATGACACTCACCAAACTGTTTGCACTGCCTCTAGTCTCCCCTACTTTGGCTAATTTATTTCTCCGACTCCCCTGGGGTGTGCTGCCTGGAGACCCCAAATTATCAAGATAGTCCCGCCTACCCTTCTGCCTGTGACGTCTCTCCTGAGTGCCCTGTTCATCCTGCTGTCAGAAGCAGCACCAGCACCTGCCTGCTCTCTGCATTGAGACTCTAATCTTAAGATTGGGACGATGTGAATTCGGACTTTGCCATCTTGCTCACTGACTTCCTCTGCTGGCCCCTGGAGGATAGGATCCCCCTTTGAATCTGGTTAGGGTTAGGGCTTCCTCTGCTGCCCCCTGGAGGATGGGCTCCCCTCTAAGTCTGGTTTCTCCCAAGGTTTCCTTCTCATACAGAGTCTCTCCTTGCCTCTGTCACCTCTGGTTTACTCTCTGGGTGCTTTGGGCAGGGATAATGTAAAACGCTTTGAGACAATGTAATGTTGTGAAAATGCGCTATAGAAATGTATTTGAATTGAATTGAGCTGAATTCAAATCACGCAGATACAGGTCAGGATCTTCAGTTAATGTTCACATTAAACACCAGAATGGGGAATAGATTATTTAAGTGACTTTGAATATGGCGTAATTGTTGGTGTCAGATGAGCCAGGATGAGTATTTCAGAAATGCACAACCATCTCTAGGGTTTACAGAGAATTGGCCAAAAAAGGTAAAACATCCAATCTCTCTCTGGGTGAAAATTGCTTGTTGTTGACAGAGGGCAGGGAAGAATGAGCAGATTGGTTCAAACTGTTAGAAAGTAATGAAAATAACTCATTACAACCAAGGTATGCAGAAAAGCATCTCTGAACGCACTCTGAACGGTGAACCTTGACACAGATTGGCTATAGCAGCAGAAGACCACACCGGGTGCCACTACTGTCAGCTACAAACAGGAAACTCAGGCTACAGTGGGCACGGGCTCACCAAAACTGGATAATGGAAGACTGGAAAAACACTGGCTGGTCAGATAAGTCTAGATTACTGCTGTGACATTCACAAGGTAGGGTCAGAATTTGGCGTAAACAACATGAAACCATGGATTCATTCTGCCTTGTATCAACAATTTTGGCTGCTGGTGATGTAATAATGTGGGGGTTATATTCTTGGGCCCTGTAGTACCAATTGAGCATCATTTAAATGCTACAGCCTACCTGAGTACTGCTCCTGAGCATGCCCCCCCCCTTTATGACCACTGTGTACCCAGTTTCTAATGGCTACTTCCAGCAGGATAACATGCGATATCACAAAGCTCATATCATCTCTAGTCACCAGATCTCAATCCAGTAGAAATCCTATGAGATTTACATCATAAAAGTGCAGCTGACAAATCTGCAGCAACTACGAGATGCCATCATGTCAACATGGACCAAAATCTCTGCAGAATGTTTCAAAAACCCTGTTGAATCTGAAGGCAAAAGGCGGTCCAACCATCTATTAGCAAGATGTACATAATAATGTGGCCAGTGAGTGTACAGTATATGGAACATGTAGGTAAGTACAAGATACCACATTACAAAACTCATTCAGTACAATGACCTAAAATCAGGCTTCCACATCATATGTTATGAACCAAAACTTGCTAACCCTCATGTAATCCAACTTTACTTAAATTTCGAAAAATTCAATAGGAATACTGAAAAACATATCCCGTGATCTGTTTAGGAACTTTGCTCTTCATTTATACTTTAGGATATTACAAGATACTATATGGATTGAGGGATATGCGCATGGTGTAGGAAAAGGCATATTAATTCTTTATTTATTCCCTTTTGCCAATTCCAGAATGGCCGTATTTCTGCAAAGTGCACTGTCATACTGATGGAGATCTAGTGTTGAAGCCATGACGGAGCTCGAATTAAAAAGAACACCAGCCATTACTTTGATTGCTTTGCATCATCTATGAATCACTGATGCCAGTCATCCCAGTAGCTAGAGGTAGATCCTAGAGTCTTTCAAGTGCCTTTCCTGTACATTGCCCTTTGGATAAGATCTTCTCCTCACCCATATCGGAGTAAAATCCCTTTTCTGTCTGGCCATTTCCATGCCACATGGGTCAGTCCACTGTACCACCCAGAGCAAGTCAAGAATAATGGAGGAAATCAAGACCAAGGTGGCTGTAAGGCTGCGGCCCAAACTGCCAGTGATTGTCTGTCCCGGGAACAAACATCAACTGGACGTTATGGAAAAAAAAATTAAACAAACAAACATGCCTTTTTTTTATTGTTCCCATTGAATCACCTTGCTTCTATCAGAGCAATCTGCTCCATAATGCACACAGGAAGACTGTACACCAAACACAGCCGGACAAACAGGACGGCACGCGAGAGCGTCAGATGAAAGCAAGCGTGTCGCTAATGGCAGGGGGAGTGTCATCAACCATAATAGTGCTCGTACACTCTGCAGTTTTTCTATTGTATAATCACATTAGTGCAGCCACATGTTTGGAAATTGCTGTTTGTTTACATACAGCCTCACCAGCTCAGCAGGAGAATAAATTGTATTACATCACAGGTTTACCCATCAGGTTATTCCTGTTTAGAAGTATCTTGAAATTCTACAAATCGGTGACATTATGTTAAGCAAAGCTATGGGATGGGGTGGCACTGTGGTTAGCACAGATGCCTCATGCCACTGGGACCCAGGTTCGAGTCTCTACCCTGCCTCCATGTGTGTGGAGTCTGCATGCTCTCCCCATGTCGTCGTGGGGTTTCCTCCAGGTACTCCGATTTCCTGCAACTGCAATTACTAAATTGCCCATTGATATGAATGTGAGTGTGCCTTACGATGGGTTGGTGGCCCATCCTGGGTTGTTCCCTGCCTTGTGCCCATAGGCTCCATACCCCCTGTGACCCATGATATGGCAAGCAGGTACAGGAAATGAGTGAATGGGTTTAAGGTTTGTTATTGCAGAGATCTTGGGAAAATACTGGCTGTGAGGCTGCATTTTGGAGGGATACAGCTGCCAGCACTTCAGGGCATTTACCTCATAAGCTGCCCCAAAGAACCCTTAGATGCAACAGCAGAGCCCCCCTGTCGGCAGCCGCCTACGCCATGGCCGGATGCCAACCCCCCCAAAAATGTATCTGAAGGTGTCAGAATACAATGCAGGGTACATAGCTATGTTGCTACTGATGGCGGAGATTCTACGCTGAGCATAAAGTCTAAAGCAGGGTCCCCAAGTCCGGTCCTGGTGGGCCACCATCCAACACCGTTTGGAGATTGCCCCCCTTTACGGCACCCCTGCTTGCACAAATGATGCTACAGTGGAGTGGAGGGTCCTTTTGCTCAGGATGCAGTGCAGGCACGTGCCCCTGTTACCTCAGTGCAATGTTACATAACCCAGGTACAGCAGTGCGGCCCCCTGCCCCCAGAATCCCACATGGACCCTCTGCTCTCAGTACCAGCTGGCCGGGCCTCTCTCTCCGCCCTGCTGCTTTCCGGCTGCTCTGCCTGCTCCCGTATGGGTTCTAACCGCTCCTGTAGTTAAGGTCAGATGTGGGAGGTGATGCTGACAGGAGAAGGTTACAGCTGACCTACAGTGAATGATCCTCCGGTACAGCAAACGGGAGCAGGCAGCATGAAACCACAGCTTGTCGGCTGATAATGCACCGAATTGAAACTACGGCTGGACGAAGGCTCAGTTTACGCCACACCATGTCCCACACAGCACACTCTCCTGACGCTGCCCTTTTGCAATTGATGGTTTGTTCTGATGATGCAGACGGGGGGTGGTAAGAGGGATAGAAGGGAGCTTATTTAAGAGAATTAAAAACAAAATCCCGAGTCTACAAAAGAACTGAGGGTCATGAAAAAGCTTTTCTTTAGAGAAATACTGGGCTGCTCATGGACACCAGATGCTATAATTACTAAGCAATTCTCTAGAACATTGTTTGGGGACATCACCCTAGGTTACTATTACTAGCAATCAGCTCATCAGCAAATACCAGAGCTCAGAGCTGTTCAGCTCTATTTAAACAGATCTTTTGTTGATTCACAGAGTAAGAGGATGAAAAAAGAATGTGTCAGTGTGACAGTGGGGGCGGGTCACAAAGCTCCTTGATTCCACCAATCCGTGTCATTGCGCAACTAAGACCCAGAACACCAAAACGTGGATCACTTATGCGTTTGATACTGCGAATTTGTCAGTCTTAGGAATAAATAGGTGAGGTTCTCAGATGAGCCCCACCTGTTGTCGTGATCTGTTTTTTAAGCGCTCGCTTGGGCACACAGGTCTTACCGAAGATGCGTTTGTGGAAGAAGAACTTCCCGACAAAGAGGCCGACGACGATGGCCACCAGCCACAGAAGCACTTTAACAATATTCCAGCCTCCGCCTGGGTACTTGTTCACAATGAACGAGAAGCAGTTGCCCACCATGGTCATGCGTGCCTGCGTATGGCTGTGGGAGACAGGGTCCTCAGCGAAGATGAGGAAGTTGAAGAAGGTCACCAGGCTGGCCACGAACAGCCGAGCCCACGGATGCTGGAAGTAGTAGCGGAAACGGGCGTCAATGTCCATCCTAAATGACCTCGGCCTCAGGGCACCTACGAGATGGACAGAAAAACAAACCCATCATCACCACAATATTTTAAGGGAGGTTACAAAAAATATAACAGGCAAGGGCGAGGTTCAAGCTTTATAAAAGCAAGCTGAGCTTAAATTATACACTCTTAGAGATATGGTAGCATTCACTATTCCTCCTTCCTGTAATTTTCATTTACTCCTCGTCATAGAGGGAAATTTCTTCAAAAGCTCTGTAAAGCTAATTTAAGAGTTACTAATCTTCTGGGGTTGGACCTTCAGCCATCTAACTGTTTCCCCGTGAAATCGTCAGACCCAATAATACCCCTGGAAACTACTCCCCTCCCCAGTGCTAGAAAGTAAACCTGGCTTATTTTTAAACCAGAGGTTGGGGGATGGAAGCGTGGTGGGTTCCACTTTAAACCTTGTTGTACCCCTTTAGCACCCATACGGCTCCAAACCGTTCATGTGACCCAAAATTACTGCTTCCAGGAATACATGCCAGACCACGGCTAAGAAATATAGGTTACCTAAACACTAGTTATGTGTGTCTGGACTTGTGAAATTTCAAGTAGTAAGCTTTAACACACAACTGATCACGAAGCTGAAGCAGGCAGAAATACTTCTTGATGGTGACTCACGGTCTTTATGGCCATCCCACGAACGGATTCCCGCACGGAGGGCGTCAGCAGATACGATTTACATAGAGCAAACCCCGCCGACCGACTAGCGTCGATAACGAGAGCTGTCAGAAATTTAACCTTGCACGCCGGCATAGCTTATTTACTCTAGACCACCTTAAGATCTGCCCCGATCCTTTGTCTAATAATAGAATGTATTAGGGTGGAGCTCAGAAAATGTCACTCTCCCGCTTTTGTTTATTATTCCAAGGCAAACTGTTTTCTGTAATTCCGAGGGGTGCAGAATACCGTGGCTGTTCTCCGCAAGCGCGTCCACGCCGCCCTACCCTGTCTCCCTGCATTTCTTCGGGACTACACCGGCGCCTTCTCGCGTTGCCGGAGGGGGCTGCTTGAAAGCCGTGGCTCCACCTCCTCCGCTCCCCCAAAAACAATGCGTCCGAACCGATTCTTTAGGCTGGCGGCAATGAAACAGGAATCCCGCTAGTGTGTGACTGACATGCACACGCTGTGCGCCCAGCCGGGCAATGCGGTTTCTTGTGAAGCACCATGTGCGGGCGACGCGATCGAGCACAGGCGCGAGCACACACGCACATAAATACACACCGACCTGCTCTGCGCCAGCTGCACACCCCTCCCAACTCAAGCTGCACCCTCCGGACCACTGGAAAGATCCCATTCGCTGCCGTGCTGCCTCATCGCACCAAGGGAGCCGACGGTGCCGTAATAACCCAAATGCTCGGAGCCGCCTGGCTTGGAGATGAGGGGATTATCCATGTGACCCGTCATCCCCTAGGGCAGAGGCAAACCCCAGCTGCTCCCCACCACGGTGATGGGGTATGTGAGGGCCGGGACGGGCTGCTTCCGCTGATGCAGCTTACTCAGCACAGATTAGGCGCCTCGGTGCCGTGTGTCAGGGGATCTCAGGATATAGAGACTCATACCATCCGTCCACTGGGACGGAACCAACACGTCAAGGCTTCCCATAGTCAGCTACAGGGGTCGCTTTCAGGCGTAAATTTATTAGCAGGAAGACATTGATAAAGCTTTGCTTCGAGTGACCACGCAAAGCTCTTTCACAGAGTCAGCTGGACAGGAGTGTACGTAGATGTTTTTTTACGCCACACCAAACGGAGATATGCTGGCATTGCTGTTGTGTCAAGTGCTATCTTTATAGTTAATATGTAATGATTTTTTTTGTATTGTCAGGTTTACAAATGATACATCCTTACAAATCCAACAATTTACAGGATTCGGTGTATCCAATGTGTCATACAGTATATCATTATTATTATAAAATAAAAATACAAGATGAAGTAATAGATCAATAAAAAAGAGTATCTGTATTTCTAGTTAGGGTGTCGTTTAAAAATTATCGTTTAAAATACAAAACATGTAAAATATTTTAGAATGATTAATTGACAGCTAATCACACAGTACTACAAATGACTTATCGGTCAAACTCCGCTTTGCGAATCAAAAATAAGACGGAGGTGAAAAAACTCCACATCCCGATTGTCCACGATACTGATCTAATACTGTTCTTCCAGTCGCTAGCGCCCGTCGAAACACGTGATTAGGTTACTTCGGGAGGCTGGGCAATAGGCAGCTCGTGTATGTCGCGGGGCTGCGCAATCACGTCTGGCGGCGTGGGCGCGGCAGCGGGGTGATGTCACGGCAGAGCCGGGTCGGGTTACTGTAGTCCCATTTCCCTCTTCCGTCTTCAGACCCTGTTCAGCAAAGCGGCCGACTCGAAAGGAAATAAGTACAATGTCCCATCAAACAGGCATTCAAGGTAAATGCGTTTACGTTTTTTTTTCTAGACGGTTCATGGCAAGTTTTCGAGTTTCGTCTGATGAAAACGTATGATTGCATCGCTTAACGTTTGGATTGGGAGCATGCAGAATTTGCCTCTTAGGGTGAAAGCCCCGTTGTTTCAGTATCAGCCAGTGTGCTTTTTCCTTAATAACCTGTGGAGTATTGCAGTAAAAAGGGTTTTATTTGCAATCCTAGCTTTTGTGCTTCTGTACAGTTATTTACAGGTAATCTGTTACTTGGTCAGTCGTGAGTAATGACCTACTCATGCTTCTGTAGCCAGATAGCTTCCTGATTGGTATAAGAAAGGTTTAAAATATAGATAAATATCAGCACCTGCAGTAAGAATGAACCGAGACAGCAGACAGACACGCCTAGGTGACCAGGGGCCAGCGACGGCAGTCAGGGTCCAGCGACGGCCGGCGGGGGGCAACCATGGTCGACGGGGGCGAACGACGGCCGTCAGGAGCCGGCAGTTGTTTTAACTATCGGATTTCGCAGATTGAATAAAACATAGCTTATACTCAGAAGGATACAATATATATTCGTAATGTTGAGGATATTGAAAAAAACATGACCATACCATGTAAAGAAGGATGGCATGAAATTCCCTCATCTATAAAACATCATAACGTCTGCAAAGCTATTATGCTGAAAAATCCCGTTTGCAGTTTTACTGTAACTTCATCGATAGGGCTTAATTTAAAAAAGGGTCGATTTTTGTAGTTGCACGCCTGGTCACATCGCCATATCGACTTTGTCTTTCATTTTGTAATAATTTACTTTTTAAGCTCGCGGTATATTTAGGTCAGAGTCAGGTTTGTCAGAAAGCATATAAAAGATTCTTCAATAATTTTTATGAGGTTGCTCATTTAATTTAACTTTAGGATGCTTAACATTAATTAACACTTTCAGCTTGGTTATGAATGAATGCCTTTTATTGTCATTATACATTTTTACATATACAATGAGATGAAAAGCATCTCCTTAGGTCAGTGCTCAAACATGTACATATAAAATATAAAAAGAGAAGTAGTATATGTATAAATGAATATATAAAAAGGAATATGTATAAAATATGTATAAAAATACGCAATGTAAATAAATAGAAAGTATTAAAGTGACAGTGTAATCTATCGTACCTGAAACATTTATTAAAACATCTGCACTCTTCTGTATATATTTATATTTACAATAATGTTTGCACTTGTGCTTATTGTCAATGACAATCTTCAATTGTGATATTCACTATTTTTTTTCCCATTTCTGGGACACTAGGCTTGCAAATCATAAAATTTGGGACATGGTATAACTGTTTAACGATTTTCATGTGTCCATTTATCTCACAATTCTGTCATCACAGCTGCAGAGGAGGTGAAGGAGATTTTCGCAAAGGCGAGGAACGGCGATTATCGGGTTCTGAAGATTGTCATCGAGGACGGTGGGTTTCTACTCATCCTGCCAGGCAGGGCCCCGCCCATTTCAGGACCTGCCCTGCCCATTTCAGGACCCCCTCCCCGCCCATGCACATCCAATTAACCAAACACCCAACTTAATTAGTGCAGACTGTGGTTATTTTTCTACAGCTGCTCCTAATGTTCTGTATTTGCTTCCCTGCAAGAAGGGCACAGCTGACTGAGAAACACACAAAGCGGCATTATGACTGATTCCTCTGCTCTCGTTTCAGAACAACTGGTTCTGGGTGGAACGAAGAAAGCTGCTAAACAGTGGGACCAGGACTATGACTCCTCCGTCCTCCCTTTGCTGGAGGACGGGCTTCCCTGCTACATTCTGTATCGGCTAGACTCCTCCAACAACCAGGGATACGAGTGGATCTTCCTGTCCTGGTCTCCCGACCATTCTGCCGTACGTGTTGCTAACTAACGCCCGGAGAGCCCTGCGTATGGCTTAAGCGGAACATTCCGTAGTCCGGACCTGATTGGAGCAAGTTATGACTTGTTAGATTCTTCCTTGGCAGCAGATGACTTCACAGTAGCTGCCTGCTGCTGTCATTTACACTAGGTTTGCTGTGTAGGTTTAATTGGGGGAAAGATTACTGGATTAGGACAGGTTTTTCAGATCATATTTATTTAATTTTGCAGATGCTTCTTTCCAAAGCAACATACGATTGAGAAGGCAAGTTTAGCCAGTTGCCAGAGCAATTGGGAGTCAAAGGCCTTGCACAAGGGCCCAATAGCGAAATCACTCTGCCAGCCAGGCCATTTGAACTGGTGACCTTCTAATCATGGGCACAGAAACCTCACCCGCAGAGCCATAGACTGCCATCGGTCATTCTGACTGCTATATTGGCTCTGTGACACCAGGATCTTATGGTTCTGTAGGGATTTGAGGAAACCAATTGTTTGCACAACCACATGAAAGGGAGACGTTGTCTGCTTAAGCTCAGTGTCGAGCATCTGTGATGCTAATTTGCTGTTCGGTTTCCCCCATAGGGGAAGACTGGCAGTGACAGCTTAAAATTTTAAAGGGCAAACCTTGTCCACTGCTTGATTTTTACCAGCCAGGAAGAGACAGCTCAGCGTTGTGTCCAGTGCCAGCAATTAGGGACACTGCAGTCGGCAGCCGGGTTTACGAATGTGGGGAATGTGTCTCTCGCCCAATAGGTGCGACATAAGATGCTGTATGCTGCTACCAGGGCCACCGTGAAGAAGGAGTTCGGAGGAGGACACATTAAAGATGAGCTCTTTGGCACTGTAAAGGTGCGCATTACATCAATGTTATTTTTAAATAGAGGTTACTAAGGTTTTACTGAGGAACATGTCAACTGAGTGCATGACAATCAGACGTAACTGATGAAGAAGCACATGAAGTTCAATGCTTTTCGAGTAATTAAAATACACTCACCTTAATTTTTCCTAATTTTTACTGACAAAATTTGCAGTATCTGGATTTTGTCACTTTGTCACTCATTTGACATAGGATTGCTTTGGTACCATTAAAAAGAAACCCTTAACATTACAAAATTATGCTGAGAAAAGTCTAACACAAACCAGGGAGAACCTAGAACACTGGAGTGGAGGATCTTAGAACAAGAGGCCGCCAGCTGTATAATCTGAAGTTTCTTATCCTGGGTTTTGGAATGTCTCTGTTCTCCTGTGAGTTTTCCACTGGTCCTTTTCCAGGATGATCTGTCTTTGAGCGGGTACAAAAAATACCTGACCTCCCAAGCTGCACCTCTCCCCCTGACCGCCGCAGAGGAGGAACTGAGACAGATCAAACTCAGTGAGGTAGCCCGTCAGCCTCTGTATGCGCCACACCACAAGACGCCACACTTGTACACTCGTTGCTCATTGCCTGTTCTCCAGATACTTATTCGTTCATATTCTCACACAAACACATTCACAAACATACTTGGTTCAACGCACTACTACTGTTCCCCATATATAATCAGACACTAACTTGCTTGCTTACGTGTATGTAATAACACAGTACATATGTGTATTAACATACTAACTTGTGCGTTTATAGTTTAACACTCAGTCCCTTTCTCTCATAAACATTTAGCAGTTAAACCTAAATGTCTGATTTTGTATGTAAGGGTTTGCTCTGTGACAGCCAGGCATCCTGTTTAGCTTATCTTCTGTCTCATACGCCGTCTTTTCTAGCAGAGGTTCTAGGTGATTGTTAAAGCTGTTCATTTAGCTGATTCAGAGGTATTGGCACTTTGGCTTGCAGAATAGCCCAAGGTCAGCATTGCCAGGCAGGTTATGCTGAGAAGAGATGATCAATCATGCTAAAGATCGCTGATGCTAGCTTGAATGAAAGGCCTTTCAGAATTAAATGGTACTGGGCAGCTTGTGTGTGTCAGGAAGCACAAAATTAAGGCTAAACCCCAAGAACTAAGTGACACCCACTGACGATAAACTGAATATTCATGTTTAAATAGGCTGCTTTTCATTCTGACAGATCAGTATCACTGCTTGAGATTTACATGTGTGCCCATCAGATGTCAAGCGCCATGCTCTGATTGGAGGATTTGTGATGTTATGTCATTATTTGGTTAGCATTTTCATGTAACTGAGATAGGAAAATGAATTGTTCAGAAGCAGTGATTTATCCCAGCAGCCTTTTTGTTTGTAGGTTTTTATTTCCTTAATCTGTGTCCCTTTGCTACCTGAAATTTCTTGTCAAATAGATTCTTGAAGCAGATCCATTCAAGATTTGCTATCATGGAGAGGTATCAGTTATTTGTACCTGTGTGTGATTATACAGTAGATCCCCAAGCATTGGAATATATGTGTGCACCAGGATAAATTTAGATCATTCACTGTATTCATTCACTCCATAAAAGGAAATAGCCAAGTTGACTAGCAGACACGCCTTCAGTTTAAAAAAAAAAATGTTTATAACAGGAAGCTGTGTTTGCATTTCCTCTACAGTCAGCAGCTACTGCAGATCAGGAGGAAAAGGTTTGGGATGTGTGTCGTACTTAGCTGGGAGGCATTGTGTTTAGCAAGCAGATGGGAATGAGGAGGATGAGTTTTGGGTCGTGGGGCAGCTACATGAGGAAGACGAGCTTCTAGGTCGTTTCGCCTCCTGGAATGACAGCCCCCCAGCCGAGCAGACATTGCTCTCACAAGCAGCCATTTATATTCCACTTGCAGATCTTATACGGTCATACCCGTGGAAGGTACCCCAGCAGCTTCCAGTGCCACCTACTCTTTTTCTGTGAGCGTGTGGCATCGCAAAAACCACTGACCTTCTGCTTTCACTACGTAATCACCAGCGAGCCACTTTCGGAAGTGCTTCTCTATATTTATTTTTCAGTTCTTTCTGACCCATGACAGCTTAACTATGTGTGTCGTCCTCACTCTTAGGTGCAGACAGACATCAGCGTGGACACCAAACAGCAGACGCTGCAGGGTGTGGCTTTCCCCATGGACCGCGAAGCTGTTCATGCTCTGGAGCAGTTCAAGGAGAAGAAGTTCAACTATGTTCAACTTGTAAGGAAAACCCAGATACCCTCCGTTTCTGCAAACTGCAGTCAGTGCCAGCCATGCCCCTAGAGGAATATTGAGGGAATGTGATTGACCAGAGGAGAATGAGGGGAAATGTGATTAGCCAGTGGAGCATGGAGATGAATGTGATTGGCTAGAGCAGTGTGATTGGGCTTTGAAATGATAGGTGACTTTACACGAGTGGACCAAGAATCTGTGTCACCTACAACACCTTGTTTAATGCTGGCTTTATTTTCAGTGCTTTTTTTCTTTCTTTTTTTTTTTTTTGTTGGTAGAACATTAAATGGCCCAGAGTGTCCTCCACCCACCATGGCAGGCTTATTTTTAGAATGTGGCATTAAAGTGCTTTGCAGGCAGATGGGTAACATCTGGCCAGCAGAGAGTGTGTCTGGCGAGGCCGAATGGTGACTTTCCCGTTTGAAGTGACTGCTTTTTGCCGTTAAGCCTGTATATTTATCACGAAAACATAATTTCTCCTTACCAGAGAGTGTCACATTTTTTTTCTCCAACAGGAAATCGATTTTCAAAAGGAGAGCATAAAGCTGTCCAGCACGGCTCCCACGGAGGTCAAAGACCTGCCGAAAAGAATTCCCAAAGATTCAGCCCGCTACCATTTCTTCCTGTACAAACATTCTCACGAGGGAGACTACTTGGAATCCACAGGTAAAAAGGGTTGACGACAACGGCTTAGCGAATAGCTGTGAAACAAGGCATTCAGAATTTGTTTGCGGATTTGGTGCTTATTCCATTCTGGCACAAGTGATGCCCCCTATAGTGAAGTTTTTGCTTTTCAAAATACTTTTTTGTGCTGTCATGGCAATAGGAGAACTGTCTTTGCACTCAGGGATGGGAGGCGGTTGTCCAAAGTCTGCCTCTTGGGTTGGCCACACAGGATTGTGCTCGGAAGCTGCGATGCTTGGCAGGGCTGCTCTTTTGACATGATCTCACGTCTGAATGTTGCAGTCTTCATGTACTCCATGCCCGGCTACAAGTGCAGCATCAAAGAGAGAATGCTCTACTCCAGCTGCAAGAACCCGCTAATCGACATGGTGGAGAACAGCCTTCGCATCGAAATAGCGAAGAAGGTAAGGATGTGGCAACAGGATTACTCAACAAAAATGTTTTTTTTGGTTCAGACGGTTGATAACCTGACACAAAACATGCCGAAATACATCTTTTGCAAATGAGCACTCGGTAGCATAATCGTGGGCTCATCCAACAGCATAGAATTGACTTTGCATCATGCATTATCCGTTTGCCTCCAAAAGAGTTGACATTGCTGATCTGGCTTCTCTCTCAGCTGGAGATTGAAAGTGGTGATGAGCTGACCAATGACTTCCTGTATGAGGAGGTCCATCCCAAGCAGCATGCGCACAAGCAGGCCTTCGCCAAACCTAAGGGTCCCGCTGGAAAAAGAGGCCAACGTAGGATGATTCGAGGTCCAGGGGAAGGCGAGGACGAAGACTGATCACCCCTCCATAATGGTTCACATTGGAACATTCCAAATAGTGTAAGAAGACATTTCTGAAATTAAAGCAACCCCTATATTCCCTTTATGAAATCCTCAAAGTCCACTTGAGATTGATCTATGCACACAGATGATAAACTAGGCCTAATCAAACGTGAATTTCAGGTTGCTATAAGGAACGTACATTGAATAAGATACACATGAAATAGAATAACAATGCATTCATTGTAGAGCTAAGACAGGAAATGCCATATTTTTACGGCTTTGAGATGTAACAGGAGCGCTTATCTTCACGTCAGGCTGAGGGCGGCCCTCAAGTCGACACATTGAGAGCAGAACCCGTTCAATGTCATTTTGTCTTTTTTTTTTCTACAAACGGGACCATCCTGTTTTTATGATAGATTAAAAGGCTGTAAATAACAAAAGAAAAAAAACAAAAATAAATAACATAAAATTACATGCAGCAGCCCCCATTTTACTGTGTATTGGGGGGGGGGGGTGATGCAGTGGCCCACGTGTTTTTTTTATTTTTTTTTTTATATATGTCCATGTCCTGTCTGTTGCTTCTCCTGTCACGTGACCTCAGTGGCCATACTCATGGTCTGTTCCTAGCTGTCCCCTGCGTGTAACACGCAGTAAGTGTGCAGGCTGTCTCTACGTCCTCCCCTGTGCTGTCAGGGCAGGGGGCGTATTCTGCCCATAGCCCTGCCCCAGCTAGAAAGATCAGCTGAGGAAACACTTTGTCTACTGTCTCAAAAAACCATGCTGTTAGGGGAACTACCTTATGGATTTACATGGTATTGTCAGGAATCAGTCTCAAATGTGTGTCTTTCTCCTAAAATCTATTTGTTTTAAGGAAACAAATAAATAATTTAAATCATATCTCACAGGTGTATATAAAACTTTTATTTGGTCAGTACATGTTCCTAATATTGTCACTTCCTCTTGTATCTCCTTGGTATATCCCTGCTTTCCCTGTGCTACTGCACATTATGCAGAAATACCACAAGACAGTGAAACAGTTACTTTGGTAGGAAAATACACTTTATTTGGTGAAAGGGAATGATTCTTCATAATGTTTCACTGCTGCTAATGTCTTGGGGGTGGGATGCGACATCTGCTGCCAACTGACTTGGCTGTTACCCTTCACTGTTACCCTGCTGCTCCAGCGGGAATGTTGTGAGGGCATTTTCAAGCTCCATCAGCACCTAAC
>JAABNY020000001.1:5066807-5095895 GCA_015164015.2 Brevimyrus niger
TAGTTTAAAAAAAATTTTTGATTTCTTGGAAATCATCTCGCGACCCCCCCCCCCCCTCGATGTCTCACGACCCCCCAGAGGGTCGAGACCCCTACCTTGGGAACCACTGTTGTAAAACATAATCGCAAAACTGCTTAGGTTAACCAATATGTTTCAATCTGCACTTCCAGTTAATGCACATAGGTGGCAGCAGTGACTGCCATACCTTTTGCTGTGACATAAAACCATCCTGGACTGGTGTCTGAAAACATGGAAGGAATTTAAACTGGCACATATTACCTGTAGTGTTCATGTGCTAGACTGGTCTCCAGTCAGGGTACAGCCCTGCTAGTGCCCTGTGCTGCCTGAGCTCCAGACCCTCTAGTGACCCTAAGATATTTGAAGAAATGAAAGCTGGAATTAGCTGTTGCACATTTTTGAATCTTTTATGTATCTTTTAAACCTAAGATAATGAATCAGTAAGAAATATTAAAATATAAAATTTTGTGTCTGCTAAATGTGATGAACTTTTTTACAGCACAAAGTGTGAAAGATAAATCTTGCTTCTGTTGCGTAAAGCCTCGATTTCTGTAGACTGCTTGTGTGTTTTGCAGGTGAAGTGAATGTTGGTATGTGGGTATCTGGAATGATGTAACACATCTGGTCGTTCTCACACGTCTGAAGCAGCTGTTTCCCTCACCCATGCCTGCGTCACATGACCAGTGACTGACATTCTTCTCTCTCTTTCCCTGATCTGGGGGACCACAGGTCGGGGGCCCACAGTCATGGCTGTCAGCGTGGTTCCTGAAGGATTGTTTATGAAAACGCAACCAGTAAGGCGGGTACAATCCCAGCATGCAGTGCTGCAGCTCTGCTCTATCGGTAAATTCTTTGACTACATTAAATTATCCTGTGGTTTGGCAGCTTACAGCACGTGGCATATGGTTCTACGTTTAGCTGGAACAGATAGGACAGCTCACTTTGCTCAAGCAGGACCCAGCTAGGGGCCGGAAACTGCAAGCTTTTGAATACTAAAATTCCACTGACAGTTCTGACAACACAATACAAAATATACAGGTACATACAATACAGTTATTCCATATATACATGCTTCGCATGGCCTTCAGTACATTTATCCTGAGCCTACCATTCTGCCAGAGCTAGTGCACTGTTGCAAAAGCTGGGTGTACATAATTTTTTCTCTTTGCACTGCCCTAAAATTTGCCAAATTATCTTGAATGAATCTGAGGTAATTCAGCGAGCCGAAACAGTGACTACAAATGGCATGTGACATGTTTGAGCGGGAGGGAAAAGGTGACTGTGGTGCGGGAAGTCATGAGAGTCACTCAAGCATCGAAAGCAACGTGCTGCCAAGGTATGTTCAGGTTGATTATTAAAAAGATTGTGAACAAAGTAATATTTTCACAGAGAGCCCGCCTGCTAGGCTTTTTCATATCGCCACAGGTTACCTGGCACAGGTCAAAGGTCACCTGTCCTCTGGTGTGATTGTAAGTGCAGATCCTTGTACCACAGAGTAGGTCGTCTGGAGCTGTAACTGCCACATTTCATTTTCCTATGTGAAGAGTAGAAATAATCACAAATAGTGGTTTTCTTAAGATTCCCGTTTAATTCTTTACATTTATAAAACTATGTCATAAAGTTTTTTTACAGCACAGTGCCCCCTACACTGGAGTCCACACAGACCCCAGGATGGGCTAACCTGCTGTCCAGTGTCCCCATCACTGCATTTGGATCCACATTGACCACCGGATGGGCTATTCTGCTGGCCATACCAACACCTCTTCTAGCAGGAACCCAGATTTCCTAGTTCGTCTCCCATCCAAATGGTTGCCAGGCCCAAACCTGCTTAGTTTCAGGTGGAGTACCTGGTCTGAGCTGCAGGTGGTGTGGCTGCTGGACTTTCATCACCAGAGTGTGCCACAGAGTGGCCCTGGCCTTCTCACATGTCCAAATAGCAAAAAAAAAAAAAAAACATTTTGTCTCCATCCTCATTGGGGTGTTTTAGGAAGACATGTCTGCTGTACCTTCATAGTTGGCCCCGAGCTCTGAATCTGCATGCCACCCCATGAGAAATGTTCTCTCACTTTGAACTTGGATCATTTGTGAATTCCTGTGACACTGATGGCTTCTCGAGATGACAGGGGTGTTTCCACTTAGCCCAACATCGCCTGGTAATGAGGATAGAAACCCACAATTGTTTGGAATCATCTGACTTTGAGGAGCTGATTGCAGGCTCACGTGCCCGAAGAGGGTGTGCTGTGTGAGTGGGGGTGCCTGGGGCACATGCTAGGGCCCCCAGGATGCCCTCCCCCAGACAGCTGTGGTTCTGAGCAGGGTCAGTGTTCCACCTCTGGTCCATCAGCTGAGGAGTTTGTTTGATCTGATGCCTGCTCAACGGTACAATCATCCCCAGAGTGTGCCGCAGGACAGTGGGGGCATCTCGGCCCTCTCATCCATCCGAATAGCAAAAATACATTTTGTCTTCAAAGATGATGCTTCCCAGATACATTTTTGTCTGCTTATCTCTATGTGGGCAGCACGTTACTTAGGATTTGAGAAGTGTGTCACCTAGAACAACAACAAAAACAAAACGGTATGTTCCTTAGAGCTAAAAAAGTATTTTGCCTAGATACAGAAAAGCATTATGTTGCTTAGAACAAGCAAAGTACTTCACCTAGAACCAGAAAAGCAGTGTGTGCCCTGGAGCTGCAGTGGTAGCATGCTGTTTGAAGCTGTAGTATGCTTGTCGTTCCCATGTGTCTTGTTTCTATTTTCTGACTTCTATCGACTTAAACTGAATCGGAGTACCATTCATCACGACTGCGATGTCGCGTCCATTACAAAGTATTAGTCAAGAAAGCCCAGCTGGTAAGCAACACTGCTCTTGTTTCAGCGATCACGTTTCTCCGGAACCGTTTCTTGTCCCCAGGCGGAATGTCACACATCGGGACCGTGATGGAACAGGGGAGTCGGATAACCCGGGAACAGGTGGAGAGATATAGATAGACGCACATGCTCTGTGGAGGACCCGTGGCATCTGTTCTGGAAACCCATACAACGATCCTTATCCAGCTCTAGACAAGTTTGGGAGTGAATAGGAGACATGTTTACCTCCATGATTACCGTGGCGAGTGATCAAAGGACGCGTAACAGTGTCCTTGGCCTGAGTCGTCCACATGCACTGCTTTGCTGTGGTTGGGAAGCACTTCACCAAAGGGGTCTGAATGAAATTCACTCAATGATAGCCTGCACTTTCTATAATATTAGAAGTCTTCTTATTAAAATAATTTGCTGGTAGCAGAGAAACAGATGATAATCATTCCTTTGTGAATCGTTGGGAATTTAATCAAGTTTGCCACTTGCGCTCCTCGCAGGAACGAATCCGGACTGAAATCTGATCAAGATGCATTATTTGTAGCTCTTCCAGCTCCACACAATGCATTAGGTGTGCTCCACTTTATAAAGGCATGTGACTATGTCTCAGTGCTCCTTCATGCATGTATATTTCATTCAGCGATCTTTTAGCCTTCTGCTCTGCATGATCAGTAATTATGGCTAGTCCTGTCCTCTTGGAGGTAGGACTCTGGCCAAGACGAAGATGAGGGATGTGTGTTTTGTCCTCACTCAACAGTGTTACAGTGACTCCTGTGTTCACCGGATCAGTTCTGTCCCAGAGCTTGGCAGAATGCACCATTGAGGTAATGGCATTTATGTGGCCACATTATAAGTTTAATTTTATAGCTTGCGAAGTGGAAAATTTTTGGCCCCTTCACCCAAGATGACACTGCCCCCTGGGGTCAGACTTAAAAGTACCTCAGCTGGCATGATGGCTTTTCCTCCTTCTTAGCTTGCCTGACCTGGCATCTCATGGGTATTGCCGTCCCAAGTGCCAGCATTTTTTTAAGGCTGTCGAGCCAATGGTGCGGCCGTATATCGCCGTGTTTTTTCATCTCTTTTCATCCTGTTGTATCCAGAGAATACAAATAGGTCAGGTGACTGGAGAAAGTCCAATTTGGGACAATGATTGGTTCATTTGAGCCCCCTGCGTCTTATTTAGGGAGAACTTGTTCTGTCCTGAGAAATCTAATAAGTTAAATGACAGGGAATGGTCAGATTTTACTTATGGGACATTGGGGAACTCTACCAATCGACCCACAGTAATATCCTTGGTTCACACACAGCAGGGTTTGCCCATAAATGGGAAAAAACTGGCTTCAGAACACCACAGATCAGTCTTAACATCTGTTAACATGATAGAGGCAGTATGATTGAGAAGCAGATGGCCAGTTCGTAAGTGATGTAGTTTATGGTTTCTCAAAGCTGGGCAAGCAATAGCAGTAACATTTGTGATGATGTTGAACATTGATGTTGAACCTCACAGCTTCATGAGAGGCACACCTGAACTTGATGGTTAAGGGCTTGATGATTAGTTGATTAGTAGAATCACACCTAAACCTGTTGGAACACACACAAATGTGGGTTCTCTGAGGACTGAGCTCTGGGATGAGGATGGTGCATTCTGTTTGAACTAGGAAGTCGGAATTTCAACTGTAAACATTGATTCCTCAAGTCGGAATGCAGAGTCGGAAAGTCGGAGGAGCCTCTGCAAACCCGTCCTCAGAAGATGGCTGCACCCTCGACTGTACTCGGCTGTAGATACATACTGTCTCTTAGTACTTATGTTTTGCTTGTGTCTCATTAAATCGGTCGTATATACAGTACTGTCCAACCTATGTCTGTGGACATGTCTATTGTGTCTGTGTGTGGAAAATACCACCTAATGTGTTGTTATCAACTGGTATTACTAACAATGGGCCTCATTCATCAACCGTTCTTGCGAATAAATTTGTTCTTAAACCCCACATACACACTTTTTTTACAAAGATTCTGACATTCACCAATGTTTCCTTATCTGAATTTGTTCTTAGCTAAGAACAGAATCTACGCACACTCAAGATTATTCCTACGCACATTTGAGTAATGATAGTTTGTTCAAAATTATTGGTTATAGCTGTTTATATTTCCTTGTATATTTTGTTTATTCTACAGTTCAGAACATAATAGTATTTTAATAATTTGTAAAAGTAAAATAGAAAAAATAATTATAAAGTGTAAAAATGATTTTCTTGGTAGTAACGTCGATCATGCGAATTATAAATAGGTCAGAATCTTCGTAAAAAATTTGTTCGTATGAACTGTTGGTGAATGAGGCCCAGTGAGCCTGACTAGAACTGGTATTGCTTAATGGCTGGAATGCGGTTAACCTGGATGTGATGTCATTCTCAGCTCCGACTTCCAGCCTCCGAGGTAAATGGAAACGCAGCATCAGTCTCAGTAGCATTCCTAGGTTTTAAAAAACCCAGTATTTTTTGTTCAGCTTCTGGCAAGATAATGTTGCATCATTGCAAAAAGCGTCAAATTTTTATGAATGCATTTGAAGCTGAGCCCGTGACCCTGACCAGGACAAGCGTTTAGGAGATGGATGGATTCATTACTGATGAGGAACAGGACTTTCAGTGTGATTCACTGGCTTTAGTTTGAAGTGGTGTTACACTTCAGCGCTATTTAAAAAGGTACAGTAGATGATCGATTTTTCAACCTTGTGTTTCCTGGAAATTTTCCATAGAGTCTGACCTAAACAAACACAGATGAAGGGAGATTTCCTTTCTAAATAGGACTCTGTTCGATTTTGAGCTAATTTTTTTGTTGTGTCCTATGCAAATGGAATTCGTTGCACAACAAAGAATGAAAGGCCATAATATGACACTGAGCTCTAAAGCATCTCATTTGTTTTGCATCAGTTAGTCATTAAATCTTCCCTGTCATATTTAAATCATAATACTTTGTTGTTTTCCTCATTCTAAGGCAGAAATGGAGCTCTTGGATTAGTGGGCTGGTTTCCTCAGTCCACCCTAGGAGCTTTGTTTTCGCTGTCCTGAAAAGTTGACCCTAGAGTAGCATGTCAGCGTGCTTGTGTAGGAATCTCAGCACTGCATCTCTCCATGTTACGTTGTCATCTGAGGTGTGCGTCATTGTAAGAGAGACCTCCAGAGAGTGCGTGACGAATGAAGCTGATCGCCCTTAAAGCTCACATGGCGAAAGGTGCACCCCGAACTGTGCACAGCCACATTTGTCCCCCAGGGAATTCTGGGAGAGGCCTACAAATGCTTCAATAAGTCATCGGTCGGCCCTCAAAGTGAATCGTGCGGCAATGAAAGACAGGCATGAAGAAAGGACACTGTACCTGTCTAAGTTCACATTCATACCCTGCTGTGTTAATTCCATGGCTCCAGCAGTCCCCAGTAATCCCAGTGTTTTTTTTTTCTTTCTCACGGCTCCAAAGAGGGACCAGATGGGAGCCCCGGCTGAGTGTGCCGTCCCGAGATCCGCTGCCTTGGGGGCTCCTGCCTCCGCTCAAAAATAACCTGTTTAAACTCATTATTTGCTTAACTGGGCTAATTTGGCATGTTTTCTGAAGGTCTTAAGTAGTTTACGATTAGAGACGTGACCATGGGAGAATGCGGGGGTGGGGGAGGGGGTTGCACACCATGATGGGACAATGAGCCGCGCACCTGCATGTCAGTGTCGAGCTCCGTGTCACCCAGGCAAATCCAAAGGGTGATTATGGCCACCCTGTATTGCAGAGCCAGGTCACCTCTGAGGGCCAGACCTGTCACTACAGGAACTCTCTGAAACAGAAGCTATTGTTTTCTCTGCCATTGTTCCCATTGTCACAAAATTCAATCAGCCGTGGCCTAAAAGGAATCAGATACATCTTCTGGGCACTTGAGAACCTGAGAGTTTAACCAAATTTAATGAAGGATGAAGACATCGCATTCTTTGCTTGTTTTAAATTTATTAATGGCTCATGGACCTATAGATAGCAGAGAGGGCACACTGTCACGGCTCCGGTCTTTCACAGACACACCGCTAAACCTACCGGTATCTCCTGCCTTCTGGGAAACCTAAGCAGGCGTAATCAGCCGCTGCCTTTGATAACCTGTGACCTTGCAGCCTGGGAACTTGAGCACGCTTCCTGAAGACATTAGAGGGGAATGCCTGGAGAGAAGGTTGCTCAGTGGGAGATTAGTAGCATGGAGCATAGAGCTGAGTCACCAAGGAGTCATTAGGGTGCAGTCTGACTGTATGTATTTTTGTGTGTGGGACAAATTCTGGGAGATTTTACCCTGAAAAATGCTCCCTGACATTAAGCCCAGTTCAGAAGATATGAATACAAATGTGTGTGTGTGTGTGTGTGTGTGTGTGTGTGTGTGTGTGTGTGTGTGTGTGTGTGTTCATGCATGCACACAATTGCATAAGTCATGCTAAAAGCCAAATACGATACGTGGTTCAGTAAGACGGAGTTCCTTCCTGTAGGTTCTTCCAGATAAGATCTAACTCAGATGGCTGCCCCCTCCCCCCACCTCTGGCCCCTGGTTCCCCTGCATATGGTAGAGAGGAAGGTTTAAAATGCAAAGCCCTCCTCTGGAGTAAGGGCAGCTTTCACTCAAACACAGGCCGTGTGTGATTCCGAGAGCTGCTCATTCTCAGAGGAGTTGAGCGTAGCCTGACCTTTGTCACTTATGGAGATACCAGTTTGAGGTTATCTTTACTGGGAACAGCGGGTCTCATTCATTAAAGGGTGCTCCTGAAGGGGGTGGGGGTGTTTAAGGCTCATAAATCACATGTGTGCCATCCCGCATCACTTGCACATGCAGTTCTCATTCTTTCCTTGTTCTCTACTCTTGCGGACACATTGCCCACTGCTGCCGCCTCCCAGCCTCTGCAGGTTGATGATGTCACTCGTGAGCCGCTCCTGCTGGTGACATCATCACTGAGCTTGCTGATATGCAGAAGCTTCTGCCCCAGGTCATACACTTACTGGTGTCTCCCAGGCTGCTTCACTTTGGAAGCCACTCTGAATCCTGCCTTATCTCTGTATTCCTGCTCTCCCGGGCACCTCTTTCTACACCAGCTCTTATCACTCCCACCTCCTCGTCTCCCTGTTCCTGCTCTCCCAGGCACCTCTTTCTACACCAGCTCTTATCACTCCCACCTCCTCGTCTCCCTATTCCTGCTCTCCCCGGCACCTGCTTCTACACCGGCTCCCATCACTCCCATATCCTGGACTCCCTGTTCCTGCTCTCCCCAGCATGTCCTACTGCACTGGCTCCCATCATTCCCACCTCCTCGACTCCCAGTTCCTGATCTCCCTGGCACCTCCTTCTGCACCGGCTCTCATCACTTCCACCTCCACCTCCACTTGCCCATTATGTTTTTTATCTTTATTCATAATGATCTCTTCTCAGGCAATGACCGACCAATCTCTGGAACTGTGTTCCACGTTCCAAGTCTTGGTAGTTTCTTAATTCAAAAACATGCTTCTGGACGTGGCAAACCAAAGACCCACATTAGCAGTTTTCTTTTTTCTTGCTGGGGGGGAAGGCGGCCATTTACCCTCATGCAGTGTTTTTATTATGTGTTAATGACAATACCAATTGTGTCATGTCACATGACAAAGAGGTCAGGTGATGGAAAGCCGGCCCAGACTGAGGAATGTGGTATGTGTAGCTGTATAATATGAAGGTGGATAAACGCAGAGCCTATTTTTGACAGATTTTTATATTGGTATCGTTAATACTCATAAGGAATTATGAGACTGATGGGATTTTGTGGTCCATTGTATTACTTTTTGTTTGGCTACAATATGTCATTAACAGTTTGACTGAGTGCGTTTTCTTTCTCGGGCAATGCAGCCAACGCAAAAGCTTTTGCTAAAACCTTCTACAGGACATCATAATGCCCTAAGAGGCTCAGATACATGATGTAAGGGGAGGGACTGCCCTCCATAATTGGCGAGCCCCCTGCCCAATTTGGTTTCCGCTTCGGCTCTGACCTAATGCAAACCACGTTTGTTGACATTGGGCCAAAGTTATATAGAGCTGACCTGCAGAGTTCCACTGTCTCACCCGTCAACTCGTCCCAATCCAGCCATGTTTCCGGACTACCGGGTCAGTGCGGTGACCTGGCTGCTGTCACTTTGTCCCTGTGGTATGTCAGTCCTGTTGCGACCCCCCCACCGTGGAGTTCCTCAAGGGCCTTTTGTGTGATGCCCGCCACATTGTGGTGGTACACGGGAAACGGGGAGACGTGGCATCCTGACGGCCCTGCATCGCCGCTGGAGTCCGCCGCGCCGGCCGACCTCGCCTGAAAGCCGACTCCACCAGAGAAAAGCCCTTTCCGCCGTGTAGAGTGCCGACTGGCAGTGCGCAGAATGGACCTGAAGTCTGAATGAGCAGCCCGTCAGTAAGAGTAACGGGTGGTCCCCCGGCCTCAGGCTGCCCTGCACGCAGTGTCAGCCAGACAATAACCGGTGAAAATTGCGTTTGGGAACCTCAGACTTCCTGTAAGCACACTGGATTTTAATGCCTTTCTTAGTCTTCCCAAGTGTGTTGGGTTGGGACCAGAATCTTACAAAAATGTATATTTAAAAAAAAAAAATTAAAGAGCGATCATAACAGTTGAATATTTGCATATTAAGTTTGTGTTGTTAGAATAAAGATTTGATTAGGATAAAGACAGTATGTTTATGTATTTATACTTTTATATATATAAATATATATAGAATGTTTATAACAGTCACTTTTGTCCAAAGCAACATACAACTGGGGATAGCATTTTAGGATTGGTGTGTCATGAATCCTGGATCTGGGCTTGTGATGTACTGAGAAGTAAGACAATTGAGATATCTACAGTCAGAGTTGGGTAACTGAAGTCCAGAGAGTAAGTCCAGACCAGGATTTTGTTTTAACCCACCAGTTGAGTACTCTGTGACTGTGACTCTTTATGCTCAACTGGTCTCTGGACCTCAATTACCAAACTCTGTCTACAGCGTAAACTGAAGAGACAGAACTTTTTCCTAGAAAGTATTGACATTTTGACTTCATTTTTATAGACAATTTAATAGAACAGTTTCTTCTAGCTGGTAACAGAATCAACGTTTTATTGGTGAACATATTCTAGAAGAATGGCATTTCTGGTTGATGACATCTTGGCCACTGAAAAAACAATCAAACATGCTGCTAAATGTTGTTATTGTTACATAAAAAGTTATTGTAGCTAGTTCTTGCTATCAAAGATTAAAATCCAAAAATCATTTGGTCTCGTGTAGTCTGCAAACCACCTGCACATTAGAGGATACACTGATAACACAAACAATGAAATGCCACAGATAGCAGAACAAACTGGAGAATAAGGAAGATCTGCATTCATTATGATGCTGTCTCAGGTATTCCAGCAGAAAGGAATTCCATTTACCCACATGGAATTGACTACATGGTATGATTTTGAAAAGTTCATTTTGCTAAACGTTTGTAATTAACATCACACATACAGCATTTAACAATGTTATCTCTCAGAAGTTGCCAAACGTGGCAAGGTAATTGTCTTACCAGCCAATGACAAGCCACAGATGCTGACATCAGAGGATTTTACAGGACACAGCCAAGAAATACAGCTGCAGTTGTCCTTCCTCTGGGCCCAAGGACATTTTCAAACATTCCTGCTTCCTCCCATCTTGCTGGAACAGAATACCATAGATCTCAGTCCAGCTGCCATCAAAATTAAAGATCCACTTCCTCCTCTTTCCTTTATTTCTGTGTGCATTTCTTCTGTTTCTGTAGAATCAACTGTGTTGTTCCTGTTCAGGTTCCCCGTATGTTTATGTGATGTGCATGAGCTTCAAGTCCTACTAAACTTGTCAGCTCTACAGCCACTTTTGTTGAAACCGTTTGACCAGCTGAGTAAATTCCTACCTCTGCTTAACTTATTTCATAAATTAAGGTTCTTGTTTGAAATAGCTCAGGAACAAGAACCGTTAACATTTCTCCATTTGTCCATCCGTTCCTTCAGTTAATCTCCAGCACAGGATCATGGCATATCCCAGGATGCACTGGACGTGAGACAGGGGACACCCCGAATGGGCTGCCAGTCGACTCAAATATAACTGCTCATAAAACTGGCTCATGCATGCCAGACTAACATTCAGCTGAAGGAATGGAATGCTTCATTAAGAGGGGAAAGATAGTCAGGGGCCTGTCTCCATAGAGCCTAGCCAAACCAAACATCAACAAGACAGAGCATTCTCCAGGCAAATTGGGGCCGGAGTGACCCCACTAAAGCCCACCTGCACATGCTAGAGCTGCTTGGATGAGCGAGCAGACTCGTGGCCGGCCATGTGTGGACTGAAGTTACCTTCATAGAACATTTGCTTCCTTGGCAAACTCGAAGATACCCGCCCGACTCCTGCCCTGCCCCGATCCTTCCATTTATCCATGAAACCCGAGATGGGACAAAGGCACTCGCCTGGCTCCAAGACAGGCCCACCAGTTGGGACTGCAGCCCCCAAGGTATGCATGACTGGATCTCTCATCCATTCTGGCTGCACACTGTGTGTGCATAACACATGGTGTGTCCATCTTTTAATCATGACGCCATGAAGAAAATGCAGATCTATTTTTCTTAGTGGGACAAGCCTGTCTGCATTCTTACAGTCATTTTGACAGTTATTAAATACACATGCAGAAGTTAGACACTATTTTGTCTGTAACGATAATAAATTGTCTATGCGATAATAAATGTATGCAACCAGGCAATTAGGTCACTCCTGTTAAATATCACAATGGCTTTGCCTTCAGCTGGTTCCAGTGTGGCTGCCCTTGATGAAGAATGCTTCCCACTGCACATGGCATTTGCAGTGATGTAATCAGGAAAATGATCAGCAGAGGAAGCAGTGCTAAGAGAAGCCGGGTAACGTTACGCATTTACAGAGGATAAGCTGCAATTAATAAGGCTTTTCTTTTTCGAGAGTGTGTCCGTCGAGAGCTGAACTCAATGGATTGATTCTGCTTGGATTAAGAGAACAGGAAAGAGCAGAGGGGCCTGTGTGAGGCCAGTGTGCTGTGGCTAACCAAGGTGATCTGTGCTGTGTATTACGCTCAAACACGGACGGCTGCATTAGAGAAAAAAACATGGGCTGCACGCGAACATTTAGATTATTTAAGAGTAGTTAAAATATTGCTGAAAGTCCATGGAATCCTGTTCAAACTGACTTTCTCACCATGAGAGTTTTCTGAATTGAGGAGCTTGTGTAAGATACATTTATGCTGACACATTATGTGACTGCTGAATGGAGGCCGGTGCTTTTTAGCAGACATGCCGAATGTGATGTTTTCACTAAAGAAAAATTCTTTGCTGCTGTGATACCTCACTCATCGGAATCATTGTTAAATGAGCAGATGTTTTCTTCGACAGTTCTAGATAAAACTGTAGAAATTCCCACTTTGTTGATCTTGCTCAAAAGTTTCAAATGTAATGTTTCAGAAAGACTTATGAGTGAATTTAAGTATTAATACTCAATTCACATGTCCGTAACGCGCCGCATGTTGTTTCCTCTCGTTTTGTACTTTTTCCCCATGATGCCTCAGGTCATCAGGCACTGGCGCAGGCACTGCACGCATCACGACAGTGTTTCACCTGCTTCACCAGTGAGACGCTGCTTCAGCAAAAGCAGCGATGGTGGATGGGCGCGTTTATGAAGACATCTGTCCACAATTTGCAGTTGAAGCTGCAGTGACCTCGCTGGACTGGAAGCCGGAAAAGGTTTTCAGGCACGTGGGCCACATTGTCGCAATACAGCGAAACAAATGCATCCAATGCTGAGTCATCTTTGAATTTGGGCAGTCTGCAGAATGCGATTCTAAGACATCTGAACCACCCCTAACTGGTCACGTTCAGTGACACTCTGGAAGCTATTGAAAAGCCCAACATGTTTTCCCCTTGGAGAATATAAGACAAACATGCCATGCTATTTGTTATATAATAAAAAGATATATTTGCTTCCTCAACCTTGCACTGGATTAGCAGTGGAAGATGGATGGATGGATATGTACTTGCTTGAAAGACCTTGCCATGTGAAAACCCAGCACTCTGGATTTAAACCCAGTTCATCTGGTTGATCACTCAAAGACTGGCTTTCTGCGTCTGGGCCTGCTGACTGGGAAAGCTCGACCTGCTGATTACTCACCAGAAATACCACTGTAATGCTCAGAGGGATGGTAGCCAGTGAGAACACTGTACCAACTGAACCAGTGCATGTGGGGGGTTTGGAGGTCACTGTGGCGGTGGCAGAACATGTGCAGTGCAGCCTCATCTAGCCAACGAAGACAGTCATCGGGGGCTTGTCAGGCTGCCACCTGCTGGACAGTGTTCTTAAGAATCAGTGAGGTATCCAGTTCTCACAGGGCAAAGGGCTAATGACTAAAGCTATAGTTATCATAGGGATTCCACCATCCGAGTCAATTTGTGAAGCATATTTATAAGATGTGGGAGTGGTGAAGTAATGAACACAGTAATGCACTTAATCTTATTATAAGCAGGGCCCATACACACAAAGTCATATTCTAATTCAAGCACCAAGACCACTACGGGTTCTAAAATACTGTCTCTGGTAAAGGATTATATGCAAATAGCCCGTTGATGAATGGTCATAAAGGAACGTTAACGTCTAAGAGTACACCTTCCCTTCCGTCAATCAGCTGTATTTCGTAAGCTATTTAGTAGAAAAATACGCATTCATATACGGGTTTTTCGTATTTAAAACGCTTTGCTCGGAATTACGTCTATAGAGCGGTCTCTGAAATAAATTCCTGCATTGAACACAAGTATAATTTAACTGCTGACATCGCAGAAAAAAGTTCTTGCCGTCACATTTATCTGTGCAACATAGTTTACATGAACAGGTTTAAAACTGCAATGTCAATAGCAAGTCATAAAAGGCGCGGTGGTCTTGCCGCACTAAGGTGATAATTAAACAAATTCGCGTGAAAGTAAACCTGATTCAACAACACTGGGTTTTAGTCTCCGGAGCGCCGCAGCAGCTTCAGTGCGGATAGTGAGTTTTCCTGAAATTTTGTTTTAAAAAAAACACAGGGAAACTTGTGATTGGTGCACAGGGGACGGGGGCGTCGTCTCCGTTTGATGTTGGAGCGGGGAGGAGGGTGTTTCTATGGATGGCTGGAGCAGGAGCATTGCTGGCACCGGCCCCCCACCCCTCGGCCCGGACGCATCGTTTGCATGTGTTTGTGTGAGTTTGCGGAGCGCAGAAGCGGACGCGCGCCTGTGGATGCCATGAAGCCGGCGCACTGGGACGGACTTGCGGCGCTGAGAGCCTCATCAGGTCCCGGGACCTGTTGCTGACAAGCCGGTGGAGAAAATACAGAGAAGGTGGAAGGGGGTCCGGCGGACTGGGAAGGTACTGCCCAGCGAACGAAAGCTGCAGTTCCTTTGCTGAGAAAACCATGCGGTTAGCTACCCAGCTGGTGGGACTCACGTGTCACCTCCTAACACTCGTCTGGATGTCGTCGGAGTACCGATTGCACCCAAAACAAGGTAACTTCTTCTGGTATGATGCCGGTAGTCATACGGTGTGCGATATGATTGCATTTTACCAGTTAAGTACAGCGATGTGTTGGAGTTTAAGTGCAAAGCGGTTTAATTGAAATAAGTCATATGTCAAGAACCGGTGTATTCAGCTCGAATTGCATATGCATCCAGTTGTAAACGAAACCTTGTGTCACCCGCGTATTGTAGCTGATCGTTTAATTTCCCTTTCATCACACTCACTCACCTGTGTTTTTGTTTGTTTTTGTTTCTCTCATTCAGAGAAATTTGTTAAACAGCTGTCATCCTATGAAATCGTCACCCCGCTGCGAGTGAATGATTTCGGAGAAACTTTTCCGCACGCCTTGCACTACAGAAGGAAACGGAGGAGTTTGGACGCGACTTTCCCCGGCTTGCGGGCTCACTACCGAGTCGACGCTTTCGGACAGCGTTTCCATCTCAATCTAACGGCCGATTCTGGATTTATTTCCCCATCATACACGGTGACACACGTGGGAAAGCTGGACAGCAATGAGAGCTTCCCGCAGGATGTCGCCAGTGACATGAGGCACTGCTTCTTCAGTGGACACGTCAACGCCGAGACAGAGTTCAAGGCTATCTTCAGCCTCTGTACCGGCCTTGTGAGTATATGCCTTCTTTGCAAAGCTCAAAGACACTGGGATATGCACTGAAACAGGAGTGTGTGTCCTTGTGTGTGTGTCAGGGCATGATGGCATCCTTTCTGCATCCTGGTTCTGGAAGTCTTACTTTTTATTCAAAGTTCATGGAGCTTAACTGTGTGTTTCACCATTATGTAGATGTGGCAACAGTTTCTGAGGTTAAATGTGTGTAAACAGCTATTTATGAATCAACCAGCTGGAAATGTTGCTTTAATTTGACTCGATTCCTCATTTAGGATCTACCACATCCTGTTTTATCATCTGGTCTAATCTATTTGAAAATGTTAACACTAATACAAGGACAGTCATATCAAGACATTTCATATTGTAAAGTTTTACTGAGCAGTCAGATTCTGCTTTATGCCAACATCGGTGGGTATTTATTTAGATGCATCAGTAATGACTAACTTCAGATCCATACACTGGGATCACAGAGTCCAGCCTCTGTGTATCATGCTGTTCAGAATAGAGCACTGCAAGACCAAACACATGATGAGCCACCTTGTGTTGAGTCAGGGCTCCATACTTGTGACTGGGGTAACATCACTCATTACTCATAAGGCAGTAATCTGGCATGTCCCCATTGTCACCTCAAAGGGAAGCCCGAGTTTCAGCGTCCAAGGTACATTTCAGCACCCGTCCCTGAACAGCAGCCATCTTGGCTCCATTTCAGCGTGAGCACCCAAGAGACGAAAAACTGACACAGCTGGTTGGCGCGGGTCCTCTGGTAGTGCGTTGGCATCTGTCGACATTCCCACTCCTGTGACTGGGTGTGACCCCCGCTGTTGTAAGCCTTATATTTAGGTGGCTCGGTGACTGAGGACAAGGGACTCGAAGGGTGTTGCATCCTGGGAATGCTCCTGCTGTAGAGCTCAAGAGCCAATGAACATAATCCCTGATACCCCAAGAAGATATTCCAAGTAACTCATTGAAGCTGATTGGGTTAAAGCCTTAGTGAAGAAGGTGAAAATGTATGTGTGTGTGTGTGTGTGTATGTGTGTATATATAATGTAATATACACATTTATCTATTGCTATGCATCCGGGGTTTGTCCCAGGAGGGAGGACGTAAGTCAATCTGGACGTATCTCGGTCATTATAGGGAAGAGGTCAAATATACAAAGATACAATATCACACTCTTTTATTTAAACCTCTGTAGTGGTTTGTTTTGGTTCTTGCCGCATGCTGCACTCGTGGTAAAATATACCTGCTGACATCCAGTGTGTCTGCTTGCGATGTCTCGCCATAGTACAGTCAGACGTTACTCAGTAGGATCCTGGCAGATTCAGGGGCCCCAGCACCTGACAAACACTAACTATGGGAAATTATGCAAGATAATGTTTTGTCAGTTAGCTCAGAACTCCCAGGTACACTCCGGTCCGGAGGAGAATTTAGATAAATCCATTGTTTTTATTGTATCTGTTTGTTCTTTGTCACAGATTTGGAAATTAGGTGTCTAAAACCCTGTTTAGTCAAAGGAGAATCCAGTCATTAGCCATCTTTAGGCTGTAAGACATTGTTTTACCAAAAGTCGATAATGGGCACCCAACTGGACTGTCAAGCTCTGGGAATGGAGAACAGCCCTAGCGTGTTGCGGTTAGAAGCCTGCAGATATTCGGGATAACATGGAAAACAGGATCACAGGGCCAAAACATTCCTAATTGGTCGTGAGATCGAACAGCTCTGGGAGGAACTGAGTGATTTCACCAGCTTTCCATCATAGGGGACATGCCGTTCATTTCTAGGAATAAAGACACATTGTGTTTGCAGCTACACCTGGTCCATGACTTTTGGTATGACTGTGTTTCAGATCTTATGCTATATATTACATGATAGAGTCTGCACTGTAATTCCTCTGGACTTACCCACATCGCGTCTCATGGCTGTGTGACATTTTCATTCTTTGACTCGATGACAGATTCTGTCATCACCTTAATGTAATACCAGCATATACAGCTGGTGTTTAGCCACACAGTGCTACATGTGACAGTGACTTAATTTAAGTAAAATAAAACAATAGGGAGCTTGGACCCCCAATAACTGGCCCAAATAACAGTATATTGCTAAACCAGGATTCAGATGTCCAGTACTGGAAGTACACCATGACTCATATTTTCATGGTTACTGTAAACAGAAAGGTTAATAAAAATCACATTATTTTGTTTATTATGCAGTGCACTGTCAGTTTGCAGACAGAATTTGCTGCTTAGGGCTGGTGATGTGAGTTTCAATGGATGAAGCCATTGTGTTTTGTTTCCTACGACGGAGTAAAAATGTTTTGTTGTTACTTATTGATTGACTCAACCCAGCTGACTATCACAATCTAAGTGATTGTCTTTAATATATATACATTGTGTGCACCTAATAAAGACCCTGAAATGTTCAACTTTCAGTCATGCACTTTGAATACTGATTATGTACTCTCCTGCCATTTATGTAAACTGTGGGGCAAAAAGGAAATCCTAACTGGGTTGCTCATCCGGATTTCTGTAGGATGTCTGATGCTTCAGATGTCTGAGCTTCACATTGGCTGAGGTATAATACCTTTACATTTGGTCTAAGACTAGATGACTGTGATGTCAATTTTAATATTATTTACTGCCATACAATAAAGGCAGACTAAATGTAACACTCTCCTTCAGATCTGGAATGCTACAGCTGATATTTGCAGAGGTTGATTCCTACTGGTTATTTAGTGACTCATCAGCCAGACCTGCAATGGTTACGGTTGCCACGGACGCAACATTCTTCAGTTGAGCGCAGTAGTTCCCTTGTGCTCCATACCAATGCCTGTGTACCTTGGTCTTTCAGGTCGGGACCTTCACGACCCGCAGCGGCGAGTACTTTCTGGAGCCTCTGATGGTGGCGGAAGGTGAGGAGTACGATGAGGGGCACAACAAGCCGCACCTGGTATATAGGCACGAGAGGAAGAGGCGGAGTCCCGAGCCAGGCTCCTCTGAAGCGTGTGCAGTCCATGGTGAGCTGCTTCTCCTTTGCTCCATGGGGTTCAGCCCAGCGCTGACCAATGGGGTTTCTAAGCATGAATTATACCTCTGCATCAAATCGGTGCTGTAAGGACGTGGACCCTGACCTGCACCTTCCCAGCAATGTAACTACACATCACGGCAACACAGACCACTGGAGCTGTGATTGGTTGGCTTGTTAGCATTTGTCTATTTATGTGACTGAAGACAGCGTACATCCCAGGTGTACTTATATTACTGCTTGACACTGAAGTGCTATTTATATATAGCATTAAATAACCCGCCATAAGCATCGTGGCGTCAGATCTACAAAACACTCCGGATGTCAGCTCCAATTTCACTTACCTCCATTAGGTTTATTGGTACTTTGCAAGACTAAAAAATGTAGTTTATACCCCAAATTTAGAAGGGAAAATGCATAAAAAGCTCAACATTTTTTCAAATGTGTCTACAGGAAGTTTGGAGAAGCACAGTAACCAGGACTTGATAGATGGGTACTTTGCTAAATGTTTTTTTTTTCCTGTTTCAGTTGTGTGATTTGACAATCATGCAGGATGAGAAGACAATAAATGCAACAAAACTATGTATCATCTAGGGTTTTGGCGGTGTAATTGCTGAGCAGCACAGACACACCAGCGCACAAGTATAAATGCTCGTGACAGCGTTGGCCTATTGCGTAGGTCATGGCGTAGGCTTGACGCAAAAACAAGTCCACCTTATGGGTGATAAGTTCTCCTCTGTCATGATGCTTTTCTGATGAGTCTTCTCTCTCTCCTACTGGCTGCTGCAGTAAACGAACACACGTTGTGACAATAAGCCTTGGTAGAAACCTTCAGAAGGACATTTTTACAAAAAAAACCTAATCCTTTGTATAAAGAATCCCGACCCTGTGGGGTTCACCATGACGTGGGGATCTAGGCATCTTGGAGGGTGGTCCCAGGGCAGAACAGCGCTGACATCATCAGCCTTTCATCTTGGGGGCGTTTGATTGGCTTATTGTCACGACGTTGTCATGGTGTATTGTTAACCAGCCCTATCAATGGTTCGCTATAAGGGTTCGAGTTCTTTGAATGACTGGTGGGTTCAGACTGCTGTCCTCTTAGTGCCCCCCCTTTTCACTCTTTGAGTCCATGGGGGCAATAGACAGATTTCTGCAGTCAATTGTTCATAGATCTTAGGCAGGAAGGGTATTGTGTAGCCTTTATCCAAATTGTTTAAAAAAAACATTTTTCCCATTTATGTGTGACAACTTTGTAGCCTTAATCTTTGAAGATGAATTTACACAGAGAATATGGATCTTCCATTCCATTCTTTATTAGTCCCAAAGGAAATTACAGGTTTACTATAGCTCAATATATGCATTTAGAGAGTACAAACACATTGACACATTAATAGACAGAGACAATAAATAATGGACAGCAATAAACAATGACAGTGCAAAGAATGTCAGGAAAAGTATGTCAATGTGTTTTGTGAATGTGATAAGTACCAGTTGTCACTGTAGTTGTGGCTCTGTAATTTTAATAGAGAATTTGATGTACAGTTCCGGAATTGGGAATGTCTGTACCTTTCTGATTGTGCAGAGGTGGGTTCCACGTGTTCTGTGGTAAGAGATAGTGAGAGGAAGAGGTGGGGGCATCGATGCCAATCGACGCATACTGTCTGCCATGCAGAGGATTAAAGCGGGGGATGTAGGTATCTCAGTCAGCATTTCCACGCCTCATCTGATAGAACCCTTTCCAGATGCAGCGATAGCAGGGCCTCTTTTGAAGCTCCCCGCTGTCTTTGTGACAGCGCCACTATCGCGGGAGAAATAAACACAGCCTTTTGTGGCGTCTCCGTGCTGAACAAACGGGGCCGAGCGGCTCTCGGGCTAATTGACGTGGCATTGTGAAAGTCTGAGGGGCTCAGCTTGGCGGGACTCTGCATCAAAGGGCTCCTCCGCAAACATCGCCCAGTAGGCGCACTTGAGTGCTTCTTAAAGCACACATGTTCATCGTTGTTTTAAAGCGAAATATCATACTGCACATGACGATCGCAGGAATTATGCATGCATCTCCTGAACTGTCATTGAAAGTAGCTGGCTATCAGTGTTAGCATAGATAACTGATTTCAGACATCTTCATACATGTGCTGGTGTATTGACTGACAACATTTTTTATTTCTATGGCCTTCAGTATTTTATAGATGATGTCTGCTTATGCTCCAGCAGCCTTTGGTATAGGGTGCTGCTTAATTGGTATAATTGTCATTATTCTGAAGACAAATCCTTGGGCTTCATGTTTAACGCAGAAATCTTTAAGCCTTTTTTTATTGTCAGTCTGTAGGTTTGTGTTTCTGTTACCATTCGAACCATGGTGAAGGTTCCAGCCCAGTGCCAAATCAGGGACCGCAGGGCCTGAAAACAGGCACAAACCATGTCAAGAGTCTAACCCATGTTAATGCAACACGTAGTTTTGTCATACTTTTGTCAGAGTATGTTACGCTTTAGAGCTCAGCCTCACTCAGGCTCCGTAATTTAGTCATTTTGGCAGGGAAAGGTGACAATAAATGACATTGGCTTGTTACAATGACTGATTTTGGGGAGTGGTGTTTGTTGGAATGCTAGCCGCGTATAATGGTTGCAAGACCTGTGCTGTCCCGTTATGAGTTCTGTTGGAAATGCAGTTAATCCTTGTTCTTCTTAACACCAATATCCCATCAATGAAATGTAAGGTGTGAGTTCATTGAAAATGGGCAAAGCAATAACTCTGGCTTATGGTTGCATCGCTCTCTGCTGAGTTGCTGAATGCATATCTGATTCCTAGGCAGCTGTTTTAGAAAGCAGAAATACCAAAGTTTTTCTCTGGCTTATGACTGTCATGCTCTTGTTCCAAGACTTCAGTTGATAAAATGTACTCTGGATGTTTTATTTTAATTTTTTTTTTTACTGTACACAAACCAGTGATTTGTATATTGACTGGGTTAAAAGAACATTTCAGTGAGCAGGTCAGCACCTTAATTAAGAAGTGAGTAGGAGCTTTACTCACTCTCCCATGTCCACGTTTGCTACTTTGACCTCTCTCAGTATTCAGGCTAACTGCTGGGTCTGGTTATGTTCCCAATACTGAGTAACTCTTGCAAGAGTTTTAAATGGTCAATTAATCCTATGATTAATTTGGTTACTTGAAGGAGCAGAGCAGTACTGGGTATAATTACTGTGGCTTACAATGTTGGAGATCCCAGTGTTTGTATGAAGTGGTGATGATGCTTTATTGATCCCCTTTGGGGGAATTTTCTTTTCACCTACCCCCTTACTCTCCATGACACACACATGTAGGTGAGCACGAGCTTGGCAGTGAAGGGCAGCCGCCCGCAGCAGTGCCCATGAAGCTGGGGGGGAGGGGGGGGTTAAGGACCTCGCTTATGGGCACACAGATGTGACTATTCTGCAGAGGGGGGCTCGAACTGATCCCAGGCACTGAGGCGTAGCCCACTGAGCCATACGTTGCCCATGTCCCTTTTAGAATTAATGGGAACCTGTTGGGTTGGTAGCCCCAAAGAGGAAATGAAGATTTCTTATGCTTGCAGTTCCTGCCCTGTGAAGTGACTTGTACCTCATACTGGGCTGTATGAGTGAGAAACAGTGATGGTCACACACTTTACTTGAAGTAGCAGAGGGATTTCTGATCTTGGATTTATTTCAAGGACCGTAAGCCATGAAATGTTAACTAGGGGGTCAAAGTCCTGACATCCAGCTTAACTGTTTATTAAGGGGAGGGTATCGTGGATATGTCTGATCTTTATTCCTTTATTGGCTCTTTGGTTGCAAGCAGTGCCGTGAAAAAGGAACAGCTCCACTGATGGTCTCACAGTTTCGACTCAGGACTCCTTCCCCGTTCATGCCGCTGACCCGTTTTTTGGCTCGTAAGTGGGAGGACGTGTTTCTATTCCGGCTGCTGTTTATTTTCACTTGCTGATTAGCATATTTGTTTGAATTAGTTGTACTCTATGAACCCACTGTTCGGTCTGCATTTAAATCCCCAGTCGTGAATTCCAGCTGCTGTTTTGCAACTGAATATTGAGTCCATTGTTTTTAGTCTTCTGGGCGGAGTTTGGGGGGGGGGGGGGCTGAATCTGTCATCTCAGCCCAGAGGCTTGTGAGACAGTCATTGGTGGAGGGTTAGTGTTTTGATCACCACCTGCAAGTTATTCATGTTGGTCTCAGTGTGGACGAGCAGGATGTGTGCACTTAGATTTCGGTGGGTTTTTACAGTATTTTTAGGTTTTAGAAACCCAGAAACTTTGCATCCCTAAGTCTTAACTATTGCCCTAGTGCACCACTAAAGGGTGTCTGGGGTATCACACCAGTGCTAACACTATTATCACGCCATGCTATAGCAGAGTGAAGGTTATGTGACCTCAGGTTGAAAACCATCTGAAAATGCTTGTGAACATGGAGTTCTGCCTGTTTGTGTATACAGGGTCGTGTGTGTATGTCTCTCTCTCTCTCTTTCTCTCTCTCTCACACACACACACACACACACACACACGCAGGTTTGTAATGATATCTTTGTTGGAGACTCTCCATTCATACTATGAGGAAAACTCTAATCCCAACATGACGACCTTAATCGCTACCCAGCCCTAAACGTAACCATAAATAACCAAACTAAATATAACACTTATGGCTTTTAAACTCAAAGTCCCAGATTTTTATAAAATTGAGCTTTTTGACCCTCACAACCAGGGTCTCCTACAATGTTCTTTAGCTCCCCTAATAAATGTGCATTTATTGGGACATCATACAAAAATCATGAATATCTTTTTATATTATATTCAAATTATTGCCCCCCTAGTTACTACTCAGCCCCCCTATCCATTTATTTCTAACTATACCCCTGCCCATAACCTAATAACATTTTATTCCATTGTGGGGACATTTGGACTCCACAATGTAATATATACATAACTCACACACACTAGAAAATAAAAACACATTAAACAAAAGTTTTCTCTGTGAAATGTCTTCAGATCTCGATTTGGACTGTTGGGTGTTACAAACCTGCAAAAGAATAATTCAAATGATTTGAGATTGCAGACTTGATGCTTGTATGCAGTGCGTGAGGATTGTAGTAGGTTTAGGAATTCCGATTCACATCTCATGAGGAATTCTTATAACAGGATTTTAACCTGAATTCCAGCCGGCAAGAAGCATTTCTGATCCTGTTCTTGCTAAAACGACAGTTTTCCAGCTGTACTTCCTAGGTTATTAATATCATTGTGCCTCACCGTGGGAGACTTTCTCTGGCTCGCCAGTACTTTTTGGCAAAAGACAAAAGCATTGACTCTTTACTCACATAGTTCCCGGGTGCAGAAAAGCTGGTCACACCGAGGCTTTTCCTCACTGTAGGCTTCAGAAGAGGTTCCCCTTCCATACTTTCATTTCACGTTGCTGTGGACTTGCTTGGTGATTTCTGTGACGTGTTCTCAAGCCGTTTTACATGAGAACCTGACCAGCATTTTCTCCACGGGCCCCTTGAGTAGCAGACAGAAGCGTGGAAGGGCTGCGTTCTGATGCCGGTTTGGGTTTTACTCTGTTGAGGGTTCTTCATGGTTCACCGCTTGTTCCTGTCTTTACACCTGGTCTGACTGATTTGGGAAAGCCCTCAGACACCATAGGTCATGAACCCCTGCCGTCTTTGAACCCTGTCATAATAATTCCTTCATTGTTCTGCACTAATAAAAGTGCTTTTGCTGCACGGATTCCTCCCTCGTGACAAGATTAGTGAACGTCAAGGTGCTTCAGAACATGGAATGGCCCTCGGGCTGAGGAGTCGGGTATAGGAAGTTATTACATATGTTTACTTTGTCTGTGGTTAGGGTGGCTTAGAGGAGCTACTGTCAAGTTCATTTTCCTCCACTTTGGGCCCATTTTCTTTGTCCTTAATCCACCATGAACGTTTTCCCGGCCTTTTCAAGCAGGCTTCCGGACCGCCCCTTTAATGCTGTTTCAGGCGGCAGCCCGAGCCCAAATGGGATTACACAGGGCTTGGTGTGACCATCCACGGTTCACTTTATCCGCACAAGTCTGCCACTCTGTACCTCTGTCCCAGTGCTGATCAGATAAAATGGCCCACTAAAGGACCCGTCTCAACCCCCCGCCCCCCCCAAACACAGACCCAAGTGCTGTAGGGATTCAGGTTTTCACTACTCATTCATGGAGCTGGTCTGGGCTACGCAGTGCAACATCATTCTTCTTAAATGTTTTTGAAGAGTTAAAGGTGTGCAGATATTTGTTTGCCTGACAGAATTCCAGCATTCTTTCCACTGTTATTTGTACTGCCTTTATTTGTAAGTTGTTTCATTAATTGACTTTAATACGACCAGCTTTTGCTTAAATGAGGTGTGCAGCTCAGTAAGTTTCAAATCTTTGCCTGTCTCCAGAAAGTTGTGGGTCTAAATCTTGTGTCCGACAGAGTGGTCATATCATCCTTGAACAAGACCCTGCAGGGATGCGGGCTTGTCCTGCTCTCTGCCCCTAGCTGTCTTTACTTAAGTGTCACTTTGCAAAAAGTGAAACCGCCTGCCCCCACAAAAGCCAATCATCAGCTAAATACATGCAACACATACACGTATTGATGAGGTTCACTTTCTTGCCACCAAACACCAGAACAGCTAATACTTGATGCATTGTGGTTCCACCATCAGCTGTCTTTTTGTGATTATCACACGCTGGTATCTGGAGTTTACAGAGAACGGTGTGATTAATGAAAAGACGATGTAAAGCGGTGTAAAAACAGTCCACTCCGGCAATTCTGTGGCTGAAAGCACCTTGTTAATGATAGAGGTCAGAGAAGAATGTCCTGACTCACTAAAGCTAACAGGAAGGTCACATGTGCAAGAATAACAGCTCAGAGGTGTGCACAACTCATCAGCCCTGAAAGCGGTTCTGGAGGCAAAGTAATTCTGTATCTCATTGTCCAAATGGGTTCCTTGTTATTACGGTACAGTATTACTGACTGACAGCTCTCTATTTGGTGTGTTCACAGAAGGTGTTTTGGAGAACGAGAACATTCTCCATAGCAGCAGAGGTGCTGGGCAGGAGGCGGAAGCCGCTGGCAGAGTGCCGGATGCCCATCTCTCAGGAACCGGCTCCAGCGCCCGGAGAATCCGCTCCCAGTCACGGCAGAAGAGGTTCCTCTCATACCCACGATACGTGGAGTTGATGGTGACTGCTGATGCCAAAATGACGAAGCACCACGGACAGAACCTGGAGAACTACATCCTGACAATCATGTCAGTAGTAAGTAAGATTCCCTCTTTATGAGTTACCGTACCCTCAGTGGTTATTGTCATGATCTGATGATGATTAATCCTGTGACCTGTTCTTCTGAAACCATACAAAACATGGGCTCGCTGTTTCTTCGCAATACTTATCTGACTCCTGTGTATCACTGGGATCCGTGTGTCCTGCGTTCTCCTATTCTGTGTCCTGGTCTTGCTCCTTCTGATAATGATTACCTGCCAGCCAGTTAATACATAGTCCGAGCTGTGATGGCTAATCAGTTGGAAGTCTGGTATCCTGGGTGCATGCCCTTTAAAAGCTGCTTTTTGTGATGATTACCTGATACAGGGTGTCCAAAATGTCCCCAATGTGTGGTAAAACCTGAAACTTCCTTCCTTTTAGGGACATTTTCAGGTTCCCACGGTAAGGTAGGCCCTTATCACCCAATCACGGCAAGAACTGGCTAAATTCGCCAATAAGTGTATGTCACTAAAAGCGTCTGATAATTTAATAAAATGTAAATGTAAGAGGGTGGATGGATAGAAATGGCTGAGGATTCTAGGTATCATTCCTTACTCAGTATGTCAGGCCCCATGAGTAACCTTTAAGCCCACAGAGAAGCTTCAGGCACTCTGTCTGCGTCTTAATCTGCGTCTGAATCTGCGTCTGAGGCTACGTCTGAATGTGAGTCTGAATGTGAGTCTGAGTCTGAGCAGAGCCAGCGGTTGGACCGAGTAACCATGAGGGACATGCTGGTGTGCCCCCGCCAAGGCTGATGGGGGGCAGTGGTAGCTGTGGGAATCCCTAACGGGCAGCATAGTGGTGGCTGTCAGGTCCTCCAGGGTTGTGTCCTGCAGTGACTTTGCCTTAGCCTGCCCCCCCCCCCTTAATGAGCACAGTGTGTGTAGGGGGTTAATGAGTTTCCTGTCACAGATGGTTGGATGCCCCCAGAATGGGAGTTTGAGAGTGGGGGTGGACAATAGAGTGAGGAAACTGTGGCTCTTGAGAACATGTGGTGAAGGATTCCACAAAATAATCGCCCTTCAGGCATCTCATGTCGTGACTTACGTCCTCACGTTGCCGCTGGAGATGTACCATCTCATGTTAATATGGAGATCTGTTTATCAAATGTGTGAGTATCCACATTATAAGGATTACGACTGCCCTCCTTGTGTTTATTAATTTGCAGGTCGCTGCAATCTACAGGGACCCCAGTGTGGGAAATCTCATCAACATTACCATTGTTAAGCTGATCGTTATCCATAATGAGCAGGTGGGAGCTATTTTTTTTTGCCATCGACAGTGATTCTGAAAGCCAAACTGTGATACAAATGTTGTTACTTATAGCAATCATCATTGGCTATAAAACATGTTTGTGGCGTTGACTGGTTAGGGCACAACATTCCCTAAGTACAAGGTCATGTGACTGCTACTGCTCAGTATCCTCTGCGGCCAGACGGACTTTTAACTGAGATTCCCCTCCACAGGATGGACCGTCCATAAGTTATAATGCCGCTTCTACACTCCACAGCTTCTGTGTGTGGCAGCAGGGCCAGAATGTTCCGGACGACAACCACCCGTGGCACCACGACACTGCACTGCTCATCACCAGGTCTTTGCACCTTAGGGTTATTAATGTAGTGATGTTTCAAGAGTGAGTGAAGAGTTGTGGGGAATCCGCTGCCTTTGTTAGTCTAATTAAAACTGAAAAATCGGGAGGAGCGCGGGGGCGGGTTCCTTTCTGTTCTTGCTGGGTTCCACCGCCTCCTAATCCTGGTTTAATTTAAATTTAAATGAACAGAGAGGGAGGAACACATGACATTGGTCCCATCCCCGTTCCATGGCGCTGTGTGGGGCCCCTCTGCTCTCGGTCATGTAGATGTTTGCTTAATTACTGACCAGCTTTGTCATGGCTTCCTGAATGCATGGGACAAACGTAAATCTGCTGGTGTGTTTCTCTTTGGGTAGGGAGGACATCTGCAGGGCCAAAGACAAATGCGACACGTTGGGTAAGGAGACTAAACATCTTAATTACCCTTTCTGGCCTAACTTAGCGTCCTGATCCGCAAACCTTTACGCGAGTCAAATTTTACGTAAGTTGGATTTACCTTCCCTTACCATTCTAGATGCTTAATAATAATCAAAAACACATAAGCCAAAATCAGTAATCCATACTAAAGAACGTGTATTAAAACTGAAAAGTTAAAGTGTAAATTTACATACAAGCAGGTTTTGCCTTTTTGCATTATTATCTTCTTAATCTCTATGTACAAATCTCATATATATTTTTTTGAGACCGGATTACTTAAGTATGTTTTGTGTAAGTTGAGAGCTGCCTGTACATGCCTGGGCTTGCAGTTGAGTTTTACGTTTATACGATCCGTGAGTTTTATATTTGCATGTGTTCGTGTCGTACGACATGTATGAACTAAAGGTCTGCAAAGACCCTGCCGTCAGGGCCCATTTCCACGTTGAGGGTGGTAGCTTGAGTCGCCTGCTGCTAACTGGGTTTCCCTCACCTGTCCCCCTTCCCCTCCGCTGGCCAGGCCTGGCAGAGCTGGGCACCATGTGTGATCCCTACCGGAGCTGCTCCATTAGCGAGGAAAACGGCCTGAGCGCCTCCTTCACCATCGCACATGAACTGGGCCACGTGTAAGTCTGCCTCTGCACTGCCCCCTGGAGGCCATGCTGAGTGTTACCGCTGCAACTATAATGAGGTCATGTGACCATGAGTAGTTTACCTGTTTGGCTTTATCACCTTAAAGACAGCTGGAAAAATTCACAGACACTAAGGCTAATCATCATGGCAGAAAACTTATTGTTTTTAGTTCAGTCTTGTTTCCCTTTTGGATGTGGGACCCCAGAAACAACAGTTTCGTCCCTTGCCACCCCCTTAACTATTACTGTATACTGAACTCTAATGGCCACCTCAGTCAAATTTTTCTGCCAGCACCACTGTGTGTCATTCTTTAACTAGAGGCAGGATATGACAGTGGGGACTTGTGGAATTAATTTAGTGCCGAAAGTATTAATCAAGACTTTGAAAACTGCAACTAAATTATTAAGTATGCAAATGAAAATATACATTGCAAATATCAAAAAAAGAGAATAAAAACACTATTTTTTCTTCTCTCTTCTTTATTGCCACAATATTCCATGGGGACTTACCACCACAAATGAAAATAGATTTTATTCTCCAGATATACATAATCTGCCAAAAAAATAATTCCAAAGAGTAAACGTCTGTTTAAAGGTTTTTTTCTTCTTAGCAATCAGGATATCAGTTTTTTTTTTGTCAGCTTTTTGTTCTCTGATATCTTCCACATTATGCTGACAGACGTAATCAGTTCTCCATTGTACCAACAAGAACAGAGTCCTCATCCTTTGTCTTACAGACAACATTGAGGTGTGAGGCTTCACTTACATGTGGCATTTTTATTAGCCGCAGCCCCTAAGGCACCTCAGCATCCCCCCTCCTCTAGGGAACGTTACACTGCAGCATCCCTTCCTCCCCTAGGGCACTGCAGCATCCCCCCTCCCCTAGGGCACCTCAGGATTCCCCCTCCCCTAGGGCATGGCAGCATCTCCCTTCTCCGAGGGCACCTCAGCATTCCCCCCTCCCCTAGGGCAATGCAGCATCCCCCCCCCCCCCGGGCGCCGCCGCACCCCCCACCCCCCCGTCCACCCCGCACCCCCCGCGCGCGTGCGCGGCCCAGCC
>JAABNY020000001.1:5096695-5112628 GCA_015164015.2 Brevimyrus niger
TGGCAGCCGCCCCCTCCCCCGAGGGCACCCCAGCATTCCCCCCTCCCCTAGGGCAACGCAGCATCCCCCTCCTCCGAGGGCACCTCAGCATCCCCCCCTCCCCTAGGGCACCGCAGCATCCCCCCTCCTCTAGGGCACCGCAGCATCCCCCCTCCTCCAGGGCAACGCAGCATCCCTCCTCCCCTTGGAGACCTCAGCATCCCCCTTCCCCTTGGGCACCGCAGCATCCCCCCTCCCCTAGGATACTGCAGCATGCACCTTTGCTTGGCGCTGTGTTTATGATCCTCATTCTCTGCCTGGGCCAGTGACCATGTGTTTTTGGCTTAGATGTAAAATGAGATCCCTGTTTGCACAGGGTGGCCTGGAATTGAATTTAATTCAATTCTATCAGGTCTTTAACATATATAGGTTTTTTTTCTTCAGCAAATATATAAAGCTGTAAAAGACCATAACTTGATATGACCCCCCTAACAGTCACTGCAGTAAATATTCCCATCTCACGGACCTAATGGGTTCACATCCCGACCACCGCTGGATGTTTGTAGGGATTTGGGCCGTGAGCCATACTTAGGAGCAGGACCTGAACAGCTGGTTCACCTCAGTTCACAAGCGTCCCAGCACCCGCTGGCTTTGGTTCCTGTTACTGGGCCACAGCCAAGTCATTTGTGAGCAGGGCTCATTTGTCCCCATTTGACATCAAATGCACAAGATCGTAAAGGTTTGTGTTCCTCGGCCTTTATCTTCCAGGCACAGTTTGCCTTTTTTTCCTGCATTACATTTAGAACGGCACTGTTTGTAATTAAAGCTCCCTTCTCTAGTTTAACGCTTGGTTTAGTGCTGCATTAAACATCCCAGCCCTTGTAGACCAGCTCCCAATACACATAGACAAGGTTTCCTGTATTCTCGATTGGCTGGGAGCTGGGAGAAAGCAACCACGTGGGCTGTGTTGAGAAACACCGGTTAAGGGGCTCATGTCGTATTACTAGCTGTTCCATGTATCCATAGCAACAGCTAACTTCCCACTGCCACTAGCCCAATATGTTGGGCAGGGAAATATGTGCAAGTAAAGTGGATCAATCTCTGGGGTGAGTCTCAGGGCTGTGGAAGATGACAGTGTGGTCGATCTGCTTGTTGTTAGATTTTCTTTACCATAGACTTTGCAAAGACACATCAGGTGTTAGAATTGAACCATTGAGTTAGATAAATAATAATGAAAATCATGTCGTCTTCTGAATTTTGAGCTTGATGTCACTGTAACCGAAGTTTCTCCTTGATGTAGGTTCAATATGCCCCACGACGACAATCCGAAATGCAGGGATGCCGGGATAAAACAGCAGTACCACGTCATGGCCCCCATGCTCAACGACGAGACCAGCCCCTGGACATGGTCCAAGTGCAGCCGGAAGTACATCACCGACTTCCTCGAGTAGGTGTGGTGCGTGACAGCAGGGATAGGAGACATGTTCCCTGGGTCTCCTGCCAAATCCTCGCTCCTTAAAGCTCGATTTGTCCTCTAGCTGTTCTATTAGCCTAAAATATATTGACCTACTGAGGCGGCAGGATGGTGCCCTGGGAGCCGGGTTCGGGTCTCTGCCATGGCTCCATGTCTGTGGAGTTTGCATGTTTCCTCATGTTATTATGGGGACTCCTCCAGGTCATATTGAGGACACCTGGAGTTACCAAATTGCCCATAGGTATGTGTGGGTGAGTGAATGGTGTGTGAGGTTGCCCAGTGATGGGTTGGTGCCCCATCCTGGGTTGTTCCCTGCCTTGCCCCCATAAATTCCAAGACAGGCTCCAGACCCCCTGCAACCCTGCATTGGACAAGCTGGTGTAGAAGATGGATGGATGGATGGATGGGCATTGATCTAAAAGCATCACAATAAATGAAAGAAAAGTGAATTGAAGAGGCCCACGGTTGATCTCATTAAGAGAGCATTTCCTGTTTCAAGGAGTGTCCAGCTTTGGCGGCTGCCTCTCGAGATGCTGGAGAAGCGGTCCACGGCCACGGCATTCTTTCCCCGCGATTACAGTATCTTGGGGCAACCACGCTTCTCTCAGGCCAAAGCCGAACGGTGACCACAGGCCTCTCTGGAGGGGTTCCCCTTTAAGATGGGAAATGTCAGTTATAATTAGGTTTCTTTCCCTTGGACGTGACCCTTTTGATCTCTGCCTCCCGCTTTGTTGATTGTGCCACTGTACAAAAGGCCGCCTTGTTGACGACTTCGCCCTCCGCATTGTCAGCCCTCTCCAAAGCCTCCTTACGATGACGTAGCGACGCACATATTTTCCGCTGGCAGCTTGGGCTCGAGTGGTCGGCTTAAAACACTCCTCTTGTTCTTCCGTAAGGCAATAATAATCAGCCTTTTGGGGGGTATTTGATTCACAGCTGAGAGGGGGAAGCGAAAATGTCAGTCGCGATAGGACAACTTTTCACACTGTATTTCGGGTAAAAAAAACGGATTTGTTTAACAATGAGACTGGAATAAATGCCAGAAACCAAAGGTCTGCAGCCTTTTGCGCGGTCCTTGTGGCACTGGGCCTGCAGCCTACGGCTTTGTGGGGCTTGATTATTTGACAAAGATGCACATTCACCAAGTCAGGTCCTCCCCTGGCAGAGGTTACTTGGTCAAGTACATCACTGTTTTCACTGGTCTCCTGAAGAGAATTTCTAGCCAACTTTAACAAAGTTTCCCATAAATAACCTGGCCTTACAGGGAGGCAAACTGGAGTGTGCGTCTTTGATTGTTACTGTTTTGATTTCATAGAACCAATACAGGTTAGTTACGGTGGCCCTGGGGTGCCAAACAGAACAAAGAAAACACTAGTGACTTTGACAACTTGTTTTTCCAGGTTTTTCTTTTCTTTTATTTTTTGAAAAATTTGTTTCTTCTGTTGTATTATGAGCCAAGTATCCCCAAGTATTTTTAGTTAATCATCTATTTGAATGTTTTACCATTGAAACGCTGCTTTTATTACCTGCGGTTCAGTTTTATTTTACTGCTGAGCGACACAATAAGCATTAACTGGCAGCGGCCTCTCCTTAATGGGGAGAGCATACGGTCCAGAGGAAAAGGCCGGCCGACATGCAGTTGGTCAGGGTTCAGGGTGCGTATGGTACCCATTATAGAATCGCTTGAAATTGAAATTATCAAAATTGCTTTCATACAGAGCCCTTAAAAAAAGACTGTACAAAGGGGCGTCCGAAGAAAAGCCGCCTGCTTGTTTTGATGCACATCCAAGTCCAGAGCGTCTCAGATCATTTTTTAGTGACAGAACCTAAAATATCAAATGGCTGCTTTTTGGGCCGATCATACTTATGTTTTTAATAATGGAGAGTTGAAGTTGGCCCCTTTTAATTAATGGTTGACAAAACGGTGAAAGACGTCCCGTGCAAGTGGCTGTTCCCCAGGTTTTATCTTTTAAAACCGACCCCCCCCCCAATGGAAATATTTCGCTGAAAGTCTTTGAAACAAAGGAACCCTTATGGTTTTGACTGAAATGAAGTTGCTGTTGTAACCAAAGTCAAGTCGCCGTAATTCCTGGCTGCAGCTATCAGCCTTCAGGCTGGAAAGCAGGTGTCTTGTCTTCATAAATGGACAATTTGTGAATACAGCACCAACGAGATTGGTAAGCATTTATCAAGCCCTGATTTATCTGTTTTTTTGTTCCCCGTTGTTCTGCACACCAAATGGGAAAGCTACTCTAAAAGCCGCTAACATAATGTTGGAGGGGGGGGGCGTTGCTTCTTGGCCTCTGACGCCATTCTTAGAAAGTCACAGACCTGGGGTTTGTCCCGATAAGAAAAACGTCCTGCCCGAAGATCCCCCCACCCCCGCCTTTGTTAGAGCCTTGGGCTTTGAGGATGGGTGTGGTGAGCGCGATCTCCACGGACAAAAAGGTCTGACAGCGCAGACTGATTGATATAATTAAACTCCGGCTTTTTTTGGCAGATTGATTCAGGCCCGAAATCCTGCCTTTTTACATGGCTCCTGCTTTCTAGCTGCTTTCTTCCTGCTCCAAGCCCAGTCTGACGCTCCCCTCCCCCCCCCCGCATATCTTCTCACTCTTATTTCATGTCTGCAGAGATCCTGAACTCCAACCATTCAGGCTCACGGTTAGGGAAAAAATGTGGACCACCCAGGCTGGCAGTGGTAGCCATTTTGTCGTAGTTTGTCTGAATATCAATTTATTATTAGATGTCAAGGCTGAGCTTGAAGGATGAGCAAATGGGACCCATATAGAAGAAGATGCTGTCAAGGTGATGGAATCAAGGGCAGGCGTGGTAGCAAAATAAAGGTTTGTTGAACAGGGACTGGAAATAAATAGGATTGCAAGGGATCAAAAACAGGAGCAGTGGACCAAAGAAGGCACAGGCAACAAGAGGCTTTAGCGTTAATGACTGGGGAACACAGTCCTGGGAAGCACATAAATATGGGACTAACAAGGGAACTAATGAGAATCAGGTGTGATGGATGTCCACTAATGGGTTAAAAACCCATGAGGCAAGACGAGGGACAGGCATGGCTTGTTAGGCACATGACAGGGAGGAGGCAGCAGGGATATGACAGGTGCTACATGTTGAAGGAGCCAAAAGTGCCCAACTCCCTCATGCAGGGAAAACACTCCTATCATGCATTATGCGTTGCCACAGTTAACATTAAAACATCTTCTCTGTGCTACCAAGCTGAAGCTGGTGGATCATAATCAAGTATTGATTGATTACGAGTCTTAACTGCTGTAAGAGGATGACGCTCTGCTGTGTCCTGCCTTGAGTTCATCTGTCATGCTCTCAGAAGACAATCAGACATGAAGGTCTCTGTTGAAAAAAAGTTTTGTGAATTTTTCTGCTCATTGGCCTTGAAAGAAGGTTGAGGTAACTTTGAAAAAGGTGCATTCATACATTGTTTTGTTTTGCCATTCAGCACCGGATATGGGGAGTGCCTTCTGGATGAGCCAGAACCTTCCAGACCCTACCACTTGCCACCTCAGCTCCCAGGCCAGCTATTCAGCGCCAACAAGCAGTGCGAGCTCATGTTTGGCCCAGGGTCCCAGGTCTGCCCATACATGGTGAGCAACGCCGTCGGGTCACTACTGCCATCACGGGCGGCCAAGGATACTGGTTACAGAAAGGTCTAGAATGGAGGAGTTTCTCTCATCTGGGTTCCCTATTTTTTCACCCTGTTCGCCTTTGCCTGGTTCATTCCCAGCCATGTAGGAGGTTTATGATCACCTGATTGGAACATGGGTCCTGAACAGACGTTTAGGTTCATTGAACAGAACAAGCTGATTGGCGGGTCATGTTGTTAGTCTGGTACTAGGGAGACCTCCGAATGCTTTTCTTCTGCCAGGCACTGTAAGTCAGGTGCTGGGCATGGGGCGTGTGGCCACTAACTCAGGATTGGGTCTCCGCGTATGGTGTCTCGGAAGCCTGGCTCAGGATCAGAACTCTAACAGTGTCTGAGGGTTGCTGTTCTACCTCAGACCGTGTGTGTGTGTCTCTCCTTCTCTCACCCGCTCTCCGCCCCCCTTCCCCTTGCCACAGAGACAGTGCAAACGGCTGTGGTGCACCAGCACTGAGAGTGACCACAAAGGCTGCCGCACCCAGCACATGCCCCTGGCTGACGGCTCCGACTGCGGCCACGGGATGGTAGGACCGCCTCGCCAGATCTTGTTCTTATTTGGTGTTATTGTCTTAGAAACAGGAGGATACAATGAGGTGTTTTGTCATTGGTTTATCTAGTGCAGCGACGCAGTGATCCCTTAGCCTGTCTCAGGAAGTACCTCCCACTCAGAGCACTGGACCAGTTCATCACGGGGTCCATACTTACACACATTCGCTCTCAGTCAGTAAGGCTACTCAACAACTGATTAGGTTACTGGTATAGACACACTTGTATTTTTTTATGTTCTAGTTCATTGTCTTATTTTAAAAGTTCTTTTATTTTACTTTCCTTCCTATAGGAAACTCTCAGGGATACTCGTTTCATTGCCTGCATCTTTCGCTCTACACTGTACTGTCGTGCATTTGATTAATAAACTTTAATTCGATTTTCAAAAGTCGCACATTATCGGGAATTTGTAGACGGAAATTCATGTGAGTTTTGGACTGTGGGAGGAGACCACATGACCAGAGAGCTGGGGATGGGAAACAAACCTACACCACCACAAAGTCAAATAGCTTTTGTTTTTCTCGGGCAGATGAATGACACGTTGATTACCAAATAATAGGTATTATTTGCTCCCTCTGTGACTTTGTGTGGGAAGCCTGCTGCCGGCTTGTAGGTGTCGAGGTAGGGGGTATGAATAAAGACACTGATCTCCTGTAAACATGCTCCGCTCTCCTCCCCCACGACCTTCAAAACGCAGCCCGAAAGTCCGACACAGAACAGAGACGGGCCAGAACTTGCTCATTGCCTCAACAGCGTAAAGGAAAAAAATGAATTATGGAAATGTATTTGTTCATCGTATTCTCAGTGAAGATCTATGGTCCCTTTTTCAACATCCTATTCACATTCTTGGCCTTGGTTACCGCTTTATTTGGCCACTGTGGTCCAGGGACAGTTTTAAACATTTATTTTAACTCCATACCCTGGGGCAGGGGGCAATAGGGGTGATTTGGAGTTTAAGGCTTTGGGTTTCGGGGAAGCAGTGTAGAATCCTGACTGTCTTTGAGCCCAAGGGCAAAGAGAAGTGTGATTTTAAGGAGACGTTCTTCGGGTGAGACGAGGTGGGGGGTGTGTGTGTGGTTAAATTCACGGCTTTGCGGTTGAGGTACCTTGTGGTGAACCCATGACCCTAGGCCTCTCGGAGAATGTGGCTGAGAGGGTCGGAGGTCAAAGGCCAGGCGTTAATGGAGCAGAAGGTTGAGAGGCGCACTTTGCACAAAGGACCCGCGTCAATGATCCAGCCAAGGAAGGTGGTACTCCACTTAACCCTCTACCTCCTGAAGTACCACAGACTGACAGAATGGGGTAGCAATCGACTCAGAGCAGCCTTTCCGGAGGGCAGATAACGTTATCAGCGAGCTGTTTGTGCTCTGTGCCCCAGCACTGAGAAAACAGCCCCCTTTGTCTTTAAGGTAGGGGTTATGATGTTGTCTGGGCCCCCGAGGTCTTTGATGTACTCTCAGCTCACCTGCCCCGCGGGGGCCCTTTCATGTGGCACATGGAGACTTCGTGGAGAGTCTGCAAAGCGTCCCTCGCCGAGCCCGGGGGGGTGTCTGTGCCACGTGAGAGACGCATGCGAACAGGCGTAAACCTGTGTACGAACCGCGGTATGACTCTGCCTGTGAAGGTTTGTGCTCAGAAGGTCACTGGTTCAAATCCCAGGACTGGCAGAGTGGTTTCAGTTTGGGGCCCCCCAGACCCATAACCCCCCCCCCCCCAAAATGCTCCAGGGAATGTCTGAACCAACTTTCTCAAAAAAAGTCTCAGTCTTATTCAAATCTCTTTGAATAAAAGCATCTACTAAATAAATAAAGCATAAACTTGTAAATACCGCATTGAGTAATTGTGCATGAATTTTAGCTATTTGGCAAACAATTCTGGAAGGCACAAACCTTGGGTGACTGTCAGTGATGCTGTCAATCAGGCCATTTAAATCTGCCAATATCAAAGTTTGAGAGGGGTTCAAACCCATTATTTATGGCTTTAAATGGGGCAGGGGGTTTTAATTGCTCCTGTTGAACACATCAGTTGGTTCAACACACATTATGCTTTCTTAACAATAAAACAAAATGATGGTTTTTGTGTCTTCCAGGAAACCCAGGGGGATTCCGGACTGGTCCCATTGCAGTTTGATACTGTGTCTTCTCTCGGGTTTGTGTATGGGAATAGTGGGGATTTTACTGGAACAGAGGTGCGGGGTACAAGGCGAGATATATTTTCATTTAACACACCACCTCGATTTGGCTTGTAGCTGCGTGCAGCAATGAACCAGTTTCCCTTTCTGAATGAACCAGTTTCAGAACTCCTTTCTGTAGGTTCCTGACCCAGTTTGGGACAAATAGCTCCAGAACGTCCAAAATGTTTAAAAACTATGAAAACCAGCTTCATAATCTGAACGCGTGTCAAACATAATTGAGCAAATGCTCTGGTGACTAATTTAAAAAAGTTTTGGAGAAATGGGAAGGATGAAGAATCGCTGTAAGAACGGAAAATGATCTGCATGTCCTTTGAAGCTGCTGCCTTGTTTAGTGTAAGCCTCCTTCTTAATTATGTTCATGTTCTCATACCTAAATCTGCTCTGCGATGTTAAGGAGAGTCTGAAGCGAGTCGGTCCTATGGGCACCCCCACATGTGGGGCTTCATGGCATGTTCCGTGTTGTATGTGTCACATGCTCTCGGGCTGCCCAGCTGTGCCCTGCATCCTTACACATGGCCGGGTCGTAGAGGCTAGGATGTGATCGCCTTGTGTTTATTTATTTATTCATTTATTCATTCTAAATGGAGTAGCCCTAAAAACTGCACCCCCCCCCCCAACCAGACTGATGAGGTCTTTTGATCAGTAAATTAGTCTGAGAGACCCATGTAATGCTCAAAAGAAATCTGAGTTCATTTTAAGCTTTGAATCATTACACCATTTCCCTCAAATGTGTAATTCATTGCCATTCATGTTCGATGTTACGTTAAAGCTAAATGACATTGGGACAATTTTTTGCAAACTAGCATTGTATGAGAGCCTTCTAGATTCTAGATGTTCACTGAAACCATGTCATTATTAGTTTCCATCATGTAAATCCATGCAGAATTTGTTGTTTTTATGTTTTTTTTTCCAAGTCTAAGCAACCCAACAGTTTTTTCCATTTATATATACATAAAGCTCTTAACATATGATGTGTAAATAGAAATATTACAGAACAATTGTATTAGTCTGATATAGTAGAATCGGGCAAAAATAGTTTAAGAAAATAGTTTTTATCATCATTGCGGGTCAAATCATTAGGCGACGGGGTAGACGATAGTCTTGTGGGCTTTGACCCTTCAATGTTGTACATCTGTGTGAGAAACCGGCAGCTCAGAGTTTGGGGAAATAATCCAATATATCCCCAGCACATAGCCACTTACAAAAATGATGGATTTTAACCCCCCCCCCCCCCCAAAAAATGGTTTGCTCCTGATCAGGCACGTAGCCAGGTAATGAAATAAAGTTTGAAATTTGTCGGACTCCCTTCAAAATTTATTTATGGCTATGGGCCTGATGTGTCCATTTGGGCTTCTCTTACCCCGAGCAAAGTGGTCATTAAGGGCAAATGAATAGGTAGAATACCCAGGTGTTGTGTTGCACCTGAGGTTCAGAGAGACACTTTTACCCCAAGCCTCCCTCTCAAGTCAAACGTAGTATTACCTCAGCGCAAGACCCTCTTTTATTTAAAACAGTTAGCATTCAGCATTCTGGCTTAGCTCAGAGATCCTGGGCCTATAGTTGAGATGGTTACACCCAGATCGTATAGACGCTTTAAGCGAAAATCACGTCCTCGCCCGCATCCTTGCGATGACGGATGGTTAACGGCCATTCCTTTTGGAAAATGGGTCCCACATTTTCATCCTATATTGTGATTAAGACGAATTGAGTACACTGGTCAGATGGGGCAGTGGAAGGGACACCTACTGGGGACCTAAGAGAGTGGGAAAGTGTCAAAGTGACAGGCTGAGTGGTTTCTACATGGATCCCCCCCCCCTTTTATTTATTGGCAATGTGTGATTTTGAAAAATTACAGGGGTGGCTGAGTTAGGCATATCGGGGGCTAACAATTTTTTTATTTCTTTTTTTATTTAATGGAGGCGAGGTCACTGTTCACTCACAACTGTCAGTGAACAAGTTTTCACCCCAGAATTTTTAGTTATGCAGCATATATCGATTGCAGGCTAGGATAAAAAAATAGCTATTTTGTGCCTGCGTTGGAAGTCGCTAATTGGAATCACATGTATAAAGTACCCTGGGATTTCTCCCAGAATTCTCAGCCAGGGGGGCGTCTCGAGATTCCAGGAAGAGGGGCACCAAAAGCCTCGGCGTAAAGCCAGCGCAGGTCTTTCACTGCTGCGTTTTTCACCGCCTTCTCGCCTCACCTTTTCAAAGTGAACAAAGGCACCATCAGCAGGACCCGCCGGCCAGGAGAGGAATGTGCTAAAAGGCCTCACATCCCTTTTACCACGGTCTGCCCCCTCAGCACCCCCACCCCAGCTTTCTCCAGCTGATGGGAAAAGGGCCCTCGTCCCTGACGGACAGCTGACCCCCTTGTTGCTGACAGCTCGTGCTCATGCTTGCCCCCTGGTGGTCTGGCCTGGGCATGCATTTATTCATTCATGCAGCATTGAGGACCACCGGTGCAGCTGACAAGGGAATTGTGGGGGGCTGGGTGGGAGGGAGTGTATAACCAAAGCAGGGCTCCATCTACAGCCCCCCCCCCCCCCCCCTTATGCCGATGTAACGGGTCTTTTGGTTGTTTGTTTAGGAGTGAGCCACAGGAATGGCTTTTGTTTCATTCCAGAAAGTTCTGGGGATCCTCATGGGGAACACTGAGTGGATTTCCCTCCCCTAGCTCACGCCACGGTCCCCACATAGGACTGATATACCCCCCCCCCCCACATTACTAAGGGGTCACATCTTCAGACATGCTCCAGTGCTCCACTCCCCATCTACCAGCTCCACATTCCCCAAGGAGAACATTTTGACGTTGCAGGCTGATTGTGAAAATGTCCCAGAGGGGTGTGCAGGAACGTGAAGGGGGGGCGGCGGTCGCTCGATGTTCACATAGGAGGAGAGAGCGTGCATCTAGAGCCCGGGATCATTTCATACACCCATAAATCACAGAGCGCCTGTGCTAAGCTGGGCAGACGGCAGGGTCAGTGCTCGCGGTTTGCGCCCCAAACACGCGTGTGCAAGCGTGTAATATGCTGTCTGCGGTTTCTGCACTGTCTCACACACATTTCACTGCTTAAATATTGCCCATTAATTTGCTTATTCAGAGAAAATTTTTAAATTGAAATAATGGAAAACAGACGTTTTCAGGTAGACTTGTTTAGCCTCAGGACCAACATTTGTCCCTGATTATTAAGTCATGACCCAAATTTGATCAGAATTTTCCTATAACCATAAACTCTGTAACCCTCAAAAAGGGTCCTGTGGGAAACAGCAATCTGGGCTCAATGCCCCATTCTGCAACTATGGCCGAAGGTCATACTGGATGATGGGAGACATAGAGAGACTCTGTTTGTGTGTGTGTGTGGGGGGGGGGGTCATGTTTACATTACATTGTGATAAAAATGTTATGTAATTTTTTTGGTCCCCACAAGGGAAACTCAATTTTATAAATATATCTGATGACAATCAAGAAATGAAAAACACCAAAAGTCTTATGTTTTGTTTGGTTACTTATGGTTAAGATTAGGGCTGGGTAGAGGTTAAGGGTGCCATTGTTGGGATTAGGGGTTTTCCCATAGAAACGAATAGAGAGTTCACATTTAGATAGGTATGCCAATATATGTGTGTGTGTTTCTCTGTTTTCTGCCGTTGTCCTCACTCCCTCCCCAGCGGTGGTGTAAATGCCTTGCCGTTGTGCTCATTCCCTCCCCAGCACTGCCGACACGGGTTGTGTGTGAGCAAGGAGGCAGATCTGCAGCCCCTGAATGGGATGTGGGGCCCCTGGGGGCCCTACAGCACCTGTTCGCGGTCCTGCGGAGGGGGCACCAAGAGCACAGTCCGAGACTGCAACAACCCTGAGTAAGCCAGCCCCCATCTCTCACACACCCGCAGCATCTTTATCGGCACTGCAGTCCTGGACAAAATGTCCAGATTTGCTCTTCTGTGGGAACAACCCTGTTATTGGTTACCCCCTAATGCTTCAGAATTTTCTAGAAGCATGTGGCAATCTCCAGAATTGAGTCAGGTCATCAATGCAAATTTCCAAAACTCCTTTTCTTGTATTGATTCTTTGATGAGCCAATGACCTTAAATCAGGCCTCCTTGTCATGTTTTACTCACATAGTCTTATATAATCCAACAAAGAACTTTTTTTTAATTTCCTGAACTCCCTCAGTCTCGTAAACATGTCCCATGGACTAAATAAGCTTTGGACTTTTGCTATTCAGTTGTTCCAGACGTTACTTCTAATCCTGACCTTTCAGGCCCAGGAACGGAGGTCACTTCTGCGTGGGCCGCAGGATGAAGTTCCGTTCCTGTAGCACAGATCCTTGCCCCCGCGACCGCAGAGATTTCCGCGAGGAACAGTGTGCCCAGTTTGATGGCCGCCATTTCAACATCAACGGCCTGCTGCCCAGCGTCCGCTGGCTGCCCAAGTACAGCGGAAGTAAGCCACCTACCTGTCATTTACCTCAGCTCTGAACAGGGCGCCATGGATTAGGGCAGCGTCTCTCAACCTAGTCCTCTGCAAGTCCCAGACAGTCCTCATGCTCGCTCCCTCCCAATATACCTGTATGAAGTATTTGGTGTTTCTGATTGGCTGGGAGCTGGGAGGAAGGGATTTTTTTTTTTTTTTACAAAGTGAGCATTTTCAAGTCTGGGGTGTGATAAGCTACTCAGTGTGTGATAAATGAGCATATTTTCCAACCTTGTAAAGCTTGTTTATGAGGAAGAGGATTCCATGCACATCTCTGTTGATATTAGCTCTCAGTGTCATGGCCGCAGGGACAAGCATGAGGAAGTTGACAAGACTTAAATCATCATAATTGAAAGTGAATACAAGCCAACAGGAAGCTGCATGTATTTTAATAATTTAGTAGTAAGTCATTTGAAAACTGCCAAAAAATGCACATCAGTTAAGGCTAGTGTGTGGCACTAGGTCATACCTTTTGGGTCGAGCCAATGGATCAGCCAAGAAGGTCAATGTGGGCACCGTACTCTGACAAACTAGACTGTGTTCCTGCCACGGTCCGGAAGTGCTCCAGACTTCTAAACCGCAAGGAAACTGCTGCAGTGTTTAACCGCGAGACGTCTCTGTGTCTGACTCCCTCCGCAGTTCTCATGAAGGACCGGTGTAAGCTCTTCTGCAGGGTGGCGGGGAAGGCTGCCTACTACCAGCTGAGGGAGCGCGTCATCGACGGCACGCCGTGCAGCCCCGACACCAGTGACATCTGCGTCCAGGGCCTGTGCAGGGTAACTGGAGACCAGTAGCCGTCTCACATTTCCGCGTAAAGCCTACTGTAGCTGAATTAACTTAGTTAGTTCATTAGTTTTGTGCTCAAGGTCAGTGCTTCTCAATATTTTTTGACCAGGTACCAATTCAATTGAAATCCAAGTAGCCAAAAAATCACATATGGAAAAAAACGCAAATTTTTGGGTACCAACAGGGGGCGCTAAGGGTACCACGGGTGGTGCATGTACACAGTTTGAGTACCACTATTCTAGGTCTAAAGTGGCGTTATCAGTCATACAGCCCAAACGGGTCTCTTCGTCATTTTTTGCTTTGCTCATGTTCTTAATGTTATCAGACTGATACGAAGAGACAGTTTCTCCGAAAGCAATTATGTTCGCTGTGCTTCGCGTTACATACTGTTATGCACTTAGCGTTGTGTTTTATTTATGTCACCCCCTAACCCCAGTCCGAATGCGCGCTCTGATCACGGCCTTCCACTGACAGCCTGCTATTTGGTTCTCATGCCTCAGTTTTATTTTTCCTCAGCAAGCAGGCTGTGACCACGTGCTGAACTCCAAAGCCAAGCACGACAGATGTGGAGTGTGCGGAGGAGACAACTCATCCTGCCGGGCCGTGAGCGGGACCTTTGACGACGCCCAGTATGGTGAGTGCCGGGGAGGCACGTCCGCGTTCGTGCCGCAGAATTAATGAGCTGGTGCTGAACGCCAAGAGCGTCCTTAGGCTTTCGATTAACGTTGAGAGACAAGGTGCGTACAAGGCTATAAGAACATCCCATGGAAGCCAGAAGTTCTTTAACTATTTCACAATATCCTCGCGGACCCAAACTATCCACACGACAATCACATGTTAAACCAGTCAGAGGTACCAACAAACATTCACCCAGGATGCTTCGTTTTTGTCTTTCATGTAACAGGGTTAGCGTTAGCCTGTTGCTACACTACCCTGCTTAAGCACCGGAAAATATTCTCAGAATTTCCCAGAATGCTTTGTTTTTTGCCTTTCATTTGCATGGTTAGCTTTAGCCTCGTCTGGGACAGCAGTGCCGTGAATGGGGCCTAGCTGTGAGACTCTTGCTCTGCTACCAGCTGAGCTAACTCCCCTGTCACACAAGACTTACGGAGAGGCAACTCGGTCAACTGCAATCTGTCTTCTAATTAAGGATCTGAGCAGATCATCCTCCCCTCATCCAACCCGCTGCGTTTTTGGACCTGAAAAGGACGGAAATGACATGTACGGTTATTGTAAGGCTAGATGTGAATTGACAACCACATTATCTCTGATTACGATGATGCGCAGGGATCAGAGGCAGGCTAAATGGTTCCAGATATCGGTCAAGTTGATGGTTGCTGTAGTAGCAAGTTTGCTGTACGGGTTAACGTTAAGCTACTTGACTGGGACAGGCCGCAAATGTTTTCTGTGGGATTTTGGAGGGAAAGCATAGTTTGAAGTGTGCAGTTGCATTAAGTTGCGTAGATTAACATGGAGATTTCAGACTCATATGGGTTCTTCTGGGCTCACCCTGTGCTCACTGTTTGGCGATTTATTTTTATAATTGTTTCACAAATCTAACTCCACTTGAAATGCAATAATTAGTCTCCATGTTGTGACGTGAGACTGAGCTTGATCTTTGTACAAAGGCCTGTAGACCAAGTAGCCAAAAAGTAGGAAAGTACCAGATAAAAATGGGGTATTTCATTTCTATGCATCTAAAAAGAAGACATATGTGGTCAGCTTTGAATTGATTAGATTGTGAACAGCAGCTGGCCCAGCCATGCAGGAAAGCATGTACCTGATCTTTGAGCTTGTAGGTGTGGCCCTGCAGGGGGGGCACATTGAGAACCTGACCTCCTATAATTTGAAGGTTATATTAGGGGCCGCACACAAACACTGCACTGTGAATATCACGCAGCCTGTAGCTTTGTAGAAGGTGGTGATTGATTCATGTCCTGTTAAAAGAATTATGTCTCTGATTTCTGTGTTAGTTAGGGTAGAACTTTGGGTCACTGACAGGTGATCGACATGAGCTGTAACATTTACACTGTCTGCCCCCTAGTGGCCCTTCCTATTTTACTACCATTTCTCCTGTCCTTCCTATTAGCATTAGTAATAGTTTTAGTATTGGTAAATATTAATAATAAAGAATCATATAATATATGTCACACTGGATTTTTTGGATATCTCAGGCTTTTCCCCTCTGTTTTCATAGATGAATTATTCCGAAAGAGTGGCTGCTGTAATACTCGGTGTGCTGTTCGGGTGTTTCCCCTAGGATATAATATCGTTGTGCGAATCCCCGCCGGGGCCACCAACATCGACATAACGCAAGTCAGTTACTCGGGAAAACCAGAAGATGACAACTACCTTGGTAAGCAGAATTCAATCAATGGGGGTAATCTTGGCCAATTAAATGTTTTAACTCAGTGACAGGGGATGGAGCGCTTGGGGGGGCAATCATCTTTCAGCGGAGTCAATGTCCCTGTGGTTCCACCCCCTATATGTTCCTATGTGTGTGGGGGACCTGTTTACAAACCGTGGTCGACTGGGGAGTGTCTGATACGTGCCTGATACATAATACTAGGGAAATAAAGTATAAAGCAAGGAGGAAAAGGGCTTTGTTCCAGAGGTAGAAAATAACTGATGATGATAGAATAAAGCAGGAATATCTAAGTCTACAAAAACAATATTAGACGAGCTAAAAGAGATGTCGAAAGGAAGATTGCATTGGAAGCTAAGGATGACGTTTCTTCCAGTATTTTAACTCTAAAAGAGCTCTAAAAGCTGAAATTACTAATCTGCAGGATAGTAAGGGTCTTATA
>JAABNY020000001.1:5129984-5162084 GCA_015164015.2 Brevimyrus niger
ACCGGGTGGGGGGGGGGGGGGCCTAACAAAGGACCCCCGCCCCCCGGTGTTTTGTTGCCTTTAGTTCTGGGAACCCTGCCCGGTCACATGCCCAAAATTTTTTTCCCCCCCCCCCCCCCAAACCATCTGTACGGAGGCTTCGTGTTTCTTGTCCTCCTGACACATCGGGAGTGAAGCCTTATCGTCAGCCTTACTGAAGGAAACTCTGCTTATCTGGTCCTGGATCAGTCTCTCAGGGTCACTTTGATGTTAAAAACACGCCGACTATGGGGTGTGTTTAAGATGCCTGCATAATTACTGCCTCCACGAGACACACAGCGGACGCCCAAGCACCAGCGAGTGTGTGGCAGGAAACTCTGGAGGCCCTTTCTGGGGAAGCTGATTGGGGCCCCTGGGGGGGTGGGGGGGTGGGGGCTATTGATCGGCACTCATTTTCAGCCATTCGCTTGTCAAAACAGGAAATGGCGGAAACAAACATTTAGAATTAAAAATCTTAATGTTGGCTACACCATCTGTAGCTCAACCAAATCAGTGTTTCACCTGGGCTGCTTCTACATGGACCTTTTATATTGCAATTTTGCCTGAGATTTCACATAGAGACATAGTTTTTGTGCAATAAAATCTGTCTGCAATCCAGCCAAAGCAGCTCTGTAAGGAATGAGAGCAGAAGCATTTCTTCATGTTCTTGCCACATCTGGACAGCATTTTGGTGGAACGACGATATATTATTTTTATCATCTTGGTTCAAAAATACGGAAACTAAATTGGGCTCTGCGCATACAAATTGCTGGGGTTTTATAACACTGCGTTTTGATGCAGTTAGTAAGTATGTAGATTTTGGGAAAGGGTCCATCTCGATATGTTGTCTGGCATGCTCTCTGCACCCCGTGTGAAGGAATCAGAAGAAGCTTTTGCATTTATTGAAACCAGATTCTGTGCAAAAGCATTTTTCATCTTTCATAGAGGGGGCTTCCTAAACTTGCTCACTGGGTCTCTTAATGAGATCGATGGGTTACTGCAGACGCGCTGTTCTGTGCTAAACATACACAATGCTGCTTCCTCATCGCTTAACAGGATTGCACATATTTTGCACCTTCTGTTTATATACTGATGATTGTTTTTGTGTATATGCTGGTGATTGTTATAGCAATAATGAAAGCCCAAGTTATATATTTATGTGTGAAATGTATTAAGACTGGGGACAATAATAGAAAAGCCTTATAAAGATTTCATGAAGAGTTATTGAATTTGTAAATTAACAAATGGAGAAAGGTCACACTTTGCGTAATCCTGTTGGGTCTCCGAATACACACGGCTGCACGCCTTCCTAGGACAGCCATTGACAATGTGTGCTTCCAAGTTTCAAATAGCCGCATTCGTGATCACATGCTGCAGGACGGCTGACTGTGATTCCGCAGGCGTCATGCAGGGCATGGCGCCAAATCTAACAAAGCGCACTTACACTGGATTAGTGTAATGATATCAAGATACAACACAAATATGTTTGTGCCAGTTCATCTTCAAACACAATATACATCATATAAACAAATGGGAAATTAAAATCACAGGAATTAGAAAACCTGATTCATCCCGTTCGTCATAACTGTGTTCATGGTGAAAATATACAAAGTCTCCCAAGGCAGATCTGTCAGCCCCCACCTCTGGGGAACTGGTTGACAATCTCCAAACCCATAAATCACAAGCAATTACTAGTATGGCCAGCAGTACTAAAATGATGATGAATTTTTTTATTCATCATTTTCCTGTGACATGCTTAATTTGGACAGGCTGCTTGGGGAGGTCTGGGAATTGGAATGAACGTTCTGGTTTTGTGATCCCTGCCCCCGCAGTGCTCAGCGAGCTGTGGCAGAGGGACCAAGCAGCGCGACGTGGCCTGCCTGGACGAGAGGCAGACGGAGGTGCCGACAGAGCGGTGTGCCCATCAGCCACGCCCTCGCACCCAGAAGGCCTGCCGGGCGCAGAGATGCCCCAGCTGGAAGGCCAATCGCTGGGCTGTGGTATGTACAGTAGAAGCCATTTGATGCTTTATGCTAACTGAAGCCTTTAACTGATGTCCTTATAGCTTGGTAACTGAACGACAGGCATGTTTTGCTGTTTGAAGAAGACATTGTGACCGCCACGTGCTTGTTTTTGAGGTGGCCCCTGAAGATTTTAGGCTCTGAGCAGAATCTCTCCTGAAGTCACTCCAGTATTTGCAGCAGCCACTCAATACACCCATGTGTTTTTGACTCTACCACTACCTCGCTGAGTACCTCTTTGACTTCCATCTATCCATCCATCCATCCATCATTTGTAACCACTTGTTTTATGCCTTTGTTGTGGAGCTATGGAGCTTATCACCGAAGTTACAGGCACAAGGCAGGGAACAACCCAGGATGGGGCGCCAGCCCATCACAGAGCACACACCATTTACTGTACCTCATTGGGTTATTTAAATAATTAAATGAATTAATTGTTTTTTTTCCTGAACAAACACATGCTCTATAAATGCGCTGAAACATTTTCTTTGACTGACTAAGGCTTTTACATAGTCCTGTATGTTTTTTTTTCTTTCAGAAAGTAGGGTCAGACAGTCCCAGGTGCGACTAGGGGTTAAAGGTCACTGTGCCAACACAGCTCCCCCTACTGACCCAACAGCAGCAGTGGGGCTCAAATAGCCATAGATCATGAAGTGCAGTCCCTGGACAGGAGGTCCCACTGATTTGCAATAATTCTGTAAGAGCAAATCCCTTGTGGCAACACACATGGCTCTAACCATCATCATAAAACTGCAACCGCAGTGACTATCCTGGTTTAATATGAAGTTCCACTGGATGCAGACATTTTGCCATCTCGGTTCTCCCCTCGGCCCACTGTGGCTTTGCACATCCAGGGAGGGGCCCAGCCGGGGTCTGGAAACAATCGGCCCACCCTGCATACCAGTATAATCCATGAAATCCATGACTGGAGCGTGAAGGCATGTTTTACATCCCAACATCCTGACAACTGCAGGAACCTCAAAACCTGGAGTCTCAGCAAATTGGGAGTCCCTCCTCTGTCCGCCCAGGAAAGGGGGTGTACAGGGCAGAGGGACTTGTGTGGGTGGGGGGTCAGATCAGCTTGTAGGCCTTTCAGTGTCCCTATCTTGAGTTCTGTGCTTACAGATGGACCTGCTGCAGCTACTGATGCTGTACCTTCAGTTCTGAGCTCACAGATGGACCTGCTGCAGCTACTGATGCCGTACCTTCAGTTCTGTGCTCACAAATGAACATGATGCAGCTACTGCTGCCATACCTTCAGTTCTGTGCTCACAGATTGACCTGCGGCAGCTAATGATGCCATACCTTTAGTTCTGTGCTCACAGATGGACATGCTGCAGCTACTAATGCGGTACCTTCAGTTCGGTGCTCACAGATGGACCCGCTGCAGCTACTGATGCTGGAGTAATCCTGTAGCTCAACAAGAGCACTGCGCTAACAATGCAGCTCTGTCTGGAATTCCAGTGAATGACTTTTCATAACTGTTTTATTCCATTTGGACCGGTCACTCTGTGCATCACCTTTACATAACAAATTTAATAACTGCCGTATTCTGCACCTTGCACAGGCTTTTAAACCACTGCTTTTCCACTGTAAGCTGGTTACAGTTAAACCCACTATCTATCTATCTGTCTATCTATCTGTCTGTCTGTCTGTCTGCTATCACATGTGTTTTGTGTTGACTGATGTGTAAAGGCTGGTTCATACTTCTCTGCACACGTACTACCGGACGTCTCCGGCCAAATGTTTATGACATGTTTGAAGTAATTGTGCACCTCGGCAGCTATGGTCACACTGGGCATGATCAATTCACCAGCGTCCTCTTTAAATGTCAGCACAGATGCTTTTGACGAGCTCTGGGGCAGTTTGCAAACCCTACAGACTATTTGCAAGTTTAAGAAACTTTTACATACATGCAGATGCATGTGTATGTGAGTGCAGACTTAACTGGAATTGAAAGTCTCACTCTAGCCAGCTGACCAAATTTGGCAACCCCATGAGCTGGCTCTCTGAATTTGCAAAACATAGAGGAACAGACACAAACACCACAGCTGTGGTACGTGTACAGGAAATATCAGAATAATTATGTATTATTATTATTATTATTATTAATAATAATAATAATAATAATAATAATGATGAAGATAATAATAATAATAGATAGAATAGAAATAAATAGAACATGTTGTGCGCATGAGCAAAGTATGCAGCTTGACCAGAGAACATATTTCTCTGTACACAGGCCTGAGTGTGGAAAAGGTTTTAAAGTCTCAGGCAAACACTGTTTTGTTTCATTGTATGCCTGTTTTAAAATGGCAGTAAAGTTTGCCTTGACAAGTACAGCAACAGTCAAGCTTGCCTTGCCTTAAGGTCACTGTCCACCCAGCAGGGCAGAGCATTGCAGCTTCTTGCATAAAACCACATGTGTCGGGCTCCTTGCTTTCACACCTCACGCACATGTGGCCGGCATGATGAGCGGCAGAAAGATCTGACACCCCCATTAGAAAAAAAGAACTTCAAGACCTTCCTGGGCTTATATTGCAGTTCGCTCCATTCTACAAATTCTGCCAAGTCTCTGCGTGCCGCATGAAGATAAAAGACAAGCTGTTTCTGCACATTCGTCTCCTCTTTTTGTGTAGGTTTCGGCTCGAGGTCAGATAACATCCGCTTCTCTGAGTAGTACAAAAAAAATAAGAGAAGAAGGAGAAAATCCACCTGTGAAGTAGCAGATGTACGGAGTGTGACTTGAAGCCGCAACCTCCCTCATGCCCTGTCCTGACTCACACATCGGGCACGAATTTCACACTGAAATCCTTTGTTGTCATGATTTAAACATGACTACTTCATCATGATGGGTAAATTGAAAGATGTTCAAAAAGATGGACCACTTGATAATTTTTTTCCCCCCTCCCCGTGGTCTAGATCTTAAGTGAACTTTATCTCTTAAAAAGTTCCTGGTATGTGAATGCATCAAAGCATTTAGTACTTTAACAGGAGCCAACTGGCCAGCTAGATGAGATTAGTTAGTGATATAGTAAAAGTAGGATTTCTTTATAATTCATGGCAATGTCCGTAGTGTAGTCATCTCAGCCAATGAAAATGTACGGCCATTTCAGCCAATCAGAAGCCAGGCTCCGTCCTACATGTATTGAGTGGTAGAATTGACCCATATCCTTATGTTTGGTTTTCAGTGTTCTGTGAGCTGTGGAGCCGGACTCCAGGCCCGGGAGGTCTACTGCAGGCTGAGGGGCACAGGACGTGTCCGGGAAGATCTGTGTGACCCTTTAACAAGGCCCCCCAGCACCCAGCCATGCCTCAGCTCAGGCTGCCCTCACCACACCTGGGTGGTCCACGAGTGGCGGGAAGTGAGTAAGGCCAGACATGGCCCGGCCAGCCCACATGTGGATTGTTTTCTTCACTCTGCCCCCTCCTGGCTTCAAATGGTAGCAGATTTTCAGGAGAGTAGGTCTCTATCTGCAGGGCGTAGCCATGCTTTCCTGCAAAACTCTGTCAAGTAGATGCTCCCAGAATTCCTGAAATGCACTTTGGCCCAATGTAGGGAAAAATCCGCCCTTCAAAGCACAAAAAGCCTAACATGGTCCAAGCACTCAACGTGCCACCAGGTGCTGTCATCTTAGCAGGTGTTTTACCTTCCAACAAACCACAACATTAAAGGCCCTTTAAACTCTGACAGATGCTTTCGAGTGTGCTGGTAATGTCAGGTTCAGGGGATTTAATTAGAGCATTTGACGGTTTTTTGGTTTGCTGAGGTGCTTGAGGTTTTTATGATGTCATCAGTGTGCGACGGTGAGGTCTGGTGTCAGTCTTTGATTTTCATCTTGTGCCTGATATGCTGGGTGGAAACAGAACTGATGCAAGACCTTTTTTTTCTGCTCACTTCCCTTTGAATCCTGCATTTAGGAGCTTGCCTGCATGGTCTGAGTTCGGGGCGTGTTGAGTTCTGCTGATATCCAGCAGTATCACTCTCCGCCATGTAACAGGAGGTGCCAGAGCTACATCAGGGATTGGCTGGCTGTGGTGCAACACTGCCCCCTCTGGCCGGTTCCTGGTTCTGTATTTTTAAACGTATAATGGTCTTGCATTTTGCATTTTGTTGTAAGTTACGATGCGTTTGATATTTCTCTCCAAGTCGGAACTCGGATGAAAACGTCACGAAACGTCACGAAAAACGTCACTTCCCGTCGGAAACATGCCTTTTTCATGACGTTAAAGTCGGACAAAATTTTGTCCGAAAAAGAATATCACTATAAATGTACTATAATATTTTATAAAGCTTTTAATGTGGTTTGACTAGTTCGTGTTTCTTGTTTGTCTCTCAGAAAAATCTCAATTTCTCCATTTTCTCCATTTGTAAAACTCCAAATCTGATAAAATATAAAGCAACAACACACAGCAATGTGTTTACAGAGCCAGCCATGTTTGTTTCGAGATGTGGGTAGATTGTCGGACGTGATGTCATTCAACTAGGAATTTCCGAGTTCGGAGAGAAAACGAATGCACCTGTAGTAGGTGGGGGCGGGTCTTATCAGGCACCCATGTGACCTCCTGTGGGAGGGGGAGTGATTTAACCCTATGATAATGCGTCCTGTTCTCTCGTCCCTGCAGTGCAATGCCACCTGTGGCTTGGGTTTGACGAGCAGGGAGGTGGTGTGTATAGACCAGGCTGGGAGATCTGCTCACTACAGCCTCTGTGACCCAGGTTCCAAACCCGTGCAGCACCAGCCCTGCCAGCGGGAGCCTTGCCAGTACACGTGGAGGACAGGAGACTGGTCTCAGGTGGGTCCTGCAATTTCACAAGCCAATTTCCCTTCGTCACAGACAGTGGGCGCCAGTGGTGAATCTCACCTAGGGTGTCACGTGGGCTTTAACGGCTACTGACTCAAACTACAGTAAACACAAAAGCAACATATTCTTCCATTATGCCCCCAGTTCCTCTGGGGGGGAGGGGTCATGGAGCCTGCAATCCCATTATACAGACAATATTCTGGAGCGTTTGATAACTTCAGATATTTACTGTAACTGAAGCTTTTCTTCATTCCCCATGGATCGGCAGTGACTTGCTGAGCAGCATCTATGCGTTGGACCTGCTCGTGGAAGGGAACATGCTTCTTTAGTTACTGGCTGTGTTTCCTGTTCCTTGAAACTTTCAGTCAGGCACCTTGAGTTCCGGGCCACCAGAGGGTTCTCTTCCAGTAACATGTGTTTGTCTTTGGTAGTGTTCAGCCAGCTGCGGCCCCGGCATCCAGCAGCGAATGGTCATCTGCTCCAAGGTGCACTCTTCAGAGGACCCCCCCTCGCATGCAGTCCAGCCCCCACTTCACCGCAGCTGCCCTCGGCCCCACCCTGTTGACACACAACCCTGCCTATTGGCGGAATGCCCCACTTTTGCCTCCTGGAAAGTTGGCCCTTGGAGTGAGGTATGTGCTTGTGTGTATGCGCATGTGTGTGTGTGTGTGTGTGTGTGTGTTCATGTTTCCCAGCTTGGTGGTTGTTGGTCTGGGCCTTTTATCCTTCCCTCTCCTGCTCTCCCAGTGCTCCCAGACCTGCGGGGCTGGTGTGAGGGAGAGGAGGGTAGCGTGTCTCACTGAGAACGACCTCACGTCCCGGAGCTGCAATCCAGCGGAGATGCCCAAACCCGAGGCCCCTTGTCATGAGAGACAATGTACGTCCTGTATCCCCCCCACCCCCTTTGAAGTGAAACAGTAACCTCTCTTAACTGATGCTGCAGGCCTGTGCTTAAAAATGTATCGTTAAGTTTCATAAAAGCTTAAATTTCACTTAAAAAATGTTGGACTTAATAATATGAAGTCATGTGATTTTATGTGACTCTGAGTGCCTCTTGAAATGAATGTTTCTTCTTTCCAAAAGGAATTATTTAAGTTCCAGGTTCAGCCTGATCCTTTTGATGAGATTTTTTTGGAATTTTTGGTGTCTGTGATGAATTCAACACCCAACAGGGATCTTGTTCATGATCCAACAGCTTGTGCTCACATGTACACACAGGCCATGATGCTACTTTTGAAGCAGATTACTGGTTCGTCAGTTATGCTTTAATGCCAGTCCAGCTTCAGTAACAAGGCCTTTAGCTCCTTGGCAGGAAGTGTGCGGCTGCTTCTGTCCCCTAGTGGAGGAGAACGACAGCATTTTTGTAGCCGCCAGAAGATACGCCGTTTTTGTTATTCCAGGTGAAGTGCTTACCAGCTGCAAAGAGGTTCAGCAGAAAACCAGCATGAAGAAAGATGGCGAGTACTATCTCAGAGTCAGCTCGAAGATTCTCCAGGTAGGCGAGTTCGAGCCGTGAGACAGCCAAGCGTTGCCTATCACCATCTGACATTCGATTTGGTCCTTTGCCAACTGTGCATCTGTCCATCCTTCAGATCTACTGTGCAGAGATGCAGTCCCAGGTTCCCAAGGAGTACATCACCTTGCGCAGTGGTCAGATGGACAATTTCTCAGAGATTTATGGCTACCGGTATGTGATTTTACTGTGGGGTGTGTGACTCTGTTGATAAGGTTGCTGTACCTGTGATCAGAAAGTCACTGGTCCAAGGTTTGGGGCCCGTGAGCCAGGTCGTTCACCCCCAGTCACTCCACAGACTGGTTGACCCTGCCTTCTCGATTATATGTTGCTTTGGATAAAACCCATCTGCTAATCAAAGTATAAATACATTTAGCATTTAGGCCATATTGACGCTGTATTGATAATTGTAACTCAACAAGTATGAAAAGCCGTGTCCTTCAAGCAGCACATGACCTGTCATGTGACATGTCTAATAGGTTCTGTGTCACTAGGTTACAGAACCCATTTGAATGTCCATTCAATGGCAGCAGAAGGAGGGACTGTGTTTGCAGGAATGACTATCCTGCCGCCGGCTACACCGTTTATCACAAGGTCCGGCTGGACCTGAGCGCCATGCGGATAATCAGTGAGTCATTCCCTTGTGTCTATCCTCCTGTGTGTCCCTGTGGCCCAGTCTTCCTTTGGATTGGTAGGGGGAGACAAGAGGGGGTGGTGTGTGGTTCTGCAAATTAGGCGTCTGTGCCTTTGACAAGAAGCCCACCGCTTCAAATCCCATCCTCAGCAGAATAGCCCTACCTGTATGTTCACTGGGCCCCTGAGTGCAGCCCACCTGGAGAATCACCAGGTATGTCTATTAATGACATGTTGATTTGTATACAAAGCTTTTTTAATAGTAATAATACTATTATTACTTTTTACAGTTGTTAACAAGCAAAAAAATTGTCAAACATGAAATCTCTCATAAACTGCGTTTATTTACCCAACATTTTATAAAATGCTCAAATGTTTGAAAAGTTTCCAGCTTTATGATTTCCACCACAGAGCAGCCGCTCTTTTAGAAACATTGAGGCTTTTTGGTTCAGGGTGTTAGATTCGCTGCTTTGTTAACACTAATGGCACATTAGCACAAAGAAAGGGCTGCGTGCAGCGAAGTTTATCTTGCTTGGCGGTTTAAAGAGTTTGGCAATCACTGGCATGGGAAATGGTGGTTGTAGTGTCAATCCCCCAGAATGCACCAGGGGTGCCAGGTAAATGGCCGACCTAATGCCTGGAGTTCAAACTTCACCCTTAACTGCATACATATCAAAGGAGAGTAGGATATGTGAAAAGAAGCATTCAAATGTACTTGTGCAAATGCCAAAGAAAGCACCACTTAATTTCAAGTTTATTACTTGCTATTACTTAGTTCTTTATTCAGAAAGAGATTGAGCAAAGGTGTTCTTTTCTTCAGAAAAGGTGGCTCTTTTTATCCCTGGCCGATCGCGATAGCCAGCCTCTCTGTCCCGAGATGCTTTAGATTATTCTGCACATGTGCTGGAAATCTTCAGTGCCCATCCAATCGGTAAGGATCAGGGTGGGGGCTTTTGTCCAGGCCGGCAGAGCCCAGAGTCCCTGGGCAGAGTCCCTGGGAACAGCTGGCCCCTTCACTCACACAGACGGCCCAGGCAGCTGCCGTCAACAGCCCCTCCAGACATCGAGGGCCCTGTGCTGCCAGCACAGCTGAGCGTAACCAGCTCAAGATGCTTCTCAGCACAGGCTGGAGTGATTCCAAGTGAAAGATTTGCCATCCTGTTTTATTTTGGTCTACGTTTCCAGCTCAGTAGGGGATTTAGGCAAAACTACTGCAGTTAGAGTTAGGAATAAAAAATGCACATATTACCTTTCAGTGGCTTGAAAATACAGGTTAGCGTCTCCTGAATTGCATCTGTGTTCAGTGATGCAGGATTCATGTATTGCAAAAAATTCTATGTATCCTGAGCAACAGTAAAATCTTTTATGTTGTGTTGCACAGGTGAAGGGTGTAGCCATAGCGATTTGCAGGTGGATATTTTACTAGAGAAATTCAGGTTAAGTATCTTATTTAGTAATACAACAGCAGGGTCCTTATGGGATGTGAAATGCTGGCCCTAAGATCATATCCATGATCCCCAGCACACTCTGCGTTATGAGATGTCCTCCACAGGTCTGTCTGTCCTTAGAAACACCTGTCGCTCTGTTGCAGCCACGGACCTGCAATTCTCCCATACTCCACTAGGCCATTCTGTGCCTTTTGGCACCGCAGGAGACTGCTACAGCGCTGCCAAGTGTCCACAGGTAGAACACCAACTACCTTTTTTTCTTTTTTTTATTAACTAAACAAAAATATTCACTTGAAAATTATGTGATTCTAAAACTAAAATCCTTCGCCAACAATACTTGGTGATAATAGTACTAGATTTTAGTTGTTCAATAGATAAAACTCCAATATCACATCCCAGAAAATCTTTAAAATGTTAATGTGACTTTTTAAGGTGTAGTAATGCTGTATTTTCTGATTGCCCTCTGTATGGGAAGTAAATGTGTGGTTTCCAGTTGTCCAGAGTTAACTGAAGTCTGTTATCTCAGGGTCAGTTCAGCATCAATCTCACGGGGACCGGCCTGAAGATCGCGGAGGAGGCCAAGTGGGCCTCCAGGGGTAATTACGCCACTGCCAAGGTGCACAGGTCCGAGGTGAGCAGGCTGGCCGTTCCCAGTAATGAGGTACAGTCTGAGCTGCGTTATACTGTGGAGTGAAGAATGTGCTTCACAGAGACATGTAGTAATTTCTGAGAGAGTAATAAGGTGTGTTGAGCTGTAGATCAGACACCAATATGTTTGACTTTCTAGGGCAGCAATACATATTCTTTTTTCCCAAGAAATGTGTGACTTTTTAACATCCAGATGTTTTACTGAATAGGTGTTTCTGCTTAAGCAGAGTCCTTCAGAGGATCCAAACTTAAAGCATTCAGATCAGATTCAAGGGCCATATTTTTAACCTCTATGCTACCTGTGTAACACCCAGAGGCTGTATTCCTGCTGGGATCATTCTACACATCACCTGGTTCCAGGTGTACGATTTCGGCACCAGTCGGGTCCTTCATGGGCAGCTTTCCGTCCCCCTCCCACATAGCTCCTGCCCTCTCGCTCATGCAGGACGGGGTGAGGATTTACGGACGCTGTGGAGGATTTTGCGGAAAATGTGTCCCTCAGGCACAATCTGGCCTCCCCGTGCAAGTCCGCTGAGGGACGGACTACAACACCCGAGCAAGACACGGCTGCGAGACTCTTCCGGGAAACCACTCGCTCTCGTACCCGTGACCGTGGGACCATTTCTGGCAGCTAAACCCGACAGGAGACCACAGGTCAGACCCAGCTATCTGCCAGAATCACCGGCCTGCCTTTCTACAAGTGTAATGCGTACCAAATGTATTCGTGCATCAGAATATCGAAAGCAGACCAGGGGCCTTTAACACCGCTGTGTGTTTCATTGTATCTTACATATTCTTATGTATTTCTTTTCCTTTGACGACAGGGAATCGCTGAGGCCATGTTTCAAAGCTGTCTTACCTTTCAGCTTCAGAGGTCATGTGTATGTTTGACATTCGATAAAACAAAAAATAAGATTTTTTGTCATTCGAAGCTTTCAGAACTCTCATACACTGGAGCTCTGTTAAATTTATTTTTATTGACATTGAATAGAATGCATTAGTGTAGAAAAGCCTCAGTGTGTTTCTCTCTGATTTACCAATAGCAAAATGCTCACCTTGACTGTAGGAGATCATGTGCCCAGGTTAACATACTGTACCGAAAGCCTGTATTATGCTAGTTTGCAGACTAACAGCAAATGGGACGTGCCTTGTTTCAAAGGCTGAAACAGTTTAGAATGCAAAGTTATAGACCACCAATGTGAAATCCTGTCCTCCGCTATCAAAAATCTTACAGCCGCTTAAGAGAGACAAGTAGGAATTCTCAGAAAGCAGGAACTGACCAAGTTCTTTAGGAAAGACTGAAGCGAGTTCACCGATATAGAGAATGACTTACTCTTCCGTTAGGATAACTTGGGATAGTCCTAGCTGTGTAGCTTGACAGCAGGTGCACGCCAATCCTACCTCTAACTCACAAGCATGTAAATAGAACAGAAAATGTACTTTATGACACTTAAATATTTATGTTTGACCATATTTATTCTGTAATGTTATGTAGATGCATTCAGCATAGGCAGCTGTACAGAGTTGATGCTGTTACATTACTGCAGAAAACGAGAGCCGTCAGCACTGTGACCTCTAACCACAGAGAATAGCTCTCCTTTCTTTAACTACTGAAACCATCTGAGCCTTTACAGTACCGCTGCACTGTCTCTAAACGGTTTCCTTCCATGTACTGATAACGTCATACATTTATGCCTTCTAATGTGCATAATCCTTTTCATAAATCCAGGTAGCCTTTAGCTAGAACCAAAGTCTGTTATAGTTTTAAGTGTTCTTAACAGGTAAAGCAGCTATATTAATTTAAAGGAGACTTCCACCCAAAAATGGATCTTTCGTTTTTAAATTTTAATTAGAACACGACCTGACCGTACACTGTCATGCACACAGGGGTTTGGCTGTGTTTTTTGGTCCCACTCAACAAGTCACCACCCTCCTCCATTGTAGTGACTATTTGTGACCAACAGCGGCCCCCAATTTCAGAGGCCCCACAGAAATACATGATATGAGTGGTAATAAACACCTCCGCTGCATACATAGCAAGCTCACCAGAACACTTGGAATACTCAATGGAAAATTTCAGATCGCTCCCAGTCCTGTTTTTTTTTCTAGAAATTTCAAGCAGTTGTAGTTTTGTTTGTAAAATTGTCACGTTTTAAAATGTTCCAAGATTCATAGAAATGAGGATTAAAAGAGGATAAATTGTCCCCTGGAGATTGTCTAAAACTGCCACCTAGAGGCCAAACATCCACATAGCAGGGAAAACATAATTACATCATAATATTAATTCTGAAGAATGTCTGGTGGAATTCTCGTTTAAGAAACGAACCTGTGAAATCTCAGCAGCTAAATTTAACCAGCAATTATTATTAACTGATGTGTAATTCTACTCGAGGTCTGTATCAGAATATTTTAAAGTACTTGATGCACTGTGTCTTTTTTGTAGAACCATACTTATATAACATAATGTGTTTTTAAGTAAAAATTCTTGACTTGAAATGTGAATGTTATTATAAATGTATAAAACATGGTGCTATTTTGCTATGTGTTATCCAAAGAAATTGTTTTTCTTAATATCTGTAGTGATATGGCTTTGGTCAAAAATTAAGGATTACAGAAATACTTTAAAAATGATGGTGGCATTACAAGTTTTATAGGTTTGTTCAGAATACTAAGAGTAATTACATTACATTAAAGCGTGGATTATCAATGGGTATTTGGCTATGCTTTCAACCCACTATAAATAGGTACAAACCTGCCTTTATGTTTGACGACAGACCCTCTTTGGAGTAGCATTAATAACCCATTATTATATTTACAAGCAGTTATTAAATTATTGCCAGTTTTTAAAATGTATTTGAATTATAGTATGTTATTTTGATCTCCTTTGATCTTCTTGATATTCAGACTAATTTTCCAGTGCTGGTCTGAGCTCAGGTGCTGTAACTTTTTGTATTTTTACAAGAAAATGTGCAACTTAATAAAGAACACAGCAGTATGTAAGTGTACGAAACGATTTATGGTGCCAAATGTGAATATTAAACAGGACTGATATTTTGTGTTTAATTTATTATGGTAATTAATCATACATTAAAAAGTCCTAATCCCTTTAAATGCGGTGCTCTTGTTACACAGGATAGGATTCTTCATGCTCTGCTCTTTTCATGACCACTGGCCCAAGGAGTTCTTTAAATCCAGCTGTGTTTCTGCAGGAGACAGATGTGGATACCCATTCACACTTCGATCTCACGAAGCAGTCGTAAAACCATACATGAGCTGAATGTTGCCCTCTGCAACGTTATAGGCACATTCCCACAACTCGTTGCACAAGCTGTAGCTGCGTTCTTTTCTTTGTGGACTAATTCCTAAACCAAATGAAAACTTTGGCCACCTGCAATTTTAAAAGATGCTTATTTTATTAAGTGGGTGGGTCAAAGTTTGGATTTGGTGGACATTTTGCCATGGTGAGAAATGTCACGTTACCTGTCTCTCTTAGACTGCATGACGTATGACCTCTCTCGCCTCAGCTCTTCCAGTTTTTCCTTAACCAGCGTTTTCTGCTGGTTTCTATCCTCCTGAATCACAGAGGCCTACGTCAGTTCACAACCCCTCCCCAAAAAATCCGCCCCACGTCTCTGTAGACCTCTACAGTGCTGTGGCCTTCACAGCTCGCTCACACCCTCTATAGGCCAATACCTACACTGTTGAGCAGGACTGGACGGGTGGAACTCGCCTTTTTGAGCTTCTCGGTAAGCTGCCTGAGATTGTCCCCTTGTTTGTGACCCAGAAGGTCTTCATCAGACTTTCTGTTCTGGACAATGGACAAGCGTTCCTGAAACTGAAAGGGGGTGGCGGGGACGGGGGTGGGATTCCAGGGGGCATCATGTAATAAGTGAAAAAGAGCAGAGTGCCCAAAGAGTGCAACCATCCATGACAGGCTTACCCTAAGAATCTGTCTTTGCTTGTCTTGCTGATACTTGCTCTCACCCTTCCGCTTGATGTCTACAAGGGTTTTCATGGTCGTCTCTTTCTCCATCTCAGAGATGTGCACCACTGTCATCTCTCTCTGAACGCAGTCCTGCAGGTAAACCACGCGGGACAGTCACAAGCAAGCAAGACGTTCTACCGGCCACCGTCAAAGCAGCACGTTAGCCAGACCCTCATGCTGTCACGGATAACCTGCGGCAGGTGGGCCCTGGGCTGCTCTGGAAGTCTGCGCGCAGCAGACTGAGCGCGAGATGAGCAGGAACCTTCTTCGCTAGTTTGATCATCGTCATCGTTGTTGTCATCAGTGTCATGTGTAATCTCACTTTCAAGAGGCATCAGTATCTCAGCAGGCTGTACAGTAGGGGAATTCCCATTATTTATGCATGATAAGGTTAACTACTGACACACAGAAGATTCTGTTTCCAATCCCGATTAATGTCATTGACAATGGTGAATTACAGCTTTTTATTTACATAGATCTACTGTCTTATATATTCCTTTATGTACACGGTTTAGCTAAATGGGTTATAAATCATACATATAAATGGATATAGCTAAAAGCTATGTAAAGCACTGTAAAACATTAAAAACAATGTGTACAGCAGAGCTCATTATTATGAGTTTATCATTTGCTTACTATGGCTCCATCAGCCTCCACAGCCTGCTGTTGAAGGCATCCGGCATGTGGGCTGTACTGGAAGAGCATGGGGTGTGGTGTCTCTTCTCCAGGTCTCCCCTCAGGTGCCTCATGTGTTGGGAGGTCATTTCGAACATCCTCACCTTTTAGGTGAGTCCCTGTCTCGTTTTCCATTGCTGCCTTGTCAGGTGTCTGTGAAACAAGTCACATCGTCGTTACCAGCTGTAAACAGGCAAGAGACGGTGAAATGGCCACATCACATAATTTACTCTGGGCCTGCCTCGGGTTTGCAGGTCTTCTCGGTAGGCCGGCTCCAGGCCACTGCGATCACAGAGCCCTGTTTTTCCAAGTCTGTGCCGATGGGGCATCTGCTGGCTATTATTTCATCGCTGTCTGTCCCTCCTGCTGACCCTGAATTAGTGTTGGTTGCACATAGTACCTCTAGATAGGGAACTTCTTGTGGAATTAGGGTATCTCCGCTTGCTATGGGGCAGAAGGTAAACAATCTCTGTTACAGTGCTTCCGTTAGGCCTGGTGTGCTTTTAAAAATATACAGGACTGTGCAGAAGTTTTAGGCAGTGAAAGAAAATGATTAAAGCTATTTATCTGGGTAGCAATTGTATATTTGATCCGAAAAAATACTATTTAACTTTAAAATGTATGCAAATTAACAGCAAAACTAACAGGAATTTCTGCGGTTCTCCAAAACGTTACTGATATCTTGTTGGACACCTAGAAACACAGTTTCACTGTTCCCAAACCCCTCGTCAGGGGCACCTTAGCAATTCCATCTATTTGTTAGATTTCACCGCTGGCTCAATTAATTAATTAATTTAGGTTTATAACTGAATGAGGTTGATTAGCCAAACATGGCTGCATTAGGTGGTTACTGCAAATACTGGGGTGGCTTTTGGAGAGGTTTTGAAATGGCTGACATGCTTTGACACACATAAATGTATACATTTAAAAATCATTTAGGAAGATTTAAACATAAAGTGCTCACAGAAAACCTCAAGATGCTTGCTTAATTTGCTTAATTGTAAAAAATGTTGCTAATTTATTGGTTCAGTAAGAAAAATAATTAATGCACAATAATAATAGAATACCTAATTAGAATACTTAAAATATGTTTCACGTTATAAACACCCAGTGTTAAAACATTCATTTCAAGTACTACTAAATTGAAACCCAAATTATAGTCCAGCAATTATAGTACACCAAACATTTGTGAATAGAATCCTTTTGAAAGCCAATAACTACAGTTGCAATTAATAACAAAATGGCAAGTATAGAACTGATTGAGTCAGTCAAAAAAATACCACACTTAATGCAAAGAAACTGTCTGTTTGAAAGATATGTTATATCTCCTGATATGTTAAACTGTCAATGGACTTTTGTTATGAAACCAGTAAATCTGCAATGTTTTTACAGAAGTAAGATAGACAGACATTCTGTGAGCAGCTTCATTTTCTTTGACTGCCTAAGGCATTTGCACATTACTGTATCTCTAGAAAATGCAGAGAAATCTTAATTGAAGCCCGTCACCGTCACAAACATCACCTCTCTCAGCGCTGGCAAGGGGGGGACCCTGACTGCCTTCTCCGTGTCCTGGAAGATGCTCTTGGTCTTCACCTTTGTGGAGTTCGGGTCGAAAAGCCATACTTCCTGTGACCTAACATGAGCAAACACTTAAGTGGCATTCAGCACAAACACCTATGATGTTTATTCAGAAGAGCCATCAACTGATACCCATCAACAATACTGAGACTGACTTGCCTCGAACGCCGAGTGTGACCTGCTGAGGGGCGTCCAGCAGTCAGGGAGCAGAAGTTGATGCAGATTTGTCAGTTTCTGGTCCTGTAATTCAACTCTGTATTTCTCTTGAAGACTTTGAAAAATGTCCTTGTTCTGGTACAACAGTGGAAAAGAATGTTAATTTCCAGAAATGCCAAGGGTGGAGATGTAGGAGCAGAAGCCAGTTGGACATGCAAAATTTTAAAAGCAAAAGCCTCTACTAAAAATGGCAAAAATACGACCCTGTAAAAGGAAAATCTAACACAAATAAACACAATGAACAAAAGAATAAGCACAGAAACCAGACCTGACCAAACCTATGGGCTGTTTCCTTTCCTGTTTTAAAATGTCACGTTTTCTCCTGGCTGGTTCCATTTCCCAATTATTGATTTTTATTTTCTGACCCTAAACAATTGTAGGTGCCACTTTTAAATAAGGCTACCCATATAAAGGGTATATGAACGGTTTATAATCTGGTTATTAATTATGTTGTAACACTTTGTAAATTATTAATAGACAATTTTAAACAAGTTATGACACACTTTTCTTTTTATTAATGACTTACCACCATTTAAAAATGGCAAAGGGGAGTGTTATTGTATAGTGGTACCCAATTCTATACCCTGTTAGCAACCTTGAAGAAGTTACAAGGTAAGATTCCTGCACCCAAAATGCAAACTCTTTTTGAATACTGTCAACCACCTGGTCATTATTCAAAACCTGTGGGGCAAAATACAACTTCACTGTCCAAACTCTTCTGCTACATTAGAGATATGATCAATACCAAGCGAAAGCCTTATTATACTCCTGAAGTCCTTATGGAAGGTGAGTCACGTCCAGCTGCATTGCGGTGACTCACGGTGAGGAGCAGGCCCCGCAGCACGGTCCTGATCTCGGCCTCCTGCAGCTCCATTAGGTGAGTCAGTAAGCACAGTGCAGAGTCACCCCAGGACTCAGCCTTCAGCACAGCCGTCTTCCTCAGCCATGCAATGCACGCCGATCTTAGGATGGTCGGCCCTTTCAGAACATTCTCTTAAACAGATCCACCAACAGTAAACTGCAAAGTTCAGCTTTAATGGGTAAACAGATACGGGCTAGAACTGGTGTAGTGAGAGTTAGGGCGTCTAAACTGTTCTAAATTTGTATTCTTTTGGAGCTTACAGATATTTAGCCTTCATTAGAGGTGTTTGGAGTAAATTTCTATAGTAGAAATTTTTTTGGCCCACTATATGCCCAAAGCAGTGGCCATTAGGGGCATCGCTGAGGGTTTGCAGAGACCTGCGTCAGACGGATGCAGTTCCTCCTCTCCTGTCAGCTCCTCCAAGGTCACCGTATGGAGCAGTTCCACGAGGAACCACCTCTCTCTCTCATGGCAGGACAACACATGCTGCAGCACGGCCTGCCAGCAGATGACGAAGATCAAAAGTTAGGTGGACTCATGAGGATTCTTCCCTAACAGAGGCTTCGGGGGAAAATTGGATAGGATGGGTAGTCTGCATCACGCATAATAAATGCCTTTGTTCTCGGGTTCGCTCTGTCATCTTGAGAGCCCGCCATTTCAGCCTTACAGATGTTAGAAGAGAGCAGCACATGTAGGAACTTTCCAAAATAGATCAATAAATCCAAGTACTACGCTGCTCCTTGTTCCCGACAGCACTAAAATCCATTCCTCATGCAAGGGCCAGGCGGCGTGGCCATCTTGTGTTACCTGCTGTGAGCAGGGGGAGGCCGTCACAGATTCTCCACAGATGGCCCAAGGACTCCCCTCAGCCAGCCAGAACCTGGCTAAATCTTCACAGTGAGACACGGCCACCTCAGGCCTGGGGATCATGAAAATGACCAACGCATGAGGATGCCAAGGCAATGTTCACATTAGAAGCCTCATTGTCCAATTCAGATTTTTTGCTCTGATAATTACAAGTGACCTGTATCTTACTGTAATGTGAACGCATGCAGACACTGATGCACTTTCGCATGAGTCATGTGCATCACTAACAACAAAAAAACATGCTGCCTGATGATGGCGGCATACAGGGAGAAACACACGTGAATTCCAACTTCACCCTGCTCATTCATGTCACGTGACCATGAATTGGATATAGATAGGAGCAGATATGAAAGTGACTCAAATCTGATTTTATAAGATTTGTGTGTCCACACAGCCCAGATCAGATTCGGGCAAAAAAGTCATATTCAGGCAAAAAAAAAAATCAGATTTGAATCATTTCAGCTGGTACTGTAGTTTGAATGTAGCCCAAATAAATTCTAAGGATTGATTAATACCCAGTGACATCAATCACAGTCTATCAACTTGTTGTGACAGTTCATATACCTCATAAATTGACTGCAATTTAGATGAAGTACCTTCCTGTCATTTCCTAAAAACAAACCAGCAGAACCTTATTGTAGAACAAACTACCTCCTTGGTCATAAATATGGTAATATATTGGTACTAGAATTATTTGTATGGTACCAGAATTCTTTGATAATGAATCTTTATACAGTTATTCATTTTTCATCCCCCTGATTACTGCCTTAAGCAAATATAATTACTGATATCATTGCTTTTTATTTTTAGTCTCACAGGGGGTCTGGAGCCTATCCTGGAAGCAATGGGCATGAGGCAGGGAGCAACCCTGGACAGGGGGGCCAGCCTATCGCAGGGCACACTCACACACCAGTCACACCTATGGTGAATTTAGCAATTCCAATTAGCCTCAGCATGTCTTTGGACTATGGAGGGAAACCGAATTACCCGGAGGAAACCCCACGACGGCACAGGGAGAACATGCAAACTCCACACACATGTAACCCAGGCGGAGACTCGAACCCAGGTCCTGGAGGTGTGAGGCAACAGTGCTAACCACTGCACCACCATGCCACCCCCTGTCTTATTTTACTGTATTATTTAAGTTGCAACTTTTTCATTTTAATCACATTTTTATGTATCTTTTTGTATTACTTTTCTTTGTATTGCATATATCTTTCTGGCCACAATCCATGCAGCAGGTGGGGAAGCATTTCACATGAATGCAAAGTGTACTTTTGCATAAGTGACAAATGTAATGTGAAAAGCAGTTGGAGCGGAGAGCGGCTAAACTCACCACTTATCCCAGGACAAGCTGGCAGCCAGCACAGCCGCGTGCGAGTGCTTCTCCCTCTCTGCCCTCATCGTAGCCAGTCTCACACACAGGGACAGCGACCGCAAGTCTGTCACGTCTGAGCTACGAGGGAATACGAAGGCATAACCTTGAGAAAGGCATCAATAATGAAGCAGAGCCTGCTTCATCGAAATCCCCATCACCCTGAGCTGGTGGTTAACCGTCAGTCCTGAATTAGTCCTGAAAGCCAACAAATGAACTCGAAGGTACAGAATCTGCTCAATGTTTCATTAGGACAGCTTCAGCAACATGCTGCCCACTGACACAAACAGCGAGACCCTGAGGAGATGCGGGGCATTTCAATCTCATCAACAAAATAAATTCGCAAACATATTCATCAGGTTTAGAACAGTAACACAACAAAACGGATTACATGTTTTACGGTGATTTGTGTTTAAGTGAAAGCTAAATAAGGGAGTTCTTTCATTCTGAGGCAGAGGAGTATTTTCTTTCTGTACAAAGATTAAACACATTAATCCGTAAACAATCTCACTTATGTGCCAAACTAGCCATTTTAATTCCATATAGTTTTACAATAAGTAACAAGAATTAATTTGAGGCTACAACTTGTGTAGAAAATGAATAAAGCATATTGAATAAGCTAATACAGTGTCTGTGATGCTTTACACCTTTACACAGCCAATGTACTAAAGCTACAAACCCTGTTCCCATCCATTATTGTATGTACAGGTTCCGCGAAGGTCAAAAGTCAGCAGAAGGAGGGCAGTGTGTGCTGAGCTTCTGTGCCTGGGATGAGAAGGTTGCTGGTTTGAGCCCAGCCTTGGCGGAATGGTCATGTCTGTGGGCCCGCGACTGGGGCCCTTAACACCCCCCCCCCCCCCCGCCATGGGTGCCACTGCAAGTGGCTGTGCTTCACTGCCAAGCTTGCTGTCAGTAACACATGCATCATGAAGAGCAGGGTGGGGTAGATGAAGAGGGATCCATGAAGTGATGTTGCTGCTGTTATTATTATTAGAATAGAGCGATAGCCCCTAAGAGCCCAGAAAGCCGGTGGGTACCGCCCCCCCAAGACCCGGTCACCTTCTCATGAGAAAAGCCAGGGCGCCGATCTCCCGCAGCCGGCTGCACTGCAGCTCTCTGAGCGAAAAGGCTGCCGTCCACTCCAGCTCCCCCGCACGCGCCTCCTCCCCACACCTCCTCAGGAGCACCTGATCTGAGCTCCTGCAGGTCACAGAGGCCAGTGTAAGGTCAGGGGAGGAGATCGATGGGCCAGAAATCCACCCTCACCAACAGTGAGGCGCATTCTGATGGCCAAATGATAAAAGTCATAACGAAATGTCTGGGGGACTTTCTGCTGATCTGAACCGGAATCAGATTTATTGCCACACTTCGTCCCCACAAAGTAAGGTATACCTGGACCACATGCACATATAGACACACATACACCCACACACACAGACACACACACACACACCCACACACACAAACACATATACATGCTCACACATACACACACGCACAAACACACATGCACACACAAAGTAAGTTTTGTCTCTATTTCAATGGCTCTTAAAAACATGGTGTTTATATCTTGTGCACTGGCAATTATGTTGTTATGTTATTTCATGTTATTTAATGCTATGTCACTTTATGTCTTGTCATGTTATGCTATGTCATGTTATGAATGTCATTTCAAGCACAATGTTGTTGTGATGTCATGTCATGTCATGTTATGTTATGTTATGTCATGTAATATCATGCTCGGTAGAGAGATAGTAGCCTTCCCTCTGTCACACCACCCCTGTACTCCTGTTTGATAAATATTATTCCAATAACTCTGTCTTTAGCACTGCAATCTCTGTCCTGTCATGAATGTTGCACTGTGGGTCTTGGAGGGAGCACCCAGAGGGCCACCTTCTCAGCAGCACATACCACCTCCTCTACAGCACACTGCACCTCCTCTGCAGTACACTGCACCTCCTCTGTTAAGACCTCCACCAGAGCCTTCGTACCGGTAGCAACGAAAAGCCCCAGGGAGCTCGCAGAGAGCCAACTCGTCTGCACCACACAGCACCTCCTCTGCCAAGGCCTCCAGCTCCTCCTCCCTCTCCTCCTGCTGCCATGGCAACAGGGCCTCCCAGGATGCCACCCCTGTGACCATTCACAGAACAGAAGCCTGGAAATGTCAGTTCAGTCACTCCCAGCCATAAACCACCATAGATGATTTAAATTACAATCTGTGAAATATGCATTTATACACAAAGGTAATGTCATTATCTGGCTCCATGTGCTTTAAACAGGTAAAAATGAGAAATATATACAAGCAAACATATAACCCTCAAAATACACTGTGCTGAAGAAAGGGTATGCAAATACAGCAGCAGAACTATCCGGAACCCAAACACACTCCTTTTCTTGTTGCCCCAATGAGCGCCTCCTGCTGGGCTAACGTCTTTGCTACCGTAGTGTTCCTGCAGCATCTCCGTGAGCAGCTTCCGTCGGACAACGGTATACTTCTCCTCCACATCCTGCAGTGGGTCCGTGCTGGGAGTGGCCATCCACCTGGATCCGGCACGCTCTGCTTCTGCGTCGCCCCCACGACCGTTACACAGTGAGGGCAGGACAGTGTGCAATCGGGCTTCTGACATCCTGCCGTGCAAAAAAACGGAGCTCCAGAGATGTTTCCACTGTCATGTCCATGATGTCAAAGTCTAAAACCTACTTGTGAAAACACATCAAACAAAGCCGGGAAGCAGTTGAATGGGTTCTGAAGATGGCGTTATATTGGCACACTTTAGAATTTGTAAAATTCACACAATGACGTGGCTGTCCTCTTTGCTGAATGTTGCTACACAGGGTACAAAAACCTGACCCTGGTGGTGAGTTAGTACTCTACATTAACCCCCTGAACATAAGTGGTTAGAAGATCACCAGGCAATGTTTGGTATCAGCATTACAGGGACCTCAGGGGAACGTGATTCTCAGAAAACAACCTGCTGCTATTGATCTGTGTGTGGGAAGCTGTCTATAGACAGACACAGTCTGCTGTGTCAAAAAATAAGGTCCGATCGATTTTTTTGCTAAGCTGCACCTAGCAACGATACAGATCGTTAGTTTGGAGGTGGAGCATGTCTCACGAACCAAAATCATGACCAGCATTTTCTTCAATGCAAATGAGTATGTCCTGGAACAATTCCTGATTTATAACAGGAGACATTGAACTATTATGCAAAAAAATGCTAAAAATTCAAAAGGACTTTAGCACTAAAGAGCAGCAAAGCATCTACTAAATATTTCTTGGAAACAGTTACAGTACATCTCAAATTATCCTAGTGCCCCATCACTGTTCCTCCTGTGATGCTGTTTCTCCTTCTAATGTACCTCCTACAGGCGTTCCTGGCATCTTTCTTTAATCTCCACAAATACAATCTTCTCTTTAATCGCTGCTCCTCCACATCCTATAGAGAGAAAACAAATAGACTGACCTATTCTTCCCCTTGCACGTTAATAATAACAATACTTCACACTAAAGCATATCTTCATGACCGATTAGTCAGTAAGACCCCAGATCCCTTTCTTTGGGGAGTGCAGCACCTGAATTCCTTGCTCTGCATGTCCCTGTCCCTGTGAGCCGAGGTAAGGACAGAACACTGAGGACTGGGTTTCACTGAGGGTGGGTTGTGTTTCTGCTGGACACGCCACATATGGACACTCCAACAGATAAAGTCGCCCTGCATTTAGCATCTGGAAGTCCCAGTAGAGCTGCAAGAGATTTTGAACAGACAACGGAGTTTTGTACAGATCAGAAAATTAGCCTCACGTCTCCCCGTCTACGCATAAACCAGCTTGCACGTCACACACACACAGAACTCAGCATTCATATAAAACATTTCAGCATCGTCTATGAGTTAATAACTGAGAGCTGTCCAAGGCCATTTTAGGTCTTAGTCACCAAGTTACATTTTTTTCCCATTTAATACTTCGTGAAGATGATTACGTCTTCGCTGGCGACGTGGTCTCTATCAATCTCAAGCAGAGTGTCTAGAACTCTCCCGGCATGGCAAAACAAGCCGATGTCGTCTCCTGTGACCTGCAATAGGGTCGAAAATGATGCCTCATATCTTCTTATCAAAGGAAAAATCTAAGAGATATGTAATTTACCCCCCAACCGCCACCATACCTTCTGGATGGCTCGCTGGACTTCATCTGGGCCAACAGAAACATGGAGGATATTCTGGCACAAAGAGCGGACGTCCTTGACAGACAGCCTATCCTCTGCTGACACACCCAGAGCATCATGCATGGCAGCGAGCTTCATCTTTCCCCCATCACCTGGTGAGAAGGCTGCAAAGCTGCATCACCCAGAGGGCGATGGATAAAAATCAGTTTCGACAAATCATCTGGAGCTGTAGCTTCCGGCATTTTCTGTAACTGTACCCCATAGACAGAGAAAGGGGATTGAAAGGCATACATCAAAGGCAGCTTGGCAGTGTGGTTACAGAAAACATGAAAACATGAACTGGCAATGACAGCAGTCTGACTGTAGGGGGCGTAGTGGATAAGGATACACGAGAAGTGAAGTCTGTCAGCTCAGCTCTGAGGAAGGACTTGGCTGTTCCTTAAACAAGGAACTAGATACACAATTTCGACAGTTCAATAAATGGGTAAAACAAATGCAATTTTTATCAGCTAAGCAATAAAATATCTCTGGGTCAAAAGGAACCTCACTCTGTCTACTAGTGACAACCAGTAAATTACAGTCAGACAAGGGTCAAAACAAAAAAGCACAAAACATTATGTAGGAATTAGACATAGAAGTCATTATCAGATACGATTACTTCCTCTACCTTAAAATAAAAACCAAATTATTTCATCTTGCTTGCAAATTCACTTCATGGCTTACAATCATATTCTTTCTCAAATTACTGATTGGTACAACCCTGTATTAAGCATTAATTTTCGTATTTCCCAGTTGTATTGTTAATAAATTATACATGCTAATTACAAATTATTGCATTTTACCTATATTTTGGAATGCGATATCGACAGACACAACCATGACCCGGAAATGTCGGTACTGAGAAATCGGGTGTCACTGGGATCTCTGACAAAATAGCTAACTGAAAACAGGCAGTCCTATTCAGCAGCAAAAATGCATAGAAAATAAGCTGGTAAAATATGTACAGTTTTATCAAGGAGAATCTTTGTACCCCAAAGGCCAAATTAAAATATGAGAAGGAGACATGCATCTTACCTCCTCAAAGCCATTAAGTCCAGCATCTGAATTATACATATAAACCTGAAACAACTAGATCAGTCACTATGGTGACCAGGGGCTTCGGTTACAGGCCTGGGGAGACACACAGACGTCGGACTGTCAATGAGGAAACAAGTGATGAAGACAGATATAAATTTCTTTATATTGTACGTGTCTTATACCCAAGTGTGAAAAAAAACATTAATCTTAAAAGGTTTTGTGCAACTGGAAAACTCAGTGCCCCCCGTTGCAACAGTTCATTAATATTTTTTTATGAAGTGCAAGGGCCTGAAAACCATTAATAATGCAGAACTGTGTACCACAAGAGGGCATTATTGGTATGTGATGGTATTTCATTGGAATGACATACAGACACGAACATCAAGCAAAATTGGTGAAAGCTGGTAAACAGTACAGACAAAGAGAAGAAAAAAATACATCAAACTATATTTATGTTTTTCGGGATAGAAATTCATTTAGGCAAATGTTGTTTAGATGTGAGATATGGCATCAGCTGAGGCTTTGGATTTGAGGACATTGACTTGTAAAACATCATGATGTGTCTAATATTGTCAAAGGAAATCATTTCCAAAAGGTTCATTTACTATTCAGTATGTCACTGTCATCTGGTTTATTTAACAGATTTAAGGGAACAGAGTAAAGTTCATTTAACAGATTTAAAATTATATTGGTTGCTTTTTTTCTATTTCTTTTCATGATTGATATGGAAAATGAATAGATCTCTAATAACTCTCCCAGAGCAATCAAATGAGCCTTCTGGAGAGTCAATATTTCTACATGCATACATTGATTAAGTCACACACCATCGCATATGTGAGTATGCATTTAACTCTGACTTAGGTCGGCATATTTTGAGCTGCAACTTGGGAGAATGGGATTTGTCACAGGGAAAATAGAACTGAACACTTTATATCAGATTCAGAACGGGGTATGAAATATTTAGTGTATTAACTTCCTAAATGTTGATGCATAACTAAATGCCCAGACTGAAGTTACATAATAAAAGAAACATTCATTGTTACATCATAAAGGAAACATCCAGTAGACCCACATTAATGTTAATAGTGTCCATACTTTCCACAGAAGGCATTTCCCATCTGTGAAGGCTCATGGTTTGACTGTCACTGTGCCATTTTTATAAACACAAGCCTGATTGTGTGGAATAAATATGCAGCAGAGAAGAACAGCTGTAACACTATTATTTAGTTATATAAATAGTATATATAAATCAATTCACAGTTTTATGCATGCACGCAAATTTCCCAGTGAAGCTTAATTCAGTTTAAGTGACTTCCTGTAAATATAATACAAGAAAAATAGGCTGTAAGTCCACACCCTACACTGCTGCCCTGGGCACTTGAAAATAATGACAGATAAACGCTTGATGATCTGGAGCTCACGTCCAAAACACCTTCAGGTCATTAACACCATCATTAAATGTATCAGGGCAATCCAGCTTAACGCGTCAGCGGGTCACGAGAAGCTGTTTACGCAGCGGCCGAAAAAATGGGGAAAGAAACTGGGGAAGAAAATATTCACCAGAAAACAGGGAGAAAATATCCGAATGAACCCAAAGAAATGCTGCTGCGAATTCCTTTCATTCGAGTACGTCCTGCATGCACACACAAACACCTGTTTAATTTAAGACAGACAGAATAAAAGCGGAATCACCACAAGTGTCCCAGACTTGTAGTGCAGTTCCCAGTCTGATAAGCACAGTGGCACCTGGCAGCTGTCTCATAAATAAGGGGTGTAATGCACTGCATAGGGACCAGGCTGATGTAAGCCAGACCGCAACTATATAAACACCAATCCATAAACACAACAGCAGAAGCTCATAAATGAATCACTCCATGAGAATAAAACACAACTTCCACACTCTCTCCCCTTGGCTTCTTTTCACCTTTTCCCAAAATGGGGAAAAAACATTTTTTAAAAACCCTTTATGGAGATGAGTGATCCAAACAAACAAATAAACGCCGGCATCACCAAGGTGTGGGAATTTGCCAGTTAACTCTCCTAATGGGTTTGTCGTGTAAATGGACTGTGATGGAGGTGACTGACTTCCAGATGACACTCTAGTACAATTTTTAAAGGTCAAAGGATGATTCTAAGAGGTGTTTAGTTAGTCTTCTTCATATGACAACGCATTAACGAAGGAGTCAGCTGTCTGGAGGTGATTAACGCTCTGTTTTTGCCTACAGATCCTCAGTGAGAGAGGGCTGGTGTTTCACTAATGAATGTTATTAATAGTCTGACTAATGTCTTTATGTATAGCTACCAACGACAACTAAAGTGGATTAAGAGTTTAGGGAAATTAAACATAACATTTCATATGGTAAACACATAGGCTTAAACCAATGCCTAAAATCTGTTTACAGTCCAGCAAGAATTGTAGAAGGGAAACTCCACACCCCTATCCAGTACAAGAGGTTGGAAGATGGATGGATGGATGGATGGATGGATGGATGGATGGATGAAGGGTTGCTGTTTGTTTGTGTTAATATGCTAATACATTTGTGCATGAATCATTCATGCTAATTTAAATAGCTAAAAAGGGACCTTGAAATTGAATGACATTTAACTTTAAATTTAATTAAGGTAATGATGCCCCCCCCCCCACATGAAATATCAAAATATCAGTGTATAAATCCCTGACTGTTCACCATAATGCTGGGTTCTGGCTGCAACCAGATTAGAAGGAAGTGATGTGCTTATCCTTCACTGTTTGTCTCCATTTAAATACTGTAACACAGCACATGTATATTTATAGTGAGAAATATCCGAACATATTGGTTTAAAAACATTCTGAGTTTTCCAAATTGCCTGTAGGTGTGTGTGTTTATGGTGTGTGAGTGTGCGCTATGATGGGATGGTGCCCCATCCTAGAATGTTTCCTGCCTTGCACTCGTAGCCACTGGGAGAAGCTCCCCTGCCACACTGAATAGGATAAGTAGTTACAGAAGATGAATGGATGAATGGATGGATGGACAAATATATACTCAGGTTGATATCAGCAACACGCTTCCAAAAAGTTGGGACAAGGGTAACAAATGACTGGAAAACATCTGGTTGAATATCTCACAACTAATTAGGTCAATTGTCAACAGGTTAGTAAGATGATTGGGTATAAAAAGAGCCTCTCAGAGAAGCAAAGCCTCTGTGTAGTGAAGATGGGGAGAGGTTCAGCACTCTATGAAAGACTGTGTGGGCAAATAGCGGGGCAGGACACATGGGCTCAGGAACACTTCTGAAAAACATTGTCTGTGAACACAGCTTGTTGCTGCTTCCACAAATGCAGGATGAAACTCTACCATGCAGTGAAGAAACCAGATCTAAACATGATCCAGAGACGCTCTCAACTTCTCTGAGCCTGAGCTTATTTATGATGGACTGAGGCAAAATAGAAAACTGTCCTGTGGTCTGATGAATCAAAAAGTCTTTTGGGGAATCATGGATGCCGCATCCTCCGGGCTAAAGAGGAGAGGGACCATCCAGCGTGTTTTCAGCGGACAGTTAAAAAGCCAGCGTCTGTGATGGTCTGGTGTGGGGGGGTGCATTAGTGTCCTTGGCTTGGGCAGCCTGCAGGTCTGGGAAGGCACCATTAATGCTGAACGATGTATAAAAGTTTTGGAGCTACAAATGCTGCCATCCAGACAATGTCTTTATGAGAAAAGGCCTTATATATTTCAGAAGGGCAATGCCAAACCATATTCTGTGCATATTAGAACAGTACGGATTCATAAATACAACAAAAAATACGACAAAGAAGACCCTGAACTCTTCAGCAGTTGAAATCCTATATCAGGTAAGAAATGGACAACATTTCACTTTCAAAACGCAGCAACTGGTCTCCTCAGTTCCCAAACGTTTACCGAGTGTTGTTAGAAGAGGTGATGCAACACAGTGGTAAACATCCCCCAGTCTCAACTTTTTAAAAACGTGTTGCTGGCATCAAATTCTAATTGAGCATATATTTGTCATAAAGCAATAAAATTTCTCAGTTTCAACATTTTATATGTTGTCTTTGTTCTATTTTAAAAAAAATTTGGGTTTATATGATTCGTAAATCATTGCATTCTGCTTTAATTTACATTTTACACAGCATCCCAATTGTTTTGGAGACTGGGTTGTAAAACGCTTTGGCATAAAAGTGTCGTCTGCACAGGCCTGCGTGTGTGACAGTGGGCCGGTGAAGATGCCCAGTGAACCAGCCAGGGGGAGCATGGCGTCCCGCCCCAGGCCCGGTAGCTCAAGCTGAGTGAAAGGCAGGGTTTGAGTGATGCTGGAGTCCCTACTGAAATCACAAATGAAGAGGCCATTTTAGTAGCTTCTGGGCAGTCCTGCCTACAGGCGATCACAGCCTCGCTCACTAACGAGCAATGCTCAGTGGTCGGGTTCCCAGCCTCACGCTGATAGCAGCCCGACGCTAACATCAGTCAGGATAGCTGTAACAGCTGCGTTTCATGCATCAGATTTTGACCGATTGTTAGGCAACGGCTGACAAATCTACGCATCTTGCTGACCATTTGCAAAGAAATCGACGTAAAGCAATGGGAGATTACCAGCCAAATAATAACTTCTCAATGCTGGTGAAACGCAGGCTGCAGATCTGATGAATTGTTAGCCATGTACGCAATTCACTAATGGACACCCCCTGGTGTTCGGCTCAGAAGAATGGGTTTTGTCAGTGTGATATCAGCCATTGTTTGGGCAGTCTTCCCCTCTAATCCCCGACAGGTTCTAGAAGAACTGGCTGTTAGGTCTGTCTGGGTGATTTGTATTACAGGATGCAATTTGTTATGAGGCAATAAATCAACCGACTTGTTCTTCATTTGCTGCCGTTATAATTTTTTTGGATAACATACTTTTTCAGACTTATAAAAGATGAATGTTGGTGTTAATATTATTGTTATGGTCGGGGAAGGAGGAGAGCAGAGATCCAGAAGTGCAGGGAAGAATGGGTTTAATGAATTGAGATTGCAATCAGTACAGAGGGGATGAAGCCTGACAGGGAGATATCGTACAGGTTCGTCAGCCCGAGAGGTATGGACGAGAGGTACGAGCCGAATTGTCCAGTTGGACAACAGGCAGGAAGAGGGTCTTGGTCCGTGATCTGGGGTTGTAGCCAGGGAAGTCAGTCTGACGAGGCACAGAAACACAGAACAAGAGGATGGGTGGAAGGGAGAGGCTGGACTCGGCGGGAAAGATAGGTCAAGGATGGGACCTGAGTCTGAGGAAGGAAGGCAACAAGGTAAGGATTCTATACGAGGGGGACAGGTAAGGTGGGGAGAAGTGGGCAGACGGAGGAAAGGAAGAACGCTCGGTATGTCTTAGATACACCAGAACAATACTTCGCAAGGAGCATTGGGGTTGGATCTGCTTATAAAGCGGTTAATTGTCAGAGGATGTGTTGCACCTGTCTGGCCCCGCCCCTGTGGGTGTGGCAATTATGGGGGGGTAATGAAAGTACTGCAGCTTTTTTTTGTTGAGCAATCATACACAGTATAGACTCCATACTGATCTACGTCTGTAGCTATGTTCCCAGTGGACAGCAGTTACAAAGTTAATTTTATATCGATCGAGTGTAAAGTGCATGACTGGGGAGGGACAAAGCACTTCTTAGCATTCCTGTCGTCATCACAGCGCACTGAGGAAAAGTCAGTGGAACTGCAGGTTAGTAATCAAATTGCACTGAGTATTTACAGCATCACTGGATCCCGCTGGACAGAATCAAGCATCCTGGGGGTCTCAAAAATGTGAGAGGAGAGGGTTGATTACAGTCTAGACACCCCATTGCACTCATGCCTTCGCATTCATGCCAATTACACATTTAATTAAATAATCAACAAGATACAATTATAAACTGCAGCTTAATTAGTAAATTGGCCGAAGTACGAAACATCCATTCCTCAGCACAGAAAACGAGATGCTCCTGTTCATAGACAGCAGAGCATCAAGGGCCATAGGTCGCCTGTTTGCTTCTGAAAAACTCGGATATCAGCTTTCATTTTGAAACAAAAAAAAAACATGATTATAATTCAAGTGTTTGTTAATAAAGTTTTATAGGTTTTCATTCAATTCCATTCAATCCATCTATGCAGGGTCACTGTTACCGGGGACAGAGCACACGAGAGACCGAGCCGTCCGTGGACGTAGCCCCTATTCCCTAACCCGCCACACACGGGCAGAAGGGGC
>JAABNY020000001.1:5180057-5205871 GCA_015164015.2 Brevimyrus niger
CGATGCCATTCGGTTGCTAATGTAGCTCTTTCCAAATACATCTCTTACCTGTAATCTCAGACACTTTCTCCTGCACACCTGCCCAAGCTCTGCAGACCATCTCCTCAGAGACACTTTGCTGTTAGTCGACGAGGCAGCCAACCCACTGTCAGTTTCTTTTGGCTGATTAATAACCACTAATATGCATCCATGTCACATTTGTAAATGATATCAATCTGTAATTGAATCCACAATGAATATCAGCAGATCTCGGATATGACCCCTTTCCAGCAGCTTATGGGGTCGACTCTCAGGCCAAAGAACATAAAGGTTCATCTTGCCCTACATATCATAAATCTTTTAAATGCTGTTTTGATATAATCAGATCCACCTCCCTGCATTTTTTGCTTCTTCTTCCCTGACTGTCACACACCCGGTGAGACAGTTTTATTTTATACTTTAGTGTTGCCCAGTCGGAAGGATAATGAGTCACGCTTATCATTTATCAGTTTTTTATAGCTTTGTTGCCATGACATTTTATCTTTACAGATTCAGAGTTGATCAATGATTATTTCTTTACTGTTGCTTTTTGCTGTAGTGTAAAAATGTGAGTTATTTAGACAGGAGTGTATAAATGCTGCACCATCTTCCCACTGTTATTAAAATGCCCGTTGAAAAGCTTTTAACCTCAACATTTTCCCTCACACAGCATTATTCTCATACTTCCAGATGGTGGGCCAGTATTCATACAAACCCCACCTTCCCACAAATGAAGGACAGGCAATGGGTGAATTTTTCAATGACTTCACATCAGGGAAAAAACGATGTAACTGCTTGCTTATCTCATGCAAATTCATCAAATAATTATACTTCTCGTTATTCCATTCTACATTTTGATGTTACAATTAGCTCCAGTCTTGATCTAATAGGGAGATAAACACCAGAAATATTTAAGAGATGGGAGGATACAATCATGACTATAATGGCAAAGTAATGTTGGTATTAATAATTGAGAAGGATTATTAGGATTATTCATTCGCATGGTATCAGGTGGACGTTCCTCGACCACACCATGATGGGATTTGCTGGGGAAAAGTCAATGTTTGTCAATGGACAAAAAAAGGTCCGGTGCAAGAAGGAGGGCTGCAGCTGCTACCCCAGGGTGCTAGGTTCAAGCCAAGTGGAAAGGAGTGAGGAATCTTGACAGACATCAAAGTAGTTAGAAGGTTAAAGGAAAAGTTTTGGAAAATCAGTGTGCGCTAAACTATCCAGAAGGTGCTACTCAGAAAGGGAGAATTCACACAAAAATCAGCAGGGAGCCCTTAATCACCCCCTAGAGGTGAGGTTGGCTAATTAAGAGTAACTGCTTACAAAACATGGAGAGGACAAGGCATGCTCTAACCCTCAACAGCAAGACCTCAACAGCCTCATGATGGTAGGAGAAGCCTTGAGTCATCAGAGACCTCTGCGTTTTGCGTTGCTACATCGTCACCTCTACAGAGGGTAAAGTGAAAAGCAAGGTGTGCTGAACACGCAATGTAAGTCCAAGCCACTTCATATAGAAAACCTGCTGCTGTCGGCCGAATGCATATGATTCATAAGCTAATTTATAGACGTGCATTGACATCAGTGAGGCTCATGTTCATTTCTCTATTCATCTTCCCGCTGATTCATTTTAACTCATTTATACCATTCAGTTTAATTCACATTTATACCATTATCAGTTCCCTGCTAGGAGACGGGTGGGACAGAGCCAACCAAGTGGGGAAAACTAACAACAGACACAGTTTCATTGGGTGATAAAAAAGACTGTCTAGGGGTCACACGCTAATAGCTTCTGAAATGTCACTACATCACCCGTGACCAGCCGACGCTTCAGACTCAATCACATTCTGCATGGAGACCCGCGGATGTCAGCTTTCCGCACAAGGGCAGGGGTTCACACATCACACGCCGCCGTCTCGGCCATTTTCAACGCCCTGAAACGGCTCATTACGCTGCCTAAACATATGCCTCAGATAGGGCTCATTTCACAAGGGACTGGCGAACACACAACTGTGATTTCGATGGAGGAAATCTGGGCCTCGTTCCAACCAAAAACAGGGACAGAAAAAGAAATTGTGCAGCAAATAATGATACAGAATCATCAGCAGAGCCAAATAGCTTTTGCAATCTTCTATCCATAATAAAAGGGGGTCAGATCTATAGAAAGTGGGAGTCAACACGTACTTCCCCAAATCAAATTAAATTTTTGGAAAGCACAAAATAAGGCATAACTAATATACATGACCAAGGTTCTGACCTCAAGAGCTTCATACATGCCATGAGTTGACCTTCTAGAGAATTCTTGACAGACCTGAGACGACAGTGATGGAATAACACACTCTTGACAAGACAGCTCAAAAGCTTCCATTCCAGAGAGACTGAATGTCACAGAGCAAAGTCATAACTGCCAGTTCTAATGTTAGTTATTTAATGTGGCCTTAATGTACATAGAAACATAATGATTTGGAGAATTTTCTGCACAGATGTTTGTGCAGAAGCTCCTGGCAAACTGTCAATGTAAACTCTACGGCAGCCTTCTGAGGATGTAAAGGGAGCAACAGCCAGTGCAGATATCCAGCAAAAATGTGCTGTACCTACAGAGTTGTAAATGTAATAAAGTCCAGAGGATCAGCAATCATCCACAGGTCAAATGATGCTTGGGAGATACCTACATCCATCCAGACATCATGCATCAGGGTACCATATTTTAATGGTATTTTCAAAAGCAATACTATTCCGATATGTTAAAGTCTTGCTGAGGTGGGGTGGGGGGGGGGTTGAAGGGTTGTTAGCTAATTTTGTTGCCAAGATTTCAAAACACTGCAGTATGACCCAAACTGAGGGCAGATTCCAAGTGTATGATTAAATTTTTTGTGCCTCCCCCCTCACTAAAGTGGTAACACTTTACTTGAAGGGGTACAAATAATATAGCATTATGCTTTTACTTATTTATTTACTTATTTGTATCTTTTATCTGAAGCAGCAACTATATTTGTTCATGATTTTTTCAGAATTTGTACTTCTGTTGTAACTGAATTATTACTATTTGTAGTATTTGTCACTAGGATATTGTTGCCTTTTCTAAAAAGCGAACTGTTCTTAGATATTCTGTCCTACCATTAAGAAACTGGAAGTTTTACACACTTTCAGGACTGTAGAGACTGCTAGACCTGCCATAATTTGTGGAACACAATTAAACTGCTGCATATAAAAAAAAAAAAAAAAAGATGTTCCCGCAATGATCCGACAGCCTCAGTATTGCACTTGCTTCCTTTCAGCATATCCTGTTATTAACGCTCGGTAATTATAATGTATCCTGACAGGGCCTCAAACCAGAGGTACTATTGTTACCTTAAAGGGAAATCGCATGTGAAATTCATTTTCTGTAAAGGAGTGCAAATTCTGTGGATGGGGGATGTACAGCAATCAGCAGCGAGTAACCGAAGCCAGTTGTAATAATCGTAAGGTAACTTCAAAGCTGTACAAACAAGCTGTGAAGGCAGAGCGTCCTTGCAGATTTCATTGTGCATCAGTACAGATGGGCGGACACAGGATGACAGAGACAGAGAGGTGACAGAAAAATCCCAAAAATGACACAGAGTATTTGCAGCCACATTCTATCATGCAAAATTTATAACACTGCTTCAGATTGAACACACATTTAGCAGGAGTGTGACAAACACCTAAAATGCCACATATCAGTTTTACCTCTTCATTCCACATTGAACTCTGATGTAAGACAGAGTTTCCTGTGCTTGGATTTAAGTGTTTTCAGTGTTTGGTACTGATTTAAAAAAAAAAAAACATTTCCAAAGATCATTATGACAGACTGGTAATTGACACACCTCTCCAATCAGTTCACTCACTGATTCCCACAGCATAAATTGATTACATTGAAACCACCATAACCCTGCTGTTTTCGGGTTTACATATCCAACCGTAACGCTCGGCCTCTTAATGTCTCTGTGATGAAATATTTCAATTTCTTGTCATTCTGTCCCCATACACCTTTCCATTGTGTGATAGCTCCATTGAGCTATCATACCTTTCTGCATTTCACATGAGTTTTTTTTGGTCCTTTACCTTGTGTTAAAAGAACAACAAAGTCTAGATGGACAGCCATTGGCCAATCATTCAGTCACATAACAGGGTTTCTGCTAATTTATCACTCAGTTTTATTCAGTTTGGTTGGGTACATAGACAAAATCTCTTTTAAGATGCAAACCCAAAGGCTAGATGCAAACCCAAAGGCTAGATGCAAACCCAAAGGCTAGATGCATGTTCTCAATCATCCTAAGATCTGAGTCTTGGGTCTCTTGAGAACATGTTTAGAACATGAACAGGTTTAGCATGGGGAAGGCAGGAATACAAAGCGAGCTCACCAACACGTGTGGTGTAGATCATCGAAGACCAGGAACCAGCCAGCATCCCCACAGTGACCTCAGCTAACAGGGCAAGATGATCAGTCCCCCATATCTCGCTATGGTAGTCAAAAGAGAACCAGAAGTGCTCAGCCAACAGCAGCCAAAGCTTCTGTTTTCTGCAAAGTCATGCTTGACACAATGCCTATATATATGTCACAGTTCTCAGAATTTCTGATGTCTTAAACTTAATAACTTAGAAAACATTTTCTGCAAGCTATAAAAGGGCCAATTGAACAAAAAACAAAATCCTACCTGAATCAGACTATTCTATTTAAAGTAGGTGCAGATGTGAGTCATTCACTCCTCACTGCTTCTTTTGGTTTAGTCAACCGTGATGCCAACTCCCTAAAGCCAAGAGAATAAACTTGGAAGGTACCAGGAATAATAGGGTCCCTCTGAGTCACAGCATGGACAAAATGGAACCATCTTCAGAGCTACAGAACATCTAGGTCAAAGGGTTCAGCATAATATTCACTGCCAAGCCACTTCAAAGTATTTCTTTGTGTTTTTTCTGGACAACTTTAAAACCAAGTGTATATATCCCACTGATATAAGAAAAAAAATGTCTCCTCACCCCCCCTCCAAACACATTTCCCCCGACAGGTGTCCAGAAAGTCGGCAGTGATGATGCCAGTCACGACTGTGGTGGCGCCTTTGTCACGTTAGCCTTGCACTAGAGTGGAGACACACTTCACCGTCACAGCTGCCCTGCCCCCCAAGGCCTCGCCTCCTCAAGGTAGGAACACAGTGTGTCCTCGCTCCTCGCTCCTCACTCCAGACCTCATCTGATGTCTGCTCTTATCATTATTTACCCAAACAAATAAAACATCCGCAAAAATCACAGAAGTACTACATAAATCTCAGTGTAGAACCTTGAGGGCCATATAGAAGCACATTCTGAACTATAATAATTTAGAGCACTTTCCCCAATTTGGGCTTGGCAGATTAGTGTATGCAGATTTTTTTACTCTTCTTGAGCATTGAAGCACTCAGTTCAACTTATTTCCACATGATTTGATTGAATCCTCTGTCTGTCAAGGTCTTTGGTAGTTTAGAAAGCTGTACGTTTTTTAGGACCAGTACTAAAAGAATAATATCAGAGGAAAACACATCATTGCAGATATTTTAAGCAAACAAATGGGGCTTTTTTCCAAATGATAGAAAGAAAGAAAAGTCAGACGAAAACACATTAAGGTTTCCATGCTGTCCTCAGATGTTCGGATTGTACTGGGAGCGGCACAGATGCCAGGGAGCACCATCATGGTCAATGTGACACTCAATGCCACACGGGAGCAGAACCAGCTGCAGTACAACTACCTGGCTCTGGTGTTGGGAGTCCCACTGGTCCTCATCATCATCCTGGGGAACGTGCTAGTGTGCCTGAGCGTACTGACAGAGCGCTCTCTGAAGACCGCCACCAACTACTTCATTGTCAGCCTGGCTGTGGCTGACCTACTTCTGGCCGTACTCGTTCTGCCCCTCTACGTGTACTCGGAGGTGGGTCTCCCGCTACCAGAGTAAGCTCGGTATCCCCTGTCACTTAAAAAAACATTTTGCCCTTTATTTTGAGCTCCAGAAGAATCTCCCTGAGTATTGCAGTCATCCACATTCTTCGTAGGCATTCTCAAAATTCATTTTAACCCATTTCTGTATTAAACAACATGGTTACTGTCACTATTTTAATCAAATGCTTTCATTTTGGGCCGGTTGTTCAGTTCCTGGGCGGCATATGGACCCTGAACACATATGTCTGTGATGCACTAATGACCATGGACGTGATGCTCTGCACAGCATCCATCCTAAACCTCTGTGCCATCAGCGTGGACAGGTAAGAGCGGCGCACTCACTTTCTGAGCTCAGCTGTGATTATTCCAACACTTATCCTTCCCCTTAGCCCATAAAAGAGGCTTCATCCCTGCAGGAGTGCTTATCTAACCCTGAAAATGTGAGCTGTATGTGGGTACCACCCCTGTGGGTTCTTGAGCAAGACCCTTAACCCCCAGCTCCTCCAGGTAGGTGCTGCTATGGATGGCTGCCCTTCTCAGCCAGCTTGCCATCACCTACGTTGAGGGAAGCATAAAGAAAATTTCCCCATGCGGGTCAATAAAGTACCTATTAAATTTGTTGGCTGTAAAAATGCACATAACAGTACGGCTGGGCGATACAGCAACCATGCTGACTGCACTGTGTACAGAGACATCCCAAAATGACGGCTCAAATCTGTGCTCAACAATGCATAGATACAAGGGACCCCTGAATGTTACTAAGATATCATTATTCTAAAAGACACAGTTTGACAGTCTTTAAATATTCATTTCCCGTCTCTCCAACATAAAATCTGTGACTTGCTCCATAGGTCTTACCCATGAGACTCACAATTTTTAGTCAATTTTGCAATCTCACGGCTCAGAGGTAGAAACATCGCAGGTTGTCGGCTCATTTCATTCTGCTCCACCAGCCCACTTGGCAAATTTTGCTCCAGTTGGCAAATCGAAGGAGACTCTACTTTTTTGATGTTTCACTCTTTTTTATCACCCATCTCACTGTTTTCACTGCAGCTAAGTTGACTTGACTAGTAACCCAACCAGACAGTGCAGAGATTCCCAGACATAAGAACAGCATTTCCTGCTAGTTGTAATCCTGACTTAAATGATAATGAATAATAAAAATTAGACGGAAATTAGAGAGTTATGGAGGGCTGGCTTCATCCCTAAGCAGTGATGACAAAGCCGATATTCACACAGACACACTCACATTCATTTTGCTGCGAATTTACAAAAAGGGAAACAAATCCATTAATATCAGCCTATTTTACTGCCACACACAAGCTATGTTACAAATGATGGCAATTTCGTTAATATGATCTGGGGAAGAAGAGGCGTCATTAGGAAAGGCTGCGATTTACTTGAATTACGTTAGTCAGGGCAAATCAGGTGTAGGCTCTGATCCCTAATTGATTTTACCTACTAAATCCACTTCACTCTCCATGCATATATGAAGAGGGGGAGGGCAAGTGGGCTAGCTTAAGGAAGGATTTCTTTTTTTATGGAAATGTAGATTGTACATATCAGGGAGTATGGTGAGAGAGGAAAAAAATAAGTCCCCCCACACTGGTTTGTAAGAGTGTTTAAGCTGATCTGAGTGTGTCAGGGACTTTGCCTAATGCACTGCGGTTCTTTGGATTGTACAGTGTGCTAGGATTTCTAGCCTCCTTGTTGAATGCAGTTATTTATTTATATCCCTAAATGGCTGAAAAGGCCAGCTTCACATTGCCTAGTCTGCTCTGCATGGCCTGGCTCACATTATACAGAAGTGAATTAATGACAGAAGTCGCCGATGCAAAAAAGCACGTTGACTTACAAAAAAGTCAAGCTGCAATGAAGCTTTATTATGGAGCTGGAAGATCATCACCAATGTGCTCGCAAATAATAGCTGGGCCCCCCCCCAACCTCAACCAATAACAGTCTGCTAGTCTGAGTGGTACCCCAAGACTATAAACAAATAGCACTGCACTGTACATTTTGCATGTCACATTGATGAGTCATTCCCATTGAATTGTTCATAGCCAACTGGCCATGAGTGTCGAATTTGTGCATCTGCAGGAGTGGCTGTGTTTCCTTTGTTCTATTAAATAATTAAGCCATTGTCTGAACACAGCAGAGTGTATTGATGCATAATGCATGAGTAAATATGCAGCTGAGCCAAGACAGCGATGGCAACATATTATGGTATGAAAATGCACCTACTAGTACTGTAATGATTTTAAGCTAAAACATGTTCAATCCACCATTTAAATATGTTTACGACATAGAAAACACCCTGAATTACTGTATTAATCAGGGTTCTTCAACCAATTCCAAATCCAGGCCGTGTTTTCAGTTCTCCCAGGTAGTTAGTTTAATAATTACTGATTCTGATTGGTCAGAGGCTTCACACCTGACTGATAGGTAAAGGAAGGCTAGAAAACCAGACCTCGAGGACCATATTTGAATAACCCTGGTATAAATTAATCAATAGAAACTATTAAGCAACCTAAAGCTACAAATGTGATTTAGATCTTTAGGCTAAATATTCACTATACATAAAACCTATGAATCTGTCATTAGCCTATAGATAGTGTCCAAGCCATTGACCCATAGACCTTGACAAGCTGATTGGTTGAAAGGATCGGAAGGGCTGAATATCAAATAAGGTTGCTGATCCAATATAAATACTTAAAAGGTCATCTTCAGTCTGAAGTTAAGACTTTTCACAAGCTGTCCACAAACAAAAGGTCAAAGCAGGGGAATGGTACTCGGTGTCGCCCCTTCCTCCACGGGCACCTAATGGCCGACGTTCTTCTGCGGCTCTCGCAGGTACATCGCTGTGGTGTCCCCTCTGAAGTACAACAGGAACCAGTTCAGCATGAGGCAGCTTCTCCTGATCACGGCCACTTGGGTCCTGTCCTTCGGGGTGGCGAGTCCCGTCATCTTTGGCCTGAATCAGGTGCCCGGACGGGATGCCAGCGTGTGTAAGCTGGAGGACGACAGCTTCGTGGTCTATTCGTCCGTCTGCTCTTTCTTTGTGCCTTGCCCCGTCATGCTGCTCCTTTACTACTGGATGTTCCGGGGGTTAAGGCGCTGGAGTGCCAGCCGGAAGTCCAAGTTGGCGAGGGGCGAGCGGCGCTTCTCGCTGGGTCTCCGTGGTCTCCGGCACGAGCACAAGGCAAAGTACCTGGTGCCCGGCTTTAGCCCCACTGAGACTGGCCCGGGACCCACGCCCGAGAGCGACCCCATCACCGGTCAAGTGGACAGCGCGTCAGACGCAGAGGGGCCCGAGCGGCCCCCAGACAGCAGCCCTGGGGAGAACGGGCTACAGGGACGCGTCTCCGGCTCTGGAAGAGGCTCCAGTAGCAGCCGCGTTAGCGGGCGGGAGCGCAAGGCCATGAAGGTCCTCCCTGTGGTTGTGGGTACGTACAAGGAATTACTTCCCCAGTACAGTGAGACTCCCCAGGAATGTAGGGGGATACTTCAACATAACGTATATTTACATTTTAGTAATTCTGCTGATGCCTTTACCTAAGGCAATTAAGTTTTTTTTTTTTTTTTTGAGAAAACAGGGTCAAACAATCCTTGGGGCGGATGAAGGGAAAATTTCTGTGGAAATTTAATGAGTTATTTCTTAGATTACATGAGGACTGAGTGAGTTTTGGTTCCCAGTACTGTAACATGATGAGGAAGCCTGACTTTAGGTCTTTGGTGGTCTCATGTCAAATTAAAAAAAAAAGGGATCAGAAGGGTAAATTTAGGGAATGCAGTTGTTAATTGAGATTAAAGGCAGGGTTGTTGGGCCCAAAAATGACACCACCCTGCTAATCATAGGACTTGAACCAACAACCCATCACTTACAGACACAGCATCCTAACCCCCACAGCCAACTGGCAAAGTAAAGCAAACGAATGAATGCTGCATGTATCTTTCTGTCTTCTGCAACCTGTTATTCTACACCATGGGCAGGGAGGCTGCTGATAGGTACTGAGTGGTCTGGAGGGGATGCCTGTCAACCACAGGACACACACTCAAACACACTCACAGTCACTGCAGTCAAAAACATCCAAACTCTACACACAAAGAACAGTGATTCCACCAAGCAAAACTGAAGGTGTGAGACTACATTTTTACTCACCACACTCCTTTAACACCAAACACCAAACAATAATGCTATAGCAACCATGCTAGTTTTAGCAAGTGCAGTAGACAGACTGTAACTGCAATTCATTGGATTTGATCTTTCCTCTTCTCCAGAAAAGGCAGCAGACCTTGTGGCGCATTGGTAGTGTTCTTGACTCCAGATCAGAAGGTTGTGTGTTTAAATCACGTCGGGGTCATTGCTATGGTTGTTTTATTGGGAATTATGCAGGTTAGGGTTCTATGCCCAGAAGGCTGTTTCTTGAATCCAGTTGCCAGTAGAATAATCATATCACCACTGGGTCCTTCGTCAAGGCCCTTAACCTCGGCTGCTCCAGTGTTCCCAATACCAGTCGACCCTGTGCTCTTGGTGTCGGTGTCGGGAATATTAAAGCCACTGAATGCTGGAAACAGTCCATCAATGATATGCTAATTACTGGTTTCCATGTAAACCAGCCCCATACTGTATTATCACCTCACTGAAGTGCATTCTATATATATTCTGGGTGTTACAAGATAATAATTATGATATGTAAAATGTCCTGTCTGAAAACATGCAAACTGAACATACAAAGAGACATGAGTAGGGGGCAGACACAAAACCACAAAGCTGAAAGCTGATTGGTCGCTGAAGCGCAGTGAGTATGAATACAGGTCAGGACATTCTTGCAGATATACCGACAGCTTTATATTATTACATTTAAGAGATCATAGCTAGGAATAGCCTCAGAGAATCTTCAGGAAATCAAAGCAACATGCTATCCGAGGCTCACTGAAAAGAGGACTCACACAGGGTTTGAAATCTGTGTGCATCTCCATGCTCTGCTTGTTTCCAGGGTAAACATGCTGCAACTCACTGCCCAGACATTGTCCCTCCTTATCCTTAGGCTGCCTTTGATCCTTGGAGCGGCATTTTAAAGAGCTGGGCTACATTAACTCCAGTGTTCCAGTTCCCTAGTCTGTTTACATCAGTTGTAATTTTTCTGGCTTCTCTTTATTGCTTTATTATAGCAAATCAATCCCTGTATAATTGTAAGATAAAGATAACAAAAGATTAGCATATGCAAAGATCAATCTTATGCAATTAACTATATCCACATTTCAGAACCTGAGTAATAAGCATTGTGACTATGGCGGCAGAACTATCAATACGCAGCAGCTGCATTAGGAGTTCAAATCCCATGAATGTGGAGTTTGCATGTTCTCCCTGTGTCATGTGGGATTCCTTCTGCTATCCATAAACATGCAGTTATGCTACCTAGTGTTTGTAAACCCTAGCAATGATGGAGCAATGATGTGTGTCCAATGATGGACTGGCATCCTACCAGGTTACACTCAACTTTTGTGCCCTGAGGAATGAGCTCTAGACCCCCTGCAACCTCAACCAAGATAATTGGTTTGAAGATTAAATAATAATAATTATGAAAAAGGTTCATCTTGGTCCCTATAAGTCTGGTTCTGAAGATGGGGTCATATTAAAGTTACTTACGTTCCTCTTCCACAGGTGTATTTCTGGCGTGCTGGACCCCTTTCTTTGTGGTTCACGTCACCAAGGTTCTCTGCGTGCCCTGTGACATCGGGCCAACGCTGATCAGCGTGGTGACCTGGCTGGGTTACGTCAACAGCGCCGTGAACCCCATCATCTACACAGCCTTCAACACAGAGTTCCGGATGGTCTTTCAGAAGCTCCTATGCTGTCAAACATGACTCTGGCTCTGCTGCACATGGCGCTGTGCCGTCAATGCCTTAGGTGACGTCATCGTGAAGCCAGGCATGCGTGATGCACATACATACATCTTCAAACTATGCCGTGTAATTGCTGTAAAATATCGCTTGAATGCAGTAGACAAATAACTATTGAAACCTTAGCCCAGAGGCATAAAATATGTGGAAAAAAGTTTGTTTGTACTAAATATGTGCAAGTTTCTTTGGAAAAACAGTGTAATCGTCCTGTTTTGTTCTCTCCTCCATAACAATGTACTAATTTTGAAAGAAGGTCCAGCCTCACTCTTTATTATCTAATTATCTATTTAATATAAAGAAAATTTTGTTGCCCCGTGAGTTTGGCTCAGGGGCCTACAGTGGCAGCAGAGGCAAAATGATTGTGGTCGACAAGTGTGTCTGTCTTCTGATCTACTATTACAATGTTACAAAGCTTATAGGGATGATGGGGGCTCCCTATGAAGTTCAAATCCAGGAGCTTTGGGTTTGATATTTCCTGAGCAGAGAACTTTGCCCCGTGGCTCAGTCCCGCAGCCTTCTGGTAGCCTGGCACCTTGTCTTCTTGTTTCCAAGTTTCAATTCTCTAAGTCTCCATGTCTTGATTCTTATGCCGCAGCTCCACCATTCACCTGAATGGTTCTCTTCTAGCACACCTTGCTCTGAAGCTTTCTGCCAAGTCAGCAGCCCCAAGTCCTGGTAGTTGCCTGTTTCCTGAGATGTTCTACCCTATGGACTCAGGGACTGTAAAGCAGAAAACTTGGCAATACAGGTGGGAAGGTCCAGTTTGGGGTCTATTCTCATGTTGGATCAATACAGTGTCTTTATCACACTCCCTGTGTGCTGTCCAGCTGTGGATTGAGGTTTTGTGGATGACATCAAGTATTGTTCTGATAAAGATATTATATGTTACCAAAACAATTTTTATCAATGGTGCAAATAAAAGGAAAAATGTTCTAAAGAGATATGGAACTGTAGTATTTTTTCAAATTAATTGAATATTTTCAATGAATTTGAGAATATGACATGAGCATCTAAGGCACCATGCAAAGTGTTATGGTATGTGAGACCTTTTTCCCGGTCATTAAGAGACAATGATTCTGTAAACAACATTGAACTTGCTGTTCTTTGATGCTGTGACTATCCCCTAAACTCTGCAAGACCATTCTTCTTCTAAAAAGGCATTTTCTTAAAGCAGGAAGTGGGTTGACATTTAACCAACATGCCAGACAGACACGTAAATTCACCAGCCATCTGCGTCATGATGCTCACTCTGATTAGGAAGCATGGAGCTCATAAGGACACTGAAAAATAAGTGCAATAAGTGCATTAAAGCAGTATTTCCCAACCCAGTTTTTGGGGACTTACAGACTTTCTACATTTTTGCTCCCTTACAGCTCCTTGCCAGACAGTTCACAGTTCCTGCTACTGGGATTTGGGAGGGAGCAAAATCTCAGGTTTCCAAGGACTGGATAGGCTAACACTGCATTAAATGATCGGAGACAAGCGCTATACCCAACTATATCCAACAACAAAATAGAATAGTCACTTGATATGGTAATCGCAGAAGCTTCCAGGTAGAATGTAAATCATAAATGGAATTCTAAATCTCCACAATCCAGGATACTTCCGCGGATCTGGCACAGTTTGTTTTTCTGTGACAGGCGCCTAGGTGATGCCACACAAAAATAGACTTGAATGAGGAACTGTACAAAACCTTGGCTGGGGGGGGTTGGGGTAACCAAGGTAACCAGTCATAATGAAGAGGTATATAGACAGTACTTTAGGACAAGGGGGCCCAGTGGATGCATTCCCACCCAGCCTCTTAACATTACTAATTTCCATTCCTTTTATTCGATTATTAGTTGGCACAGCAGAAACGTAGGCAAAGAGCTAAGCTTTTATCAAGCTTATCTTCAGGCAGATGAATTTTACACAAAATTCATGGAGAGGTGGAGGAACGATTGTGACTTCAGCCATAACCCAATGATGATATCAGGTTCCACTGATGACCACTGGCTCCTACTAACACTCTGCAGTGTAAATATTCTACATCAATACACATTAGTATTAAATTATGAATGATTGAACCAATACAAAGAGCAACATCAAATTTAAAGTGGACAGGCTTGCCTGGACTATGGTGGGAATTGTGTTTTGCCTACAGGGGTTTGCTTTGCGCATTGAAAATAACGACGCCAGAATGAATCACGGGGCAACATGGTCAGTCAATGGGGAGGCCTAGCTCTTCCTGGAATGGGCTCCAGGCTCACTGAGACTATGAGAATATTTAATAAGCCACTGAGAATAAAGATTAATAAAAAATAAAATATAAAACTGGACTGATACAGAAAGGAGCAGCATGGCTTCTATGCAAGGATGGCATACAAATTTGTGAAGACTAATATTCTGGAGGCAATGTGTGAAATGAGCTAATATACTGTGATTTGATGGTTACTAGTTCAAATCCCATAGTCGGCAGAGAGATGTTGAGCAAGAGCGCTAACGCGGGATGCTCCAGGCACCAGCTGGTCATGCTTTCTTGTTGTACCTTATTTTGCATAAAAGTAGCCAATTGCACTTGCTCCTCACCTTCAGGACTGGGGCTTCAGATCCCAGCTTGTTCTCTGCTGTGGGAGTTTTTTCCTGCATTCAAAAGACATTTAGACATTTTTTTTTCTGGTTGCACTTTTCAGACCCAATAAGGAGAATAAAAATATATGTAGTTGGCTGGCTTTCATGCTTTTTCTGCTGTGTATATCGAATGTATTGGGACCAGTGTTTGCCACAGCAGGCTAAGCCTCTGTGCCTGGCATTGGAAAGTCACGGGTTTGAGGCTGGCTTTAGCAGAACAGGTCATCAGCATGTGTGCCATGAAGAGCAAGATGGGGTCAACAAAAAAAAGATTTTTCCCACAGGGATGAATGACATGCCACCCTCATTATTATCACTGTTTTTAAATTCCCTCCACACCCCTGTCTGTACACTCTAACATCTAGGTCTCTAGGAGCCTAATGGGGTCCTGTCTATGTTAACATGATTAGCACAGGTTACAGGCTGAGAGATGAGGAATGACTCAAGCAGCACCCCCTATGTTTCTCTGGGTGGGAGGTCAGAATCCTTTCCTCTAAAACCATAGTAACATTTACAAAAACACCAGAAAGCAAAAGTTCCTTCGAAGGAATAATGAAAACAGAAAGCTCCTCAGTGCTTTTAATTATTTGTGTCTCAACTGTGGAAAAAACAATTATTCTTTAGATTTTAAATTGCTTTGATAATTAGGAGGAGCTGAATTAATTGAACTTAAAAATTGAAGTAATGCATAAACCATTCCCCATAACAAAGTGAGAAAAAAACAATTTGATCTTTGCAGATAATCTTATCTCAAATTAAAAATGATAAATAGATAAACTATTTCCCCAAAGTTTGATAATCACGTTAATTGTGTTCCCATGCACAGTACTGCAGGTAAGTTTTCTGAAGGTCGACTTTCTCATTACAAGATAGCTAATGTATGATCCCCCCCCCCACCCAAAAACTAATATCTAGTGCAGTGGAAATTAGAGCTTTTCCTATTAATCCAAGGTCATTGCCAAAAGGCGATATATATTCTTTACAGCAGAGCTTTTCAGCCTGGGCTCTGCAACATTGAGCATATGCAGGTACTCTACGGGAGCAAAATTGGGTAGATATATATCACCCATTTCACCAAATAAAAAACTAAATGGTCCCCATTGGACAAAAAAATACTGAACCCCCTCCCCCTTCCCTAGTTGGAGTAGAAAATATCCTAGAGGAACCTCTGGTTGGCCCTTAATTTTGTGACCATGCATTAGTGGTAGAGTCTCTAGCTCTGATCACTTCTCATTTGGGGTTCCTGACATATGTGATTTTAAGACTCTCTCCTAGAGGGTGCAAGGTGAAAGAGCCCAACCAGTCATTCCTTATATGCTATGCCCAAAATGAGCTACACAATTATAATTTTTCAATATTGTTTAATGTAATATGTTCAAGTGTAAGGCCATAGCCAGACCTTGTACAATGGGTTGGGAAGACTAGAATAGTGTTTCCCAACCCAGTCTTCAGGGAACCCTGGAAAGTCCACGTTTTTGCTCCCTCCCAGCTCCCAGCTCCCAGCCAGTCAGGAACACAAAATACCTGGTACAGGTGCGCTGGGAGCTGAGAGGAAGCAAAAATGTGGGACTGTCCGGGGTTCCCCAAGGACTGGGTTGGGGGAAACACTGGACTAGACCCAGTGATTTTACTGGGGTGAGATTGGGGTAATATTTTGTTAACTGGAGGAGTGGGGGGTCCCCCTCCCCTTGGAACATTTTGTCAATCTTGGGGACATTATTCATCTGGGTCGACCAGCTCTGGATTACAGGATTAAATATAAAGTGTAACTTGTCTGGCACCAGATGTTACTGTTGTCACCTAGCATGCAGGGCAGGGCTTCCTATTTATCTCCGTGATGCCGAATGTCAGAGGCTGAACAGTTTCTCTTGTGAAAGACACCCGTTGGGTGACATTTCACAATACAGCTCCTTACTAACTTAGTAGTAACTCAGTTACTATTCAAGTACAACTCATTGACAAAAATAGTGCTATTCATCTGGTCTGCTACATGTCTACAGCAGTCTCTGTGTACTGTGCTAATAACCGGAAGCATTTAATTTGCCGTTTAATATGGTGATCTGTATAAGCAGTGCTCGAAGTGGAGAAATAAAAGTGTCGCTACTGTATTGACCGTGAGAACGGCATCAGGGGTTCAGTGGGGGTGTTGGTAACAACAGAAGCTCCTCAACAACACTGTCGGTAGTGTGCGGTGCCCCGCCACTCTCGCGTGACGTTTGTCTTTGAGTAGCAGAGTACTGGCAACTTGTGAGAAGTGGTGGTACGATAAAGATTAAGATACAGCAGTGCCGGTACTGCTTAATTTTTATTACGTATATTAACCCGCATTAGCGCTTGCTAGACCCTGGCAAACGCCTCCTCTTTACCCCGACCTGCAGAACTGTCGTAAACAGGGAAATAAGTTGCGTTGTGAATCTGCGGTCGATTACTTTTTCTCAAGGACCCGGATGTGTGTCACACTAGATTGAAATTGAATTTGCGAACTGAAAACTTTCCAGGTAGGATAAATGCTGTTTGAAGTTATTTGAATTCAGATTCAAACTATTAAATTCAGATTCAGTGTCATAATGCGGATAACTGCAGATTCAAATATACAAAATTCATATTTAGTTTCTAGTGGAACAAATATCAGACCATAGTTAATTAATACATTTAGTAAGAGAAAAATCATTATTAATCAAGAGCATAATAGTATATGGGCACTTTACACCAGGTAATGGGACTGAAGCAGGAAACCACAGAACACAGTGGAAATACAGATGAAAAAAACAATTCCACATGCAGAGGAATATACGAACCCCAGTCTGCAGCAACGGCACTACCCACTGAACCAACACATTATAAACAACAAATGAACACTTTTCACAGGTGCTAACGTGGCCTCACTACAACTGAAATTCACATGCACTTTTTTAAATTCCGCATTCAGGGCAGCTAGCCTGTGCTTTCAAATCAATTTTGCTACAGCTGCTAAAATTACTTAGACATTGACGCTGTCTTACAGTATCTCTGCCCATCTTCTCCCTGTCCTAAAATGGTCCTACATAAAAGGCTACTCTTGTTACTTACTTGTGTATTCCTCTTGTCTTGCCACTCGTTCCTAACTCTCTTTCATTAGCCCCTTAGTAGTGTTTGTACAGAAGTACCTGTTTGTCTCGTCATCCCTAGGCCGGTCACTGATGTTGAACCTTTGTATTGCCTGTGCCCTCCCTTGTTCCAGTCCTCCCATTTTGATCCCTCATAAACCTGTTTATTTCCAGTCTCTGTTCATTGAGTTCAATAAACACCCTTTTGTTTTGCCACAATGGCTGCCCTTGAGTCCATCATCCATATGTCATGACAGAATGACCGCACTCTCAAAGAAACCTTGCAGTGGTTACCTCAGTCCAGGTTTTCAGGCCTCCTTGTACCCCATGGACTGGATTTCCCATGTTCCCCAGAACAAGAGACCAGCGTGGTCTCCTGAACCACAGGATTCTCTAGCACCACCCACCTATAAGCCGAGGACTTCTTTGGTCACCTGGACGGATACCTCTTCCTGTGCATGAAAAGGGTGCTGTCCGGACTCACCCCAGACGTGGATCCCCAGGAGGTGGAGATGGTCCAGCACCTGGTGAAGGCACTGTGATAAGTGGTTGTGCCTGACTGGGGCCGCCGCTCATCCTGAGTCTCTAGACCCTGGCCCACAGGGGCCTGCTCTGCCCATCCTTGCCTCCACTGTGCCTTTGGAGTATCTTTGCCTTGACTGTGCCCCTAGAACCCAGCCCAGGATTGGCCACTTCTCCATCCGAGCTTCCAGAGTCTGGCTCACAGGGGCCTACTCCGCCCAGTCTTCCAGGGTCTGGCCTGGAAGTGCCTGTATCTGCTTCCTATGGGCCTCCTGAGCTGATTTCGAAAGGGGCCTTGCAATCCAAGTAACAGGTCACTGGACTAGAGGGGCCTTCAACCCCATGCTCCAGGCCCCTGGCCCAGAGAGGGCTGCTCCCCCCACACAACAGATTCCTGGCCCAGAGAGGGTGACTCTGCCCATGCTTCTGGCTCCCGCCCCAAAAAGGGCCACTCCACTCACTCTCCAGTCTCCTGACAGACAGGGCAGCTCCACCTGTGCACCAAGCTTCTGGCCCGGAAGTCACCACTCTACCCAAGTCCCCGTCTCCTATGCCCTGCTTGCCTCCAGGTGGCTCGGCTGCTATCCTGCTGCATCTTGCCATCCCATTGGATCCTGCCTCACCATCTCCTGCTGTCCCATTGGATCCTGCCTCACCATCTCCTGCTGTCCCATTGGATCCTGCCTTGTTGCCTCCTGGCATCCTGCCAGCATCTCCCACATCTCCTGCCATCCCACCAGTGCCCACCACATCTCAGACTTAGAGTGGGACCCTCTGGGTCTTGCCCTGAATCCCGCTCTGTGAAGCTTTGGCCAGAACTTGTTCCAGGTCCTGGAGTAGAGGCTGGTATCAGCTGGGGCTCAAGGGAGGGGCTGGCTAAGTCTTTGTAATCTCTAGACATTGGTTCATTTTGGTTCATTGCTCCTTGGCCCTGGTCCCAGTACCCTGTCCTGCCTTTGTTTTCTCCTGGTTTGTGTCACCAATGGCTCACTGTTTTTTATACACCTGTCTCTGTTGATCTTCTACTTGACCGTCCTGTCCTGATGTTTTGTGTCTTGTTGAATGTCCTTTTTGCTGTCCCATTGTCCCAGCCCTGTTGATATCTCATCTGGTCTAGTCTCTGTCCTTGAGTGCCCGGTCAGTACCCCTGTGCCCAGAGTGCCTACCTCAGGGGTACTGTCATACCTCAGCTTATCTCCTCTCGGTCATGGCCCTAACAGGCCAAGCCTGTAACACGTATGTCCCTCTTGTTTTGCGCCTTGTTCCTACCCTCATGTGGAGATACTCCCAACTGCCTCTTTAGCTCTTGTACTTAAGTACCTGTTTGTCTCATCATCTCTCTTTGTCTCATCATTATGTCCTCCTTTGTTTCAGTCCTCCCATTTTGATACCTCATGATCATGTTTATAACCTGTCTGTTCATCCATCCATCCATCTATCCATTTTCTGTAACTGCTTATCGTATTTATGGTCACAAGGGTTCATAGACTTTCTTAGGTACTAGGGGCACAATGCTGGGAACAGTCCAGGATGGGGAATCAACCAGTCCTCTGTTCATTGACTTCCATAAACGCCCTTCTGTTTCACCACAATGCCTGCCCTCAGACCCTTCGTCCTGTATGTCCTGACATTTCGGTGAAGAGCAGGGGGCATGAGAACTCAATTTAATAGTCTCAATTTCACACTGCTATTATGAGCAAGGCCATTGAGGAAATATTCATTGTCACTAAGCAACAAATTTTCCAGTTAGACTGGAAAACAGGGTAAATTGTGGATATTTACGCACCATAAACAAATACTCTCGCTGCAGTGAGCGTACAGAACAATTCCAGACAGATCCAAAAAAATACTTTAGCCAATTAGCCCTCAGGGGGCTTCTTAGCTTATAAAGTCCAAAAGCAATTATGGAGCATTTTATCAGCATCCTAACCCTAACCCTAACCCAACCATCCTTCGCCATGTTGTACTGTATGCTTTTCTCCTCACCTATGAGTTTTTGGTTTTCTTCCTCCACTGTCTTCCGGCATTCTGTTCCTATTACCTGTTTCATGCTAAATTTTGTATAAATAGATCCTGCACAAAACAAGCTGGTATATAAAATGGATAGATGGATAGATGTATGGGTGGGTGGATTGCCACACATTAGTGCTAGTCACACTAGTCTAGTGCTTTGGGGTGACTATGTTGGGTAACGCACCATATAAACATGAACTGAATTAAGATGGACCATGTCATCTGTCCTTTTGAAGTTCCACCGACCTTGAGTCCAGCTTCTCTAGGTTGAATCAGGGTTATTCTTGCTACTGCTGGCCTGGGTCATCTCAGCACCCACCAACCCCCACCCCCTACCCCCTGGCAATCCACAAAGACCTACAAAACTAAGATTTGTGACTCGTAAAAATATATATAAAAGCAGCACAAATCAGTCATTAAAACTACATAAGACATGGATTCTTAGTGCTCAAGTGGCCAACCAAGTGCATTGTCAGAGGTGGAACAAATGTGATGGCCTGCTCCAAAATTTTCATGAGTGTGTGGGGGGGTTAACAGTAAAAACTGTTGACTAGGTGAGCCTACGTGTCTGAATGGGAGGCCCTGGCCCCTACTAGCCCCCCTTGTGGGTATGTATGTGCCTGGCTGAAGTCTCTGTCTCTCTCTCCCTGTTCTTCGGCTGTCCTACAGGGGACATTGTGATATCCAGAGACCTTTTAGGTAGGTAGGTAGGCGGTAGGTAGAGAGTGGGTAGGCTGTAGGTAGAGAGTGGGTAGGCGGTAGGTAGGCAGTAGGTAGAGAGTGGGTAGGTGGTAGGTAGGCAGTAGGTAGAGAGTGGGTAGGCGGTAGGTAGAGAGTGGGTAGGTGGTAGGTAGAGAGTGGGTAGGTAGTAGGTAGAGAGTGGGTAGGTGGTAGGTAGGCAGTAGGTAGAGAGTGGATAGGTAGTAGGTAGGCAGTAGGTAGAGAGTGGGTAGGTGGTAGGTAGGCAGTAGGTTGAGAGTGGGTAGGCGGTAGGTAGAGAGTGGGTAGGCGGCATGTAGAAAGTGGGTAGGTGGTAGGTAGGCTGTAGGTAGAGAGGGAGTAGGTGTCACGTGTGGTTCGGTTTATACCCTCGTGCTACACCGATTAATTGCCTTGGCAATTGCTGCGCTGGAACAACGGATGCTCAATGGGGATTGGTTGGAGAAGTGGAGCAGGACGATCGCACAAGGGAAAAAGGGCACCCCCGGAAGAAGACGAGAGAGGGAACACGGGGCGATCGATCGTGGACGGTGGAACCGGGATTGGCGAGTGGAACATCCTGGAGTGAGATCGCGGACGCCGAGGACAGTCCGGAAGGGACGCATGGGAGACAATGCTGGGCGAGAGGATATGCAGCAATTGCGTCCTGGGACGCCCGGTCGGAGAAGGAGCCGCTTTGTCGTCGGAGCAGGGGAAAGGAACTGGGCACTCTCCCCGCAGCGAGTTAAGTGGAAATCTTGTTGGCCTGGACAGATCGATACATCGCCTATTAGTGTCATGTAGTTAAGGGGGGTTAGAGACTAAAAAGATCAATTCTCCCTGTTGTGGATACCGCGATGTGGAGCTTGTAGTGGGTGTGCGCGAGGGGCGGGATTTTCATGTGTGATTATTGCGGTGCCCTGTGGGGTGGTAAGTGTGTGTGGTGTGCCCTCGCTGTGATTGTTTGGGTATCCCTACAAGGTGATCGAGGGTCGTGCCTTGGTGGACTCCGTACTCGCTCGCCTTGTCTTTGTGTCGCCCTTATAGGTTTGGGCGGACAGAACCGAGCTAGGGGGGACCATCTACTGAACGGACATCGCCTGACCCCCACTGATCTGATAGTGGGTCCCGAATAGACTTTATTTAAATTTGATCTTGTTTTCGTATGCTACTGGCTAGCCTTGGCATTTTAAAGTGTGGTTTTTATTCCCTGTACAATAAATTGGTAAAAAACCAGAACCTTCAGGTGTGTGGACGGACTCATACCAGCACAACCAGTTGGAACTAGATCGAAGGGTCCTGGTGCCCTATAACATCAGGTGGCATAGTCGAGGTTTACAAGGGGTATTGGGGGCATTGGAATTGGGCTGCCCATTGGGTTAAAAAAAGCTTTGCTTTACTAACTGCCCCCATTCCCTTAAGTGTGGCATTTGAGCTGCACAATGTAGCTGTCACATAGGCAGTAGGTAGAGAGTGGGTAGGTGGTAGGTAGAGAGTGGGTAGGCTGTAGGTAGAGACTGGGTAGGTGGTAGTTAGGCTGTAGGTAGAGAGTAGGTAGGTGGCAGCTAGGCTGTAGGTTGAGATTGGGTAGGCGGCAGGTAGAGAGTGGGTAGGTGGTAGGTAGACAGTGAGTAGGCAGTAGGTAAAGAATGGGTAGGCTGTAGGTAAAGAATGGGTAGGCTGTAGGTAGGCTGTCAGCCAACAAAGACACTGTACTGTACATTGCTGCCTGACGTGTAATGTCACAGTACAAAACTGGACCAAATGTTTTCACATTGTGCTTTGATAATCTACAATAAATTTTAAAATACACCTTGTTTGTACCTGTTTTTGGGTGTCAGGGAGATAGGGCAGCTTTACCTTTGTTTTTGGTAGGTGAGTGTAGTGTGGGTTGGCTGGGGGCAGTTTTGGCCTGGCTTTCCTCTGGAGAAAGAGTAGCTGGTGAATCTCATCCTGTGTTGGGCAGGGGAAGTGCCAGGCACAGGGCACAGAAGTGGCCGCACAGCAGGCGTGGGACGAGGGGGAGAGCATAAACCGCGGATGGTTAATGATGGAGCAGAGGCGGCTCCCTACTCTGACAGGCGATGTGGGCCGGCCATCAGTGGGGACCTCTTTGCCCAGCGGAGACATGATTCTTCAGCGTGTACCACTTTAAACCGCTTATTCGGCAGCAGTAAGGCAGCTGAGCACACTGCCCCCATATCAGGTGTCAGCCGCCTTCCCCATGACATCCTCCTCTGCTGGCCGCGTTTATTTTCAGCTCCCTTCATTCTCCGCAGCCTCCAGCAGGGAAATGTCAATGCCGGCTGAACTCTGCAGCCTGATTTTCCCTGCCAATGCCACAGTACTCTGTGTTTCACATGCTGAATGTTTGTTAATGTTGTTGAGAACAAAGCTGTTTTTTTTTCTTAACAGAACAAGTACACAAACTCAGACGTATAATTTATATGAAGTTAAAGTATGAAGAATTTGGGTTTCTGAGCTTGTGTCCTTAGACAATGGGAGGGGCCTATCACAGTAACCCGGGTGACCAATAAAGCTGGAGTGGGATTGTCTAGAGCAGACTTTATTTAGAGATGGTAACTGGTATTATATCAAAGAAAAACAAAGGAAACCTGTGGCTTCTAAAACCATTTGTAGCTGGTCTTATTCATAGTTATTCCTACTGGTGCAATTAGCTCAATCAAGGCCTGACACGCTCCTGGGATTAAACCGCATGGGGGATTATTAGCGGTCTCAATGGAAATGTAGTATCACGGCGGTCATGCCGTTAAACACATCCACTACTGCGTCACAGTTAGCATTGATGATGGTAAATGAAGCAAAATTAAGGTAAATATACACAGGTGGCTGAATGTACACGGTGACATATCTGAGCTGTACCCCCCACCACCCACTCCCCGCACTGCCATTTCAGGCTAATACGAATAACAAAGGGCCTTCTGTTTATCAGGCAAGCAGATGCAGGTCTCATTTCCATGAGTGATTGTTCTTATGAATGTACAGCAGAATGTCTCTCCGCAGAGGTAGCTACGGAGGGCTCATTCATCTCCGTAAGCTTGATCATCCTCAAATGGTACCCTGGTCCCATGGTATGTCATGCTTGGGTCCCCCTAATGTGGTAAATACATACACACACATACACACACACAGGTCAGCAATTCTATCTTTGTGGGGACTCTCCATTCATTTCTATGGAGAAAACTCTAAACCCAACATGACAACCGTAACCCCTACACAACCCTAACCTTACCCATAAGTAATCAAACAAAATACACATTTTTTTAGCATTTTTAAATATTTGACTGGATTCTCAGATCTTTGTGGGGACCTGAAGAATGGTCCCCACAATGTAACACAACGTAGTTTTTATCAGATCGTGGTGTGCATTTGCTCCCTACAATGTATTATAAATACAATACATACATACATCCGTACATAGACACAAACAGACAGATCGATACACCTCTTTCTACATGCACATGCAGTGCTTACAAAGTAAACTGACATAAACTAGCTATTTTCAAATATCCATTATAAAAAAAAACTCTCTAAAGAAAATGTTCTTAGTTAGCATTATTTAATTATTTAAAATAATAAAAACCCAACTTTGGCAAATGACTGAGCTTTGCTTGTAGATAAGAAATTGGCTTCCTATTCCAACAGTTATTTTAACTCTTCATAAAATGTGTTATTTACTGGTAGGTTGAATAGTGGATTACTTGGAGCTACTATAGTATCATATTGCCAGGATTGTGGGTGTAGTTCTTGGCTGTATGTGTGGAGTCTGCAAGTTCCTCACTGTGTTCAGATTATTCTCCTTTGGGTACTCTGGTTTTCTTCCATGTTCCACCATAAATTTACAAGTGTAAATCTCATGCTGGTTATTCGTCATACATTATTATTATAATATATTGTTTGTTGTCTAAATTTTTTGTCAGGTAAAGTTAACCAACTGTGTGTCACATTTAGGTGAGTGGCGAGCAAGAAGGGTAGGCGAGCGAATCCAAGTTCAAAGGAAACACGGGGTTTAATCACAAGAAACAGGCAAGGTACTCACAAACGTAAGACTTCAATGACTGATCCGGGGAAACTAACAGAGACACAGTCTAAATACAAAAGACAAGCTAGACTGAACGAGCAACAGGGAGTGTCCGGAGCAGGGCGTGACAGAACCCCCCCCCAAAGGGGCGCACACCGGGCGCGCCTGAGGGGAGGTGACGGACGAGACGAGGGAACAAGACCTGAAAGACAAAACAAGACCATCAACGGGGACCAGGGAACAAAACAGAGACACAGAACAGGGACAAAGGCAGAAGCCAGGACAGGAGCTGACATAGGACAGGGATGCAGACAGACAGACCAGGAGACACAGAGGAAACAGATGAACAAAAGGGACGGGAGTGAACACAGGAGCCAGAGGGGGACGAGGAGCAGGCAGGGAAGACCAGACAGGAACGGAGGGGGAATAAAGGGGAGCCCGAAAGACCCCAGATGGACGACAGGCAGCAGCCGGAGGGGCCGCAGGCGGGAGGGAGGCCAGGGCCGGAGGGAACCCCACAGGGGCCGAGGGGCAGGGAGGAGGGAGAGCTGGAGGGGACAGGGAGGGAGCCGGAGGGGACACAGGCAAAGGCAGGCAGGAGGGGGAAGCCGGAGCAGGCGCAGAGGAAGCCAGAGTGAAGGCACCATCCGACGCCCAGCCGAGGTAGGGGGACCCGGAGGCGGCCGACCCGGACCCAGAGGCGAGGCCGAGGACCGGCACAGAGGAACCGGGGGAGGGCCCGGAGGCGACTGCTGAGCCGACGCCACAGGCCTCGTAGGCAACCACCGAGCCACAGCCAGGGGCCGAACGGGCGAGCCAGGGGGCAGGGCGGGTGGGACCCAAGCCTGACGCCGGTGTCCTCTTCCCTTGTGAGACACAGAGAGGCGAGGTCCCACCGGGCGTCGGTCCCAGCGGGGCAAGGGCCCAGGAGGCCCCAGGAAGGTCCCCGAGGAGTCCCACTCAAGCTCCTCCTCCTCACCAGAAG
>JAABNY020000001.1:5231038-5271397 GCA_015164015.2 Brevimyrus niger
TTGCGTTCGCCATCTTCGTCTTCTTCTTGGTTCGTATACAGCGCGCAAGGTTATGCGCATGCTCAAAGTCTTCTTCTTCGTGTATAGTGTATCTCTATGGCAGAATTGCAGCGCCCCATACTGGTGTGGCATATATATTACACCGTTTTCAGTGGTTTCGTGTTTACGCAATTTTTTTTTAGAACGAGGAAAAAAAAAGATCGGATCGCACCGGCTTCGTGTGGACAGGCCCTGAGTCTCATACTACATCTACAGGGCAGCAGGTGGAGCTGCACCGACCCACAGCCCCGGAGCTGTGAGGCCCCAACACAACCTTTAATCAGTCGTCTGGTGATAGTAAACTGCTCCAGCCATCCCTAGATGTGGGATGTTGGAGATGAGACTTAATTGAAAGAATTAAACTTTCAGAAGGTTACCAGTTCAACACTCGGGTAAGATCCTTCTGTAACCCCATTAAACAGGGTACCTATACATTCTAGTTGTGGGCATGCTAGGAAGAACCATATAAAAGGCTCTTTTCAGACAAACACATACCACCAGTAGCATCCACTGATCTTTAAACCGCTCTGACCATCTCTGTGTTATGTAAGGCCTGGAGATTAGGGCAAGGTTGGATGGCATGTAGGTAGCTTGAGTGACAAGAATCAGCCGGAAGACACTGATAAAGTTACTAATGTATTTCTCCATCAACATGAGGGCTATGATGCAACTACTAATGTGTATTTTCTAATGTATGCTTTCATTATAGGGAGCCTCCTATGCCAGAAATGAATTAGTGTGGCAGGACCAAGGTCTGGGATATACACAAGCATGCTTATCTGCAGAGCATTTCTGTACCATATAGTAATAAATACGATTTACCATATAGTCCAAGGTAACTTTGTTTTTATTTTGCCGAATGCATGCTTTATTTTTACTCTTATTTGGTTTTATAAATTTTATACACCTATTGCTGAAATCATGTAAATGTCATGTTACTTGACTTAATCTGCAGCCAGCCAATGCTTGGGAGGTCAGGATATTTTTGCAAAGGTCAGAGAAAACAGCCCCTATGGAGTGGTTGTAGCGAAATTCAGCAGTGCTGAGGGCCAGACAGCCAATTCCGCCCGCTGGTGCCTCACTGGAGAAGATGCTGATTGGTTCTTCTTGGAAGGGCGAACAATCAGACTAAACACATCCTCCTCGAGGACACTGGATCGAGAGGTACCAGTCGAATTTCAGTGGCATTAGTCACATATCTGTTGGATAAGTGTACATTGTGTACACCCTGGTGCACGTGGTGGGAGTGGCATTCAGCTCGATGGGCTAAGCCTCTGTGGCTGTGATCAGGAGCATGCTGGTTTGAGCCCCATGGCTGTCATGGAAGAGTAAGAAGCAGAAGAGTCACACCTGAAAGCCCTCAACCCCCAGCTCCATGGACACCACTGCAGGTGGCTGTCCATCACTATCAATCTTGCTCTTGCCTATATGTGTGTCATGGAGAGCAAGAGATCCCTTTGACAAGAATCAAAGATAGGTAGTGGTGGCCTAGTGGTTAGGGAAGCACACTTGTAATTGAAAGACTGCTGATGTGAATCCCTGAGCAGCAAGGCACTGCACCATAGGTGCTGAATTAGCTGCTCCCTGCTATGTCACATATGGGTCAAATGCAGAGGACACATTTCATTGTTGTGTGTCATCACTGATCACCTAATTGTAATAAAGTATCTTCATTTCCCTTGCTCTCACTGTACATTAGTTTACCATCACTTGACATTTTCTTTTTAATTAATGAAGGTGCAGGGATCAGTTTTAATGGCTGCATTAAAATGCTATGAAAATCAAGCAATACAGGTAGGTTTTTCAGCTTTTTCAGTCAAATTACAAATCCATTTTACTTAATAAAATTACAAAACAATCTTTGCGAGATATAGAAGCAATATCTTATTTTAATGATTATCTCCTTTTCATATTACAATATTGACTTACATGCATCAGAAGACAGATGCATTATTTAAAAATAGTGATTGTTCCTTTTCAGAGTGAATACAGGGTGATGGTTGAGGTCCTTAATGAAAATGACAACAGACCCATCTTTCTGCAAGATGGTGGTCTGATGTTTGCCATAAATGAGGTGAGGAGGTCTTAAGGGCCGTTCAGCTCCGCAAATGTCCCAAGACAAGTGATGAGTGTGTCCTTTCATGTCTATTGCTAGCTAACACCTGTCAACGCTGCGGCGTTCACCATACAGGCCCGAGATGCTGATGATGACACCATCATGTATGTTATTGATAAGTCACTGGTAAGTATTGTAACTTGTAAGCTCTAGTGAGAAGTACTCAACCAAAGGTCTAGCTGCCAAAAAAATCTGTTTCATCCCCCTACAGCCAGATGCCTGTCATTTCAGGATAGATCTGCCCAACAGTGGTGACGTGATCTTGGATAAACCCTTGGACTACGAGACCAAAACCCAACTGCACCTAATAATTTATGCAGTAGTGCGTTACCGTTCTGGCTTGGTGAAGGACCTGAGAGTGTGCAGTCAAACATCATTATACCATACAGATATTAGGAATGTGGTCAACACTTATTTAACCCTAACACAGGAAATGAACACCATGGAAAGGTACAGCACCTCAACCACCATCACCGTCAACATCCTGGATGGAGATGACCAATACCCACAGTTCCAGCCATGCACAGTCCTTACCCAGGAGATGGTCCACCCTGTTTGCACTAACCCCGTCTACACAGCCAACATCACAGGGATGCAAGAAGTAGGTTTACCAGCCAGGCTGACAGCAGACCTACAGTAGGTGACAGACAGACAGACAGACAGACAGACAGATAGATAGACTGACAGATACAAACTAGAATCCTACACTTATCTATTTTCAGGACACTGTCTTATTGTTCTCTCCGGGACCAATTCATGCTGAGGACAGAGACAAAGGCTTGGGGACCCCAGTGGTCTACGCCATTGTGTCAGGTGTGATATGTGCATTTTCCCATCACTTTACCAAACATAATATGGCTATTCACGTAAAAACCCCCAGGCATAAGAAGATAGCCATCCTTCCTCTTCGCATAATTCCCTGGAGAACGTCTGTTGCAAATAAGTACAGGAAATAACGTTATAAAGTTATGTTAATCAGTGATGTTCTGGACTGTTGCCTTGGATTATTTGTCATCTCAGTACTGGAGGCCGGGGGATAACATGTGAATGAATCTAAAATCTGAAAAAATATCTACTGTCAAGTGTAAGCAAATCTAAACAAAATTTAACATGAAATGTGCCTCCTGCGATAGGTTCTGATGGTGGCTGGTTCCACATTAACAACGAGACAGGAGAGATAGTACTGAGGCATCCACTGAAGAACCGAATCCAGACACGCAGTCAGACATTCAGATTGCGGATCATGGTGAGGGGGTGCATTACATTCACAGGAAGCTTGTTAAAACAAAACAGGACAGGGCGGTCCTTCTTGCCCCAGGGATAGTTTGGTAATTCCAAAATACAGCAGATTGCAGCCTAGTAAATACAAAAAAAATGTTATCAGATCAGCCACATGTCTTGCCAGCAGATAACAGACAGATCTGCACTATGTCCAAATAATTTACTGAATAAAAGTGGGGTGATCAACTATATCAACTATGAGTTAAAGCAGGAACCGAGTAAACATAAAGCTAGATAAAGTAAAACACATGCTATACAAATAATTGCCTTAATTTGGCCCTAAGGCCTCACAAGTTGATGACCCAAGAAAGTATACAGTGGCAACTGCCTTCATCCGGGTGCTGGCAGAGAACCGATTCCCAGTCCACTTCAACAGAACCTCGTACAAGGGTTTTGTCACGGAAGGCACCAGCCTGGCCACACTGGTTTCCACCTACGGGAATGAGGTTCTAATCATCCAGGCCACAGACCACGACTTCAAAGACGTACGCAGTCTTGTCTTTATTATCCTTAGCTAGGACGCTAAATGCTTGTACGATTAATATAATGACAGATAGCGAGGTAGCTATTTGGGTTCATTGTTAGAATTGCTAGGATGTGAATTAAATATGCCATGTTTATTTGAGAACCTGTGTCATAATTCTATAGCTGTCTCTGCAGCAGTGAAGACAGATTAGCAGTTAATTCCTTTCAGACTTGCAAGTCTACTGACAGCAGCCGACAAGAATAGAACAAGCTAATTACCACACAAGGCCTTTCTAGTAGCTGAGGGAATCACAGTTTCTGTCAGTGCTCTCTCTGAATCACACCATTGTCACATTTGGTCAAAAGTAGTAAAATACTATTAATATTGAAATCTGCGCCCATTCTAGTGAATACCTAAAACTGTGAGCTGAAAATAAATAATAAAAAGTGTTTCCTCTGTTTTGTTTCAGGGAGTGAACCCGAAAATTAATTACTCACTGCGGCAAACATTCAATAGCTCAAAACTCTTTCGCATTACAAATGAGGGCTTTTTGGTAGCTATGACCTGTCAGCTGCAAGCCTTTGAAAGGCATGTCCTGCAGGTGAGCACAGGTTTGCGATGTCCAAGGAAAATCATTCAGAGAAGCCACATCACTTGAAACCTTCATCTACAGTGAGGTGAAAGAGAAAGTGCCCCTTCTTTCAGGTGTAAAATGAGAAGCATCATACACAGATGAGCAATACCTAGTCAGCCAGTCTTCTCCGGAGAGGGCGTCCCAATAAATTCAGCCGAAGGTCAGACCATGCAGTGCTGAGACAAACTTCAGAACCTGAGAGCTACATCTAGGGATTTGCTGTTAAATGTTAAGATTAATAATATATGATGACAAAAACACTGTATAAATATAGCTTTCATGGAAGTGTAAAAAGTAGAAAGACCCTTCTCTCCAAAAAAAAAAAAAAAAAACAAAACAAACCGACTGTGGCTGAGGCCTCTAAAGTAATATCTGAACAAACCATTTCTGGGATAATGTCCTCTGGGCAAAGGAGGCAAAAGTTGAAATCATAACGCACAGCACAGTTGACGATAATGTACGACCATGAGCAGGGTGGTGCTGCTGTGCTGATTTGGCTGATTTGTAGCCAAAAGCCCTAAAAAGTTATCAAGTTGACCAATGAACTCTTCTCCCTGGAGGCAAATTTGGAACCATCTGTCTGACAGCTAAAGCTTGACTGAAAGAGGGTCATGCGATGCAACATGGAATACAAGCTCACCAGTGATTCTACAACTGAATGGCTGAAGATTAAGAGAATGTGTCAATGTTTTGGGAGTTCAGATCTCAACGCCACTCATAGACTGTGGTGGTGCCATTATAGGAGCTGCGCATAGACAAATTCCCAGGAAGCAGAAATAAACTGAAGCTATGTAGGGAAATCTGGTCAAAATTCCTGGAAAATGACTTATAAAATCATACAGAAAACAATTATTCATGCTACTGCTGCTAAATGGGGATCTATGAGCTACTGAATCATAGGGTATATATGGCTTATGCTTTGTTAAATAATAACATAGTGGAATATGTCACGTCTTGTTTGTCCTCAGAGGTTAGATTGACCTAATTTTAGGGCCAGCTAAGGATCATATGATGTTCTGTTTTGTACTGTCACATAAAACCATAGAACTGAAGGAGGAGCACTTTCTTTTCCACATCACTGTAGAAATAATGGGATGATAAAATCTAAATTGGATGTGGTAGATTGGTGATTTCTGATAAGTTTATGGATTTCCCCAAAAAATTACTAGAAAGTTCAGTAGGCTGTTCTGGGACTATAGCCAAGTCCTTCTTGGGATTCGAACCTATGGGTTATTGGTCATGTGACTTAACTACAGTAGTATAACATCTGCCGATCTTCACAATGATCTATCGTTTACAGGTACTTGCAACAGATGAAGAATCGGGTGACACAGCAAATGTTTCAGTGGACATTGAGGTTCTCCAGAAAGGTCAACAAGGTACCATCATGTACAGTCCATGCAGCATTGAGCTTTATGAATATCATTCTATTAAAGTATCCACGTAGCTCACTATAAATTTCCAGCAAAGCAGTAAAGGACACCAATCAGAGAACAGATCTTTACAAACTAATTGTTTTTGTTGTTTTTTTGTAATTGTAAAAGCTTGGTGCTGTTGGTCCTTTAATTGCATATATGCCATCCACTATTTTGTTTTATTTGTTTTTATGTGTTTGCACCACATTTTGCACTGTCTAGACACTTTACATAAGAAATTTACAAATGAGAGGCCATTCGGCCCATCAAGCTTGTTTGGGGAGAACTTTAATAGTTCGGAGTTGTCTGTTTGGAACTCTGTGTAAGCACCAGAATTTCACATGGTATCTTAATCTTAAATCTGTTCAAAAACAAATTACTGTCTTTATTCGTAACTTACAGGAGTGTCTGTACGTTTTTAGTAGACCTTTTTAACAGTAAACAGATTTGTACCTGTAGCGCCAAAAGAATATTACACAACTATATCCTCCATTAATTCCAAATATCTCGGATTAAAGACCGCACTTTTCCCAAATCGCAGTTCCTCGTAGCGCTTTCGGAGAGGAGCGTCTCTATGACGTGAACGTCAACGCGAGCGCGCTCGGCGGGATCGCGGTCGCGGTCCTGCTGCTGCTCGCCGCGTGTTTAGCTTCCCTACAGCTCGCTAAGTGCTGGAGGAAGCGACTGCACCGAACAGAAGGGGGCGCCGCGTCACCAGAGAGACACCGTAACCTGGTGAGTAGGCGCCTTATGGTTAAAAGTACCATGTTGGTATATAGTAATCTGCAAGCAAAAAAAATCCGTCAGGTGGAAATACATCAACTAAACATAAGAAAAAATATTCTGTTGGTGAAATACATCAAAGTAAGAATTTCTTATTGTAAATGTGTCGGCGATGGTGAGTATAAAGTTGCTTTAGATTAATTCTTGAACAGATTTGAAACGAAATTAAATATTCAAACAAAAACATGATTTCCAAAAGTACGGTGCTGCCTTTTTATTTTGATATTTATTTTCAGGGACATATATATATACACACACACATACATACATATATACATACATATACATATATATACACACACACACACACACACACACACACACACACACACATATACCCCAGTGATCCTAAAGGCAATATAAAACAAGTTTTATACAAGTAAACTGTGGTAGCAGCTTTAATAATTACACAATCACTTCAATTTTATTTTCCCCTTCATTCACAAGTCCAACAGATATGCCGATTGATGCAGCTTTTAAATCTTTAAATCAGTGTTGGCACTGACGGGTATATAAATGCCTTTTTTGCAGGGCCAACAGATCAACCCAAGAAGGCTTCTGACTTTTTCCGAGGATGTCTTCTGTCAGGATGATGCATTGCAGGAGTGTGACATGTTAGGATCCGTCCTATATGGAAAACAAGGAATTTATATCAAGAAGGAAGACATGCCCGCCATGATGATGTGTAACAGGGAGTGCGATGGATCTGAGGTCCCAAGCATAATGGGGCCAGTTTTCCTTATCTCTCAGCCACTCACGAGAGGTACATCAATCATTCATGCTTCGAGGACTCCACACAGGTCCCTGACTGACCCAACCTCACGTGCAGAAGGGGCCACATCGAGGGCAAACGAGGTCACTGAACATCCACATCAAACCACCGAAGGAGAACAAACCCCTGAAACACCTGTGCCACAACGGGAACAGGGGAAAGCGGCAAACCCGCATGCTGCGTCGTCGCCGAGGGCTGCGGCTTTACGCGAGGGGACATCGGCCGCACGGAAGATGGAAGCAGAGCGGGCTGGGAGCGGATTCCATTCGGCAAATGTCAAAAAAGACAGCATGACCTCTGCAGCATGCCTGACAGAGCAGACGGACAGTGACGATGACGGCATCACTGATGATGAAGAATGAGACAGAGGAAGTGGAGAACCCCTATAAGTCAGTGTGATCTGGACCGAAGGCTATAAACCAATACTATTAAAAACTATTACAACCCATCTACCCAAGGGTTGGCAGAGTGATGTCACTGTTGGGCTCCTGCATGAGGCCCTTAACCCCATCTGCTCCAGGACTGGCTGGCCCTGCTCTCCTGAATGTATGTCACTTTGGGTAAAAGCGTCTGCTAAGTAGATAAAACGTGAAATGTAAATATATACCCCAGTGCTGCACAGAAGTAGCTGTTCTGGTGTCACTTTAGTAATATTACATTCAGCGAGGATACAGGCCCTTTTTATGTGTATACTTAATTTTCCAGATTAATGCTGAAGAAGACTAATGCTATTCTAGATGCCTAAGAACAAATTCTTCTTTCATTTGTGAATATATGTTTGTAAATAAATCAATTTTCTGCATAAAATGATCATAATGTTTTGCATAAAAAAAAAAATTGCTACCTTGTTCCTCCTGATTATCATCATTGGTTGCTGGATGTGGACCTTCATTTAACAACATTTGGCAAAAAAAAAAGCTGGTTTTAAGACTTTGCAGACTTGTTTTTTTATTAAAGGTGCCAACAGAATGCATTTTTTTCAGTATTTAAAACTTTCTCGGGTTTTACAGGGTCATTTACAGCACAACTATTTAGCCCCAGAAAGAGGTCGTCTTCTCTTTCTTGTGAGCTTAATATGTTGATGAGCTGTACTCTGATTGGCTGGTTTATGGTGAGGCAATGTGATGACACACAACCAACATCTATACAGGAGTGATTCCTAACCCAGTCATCAGGGACCCACAGATGGTCCACGTTTTTGCTGCCTCTCAGCTCCTAGGAGCAGAAACGTGGGCTGTCTGCGGGTTCCTGAGGGCGGGGCTGGGAAAAACTGCTCTGTGGTCATGCACTGCATAAGAACATTTTGGCCAACGACAGACCACATTTACGATGCCCAATAAAATTATAAATGGAACTGAAACCTATTGCATAGTGATGTTGAGACACAAAGCATTACTCACGTGTTAGTAGTGATCCTGGTGTAAATAAAGCTACTCTACTGCATATAAAATTATATACAGCACATACGACTTGGTAATAACTATGTTATTGATTTATGTATTACTGTACCTGTGACTTGATGGGCCAGGTTCTACCTTGGCCCCCCTTCCGTGAAGCCAAATCTGCTCAGAATTAGTGATTTCCCTACCAATCACCACAGGAGTTTCACAGCGTGAATCTTTTCCTCTTTTTCGTGGTACCATCTAGGCCTGCTGTCTCAGGCAGACTAACCGGGGAAGTTATCCTGAGGCGAAGCCTTGAGCGGGCCCAGGAGAGAGCACCATGGGGACCTGCTGAAGTCATTTTTTGCCAAGCCAGGGAATTATGCGCAGTTAGCCTGCATTCACTCCCTTACAATTCCGCATATTTACCTGTTGGCCATTTACATTTCTGCAGCCTACGGTTGATTCAAAGAGGGAAAGCACCATAGTTCATTATATTCTCGGATTTTAATGAGAGACAAGCGTTTTCATGTCTCATGTCACCGTGCGTCACCGTTAACCTGTGTGATATGCGACACCGTTGAGCGCAAAGTCGACATGATGAACAGAAACAACAAAAAAAACAGACATGGGTTGTCCCACCCGTCAAGTGGAAAGTTGTACCCTGTGGTTTCCACTGGTTCATCTATGAAACCTGCTACAGCCTTTAACCCTGTTCAGCTTTCACATGAGATTATGGAATTTGCCTTTTTTTTTTTTTTAGAAAAATTTCTAAGGAAAAAATCAGAAAAAATTCAGCTGAAATAAAACAAAGGAACATTCTTGCAGTATGGTGTCACTTTTAAGACATGCATTTATTCAACAGAGAGGTACACTGCCCACAGGCTATGCCAGACCACAGGCTACTTAATTAGACCACTAAAAAGTGGTTTAAGTCCACTGTCACAGGCGAGGAACTGTTTGATGTTTAAAATGTAGTTCTGAGAGAGCTCTGTTTGGTGCATTTCAGAAACATTAATCAGCTGACCCCTCCACCCTAATCATACAGGCATCAAAGAGTGTAAGCCAGGACAGCTGCTAATAACAACACTGATCAAGAGGTATCTTTAATTTAATAACATTTCAGAAGTCCTTAACCAGCAGCTCAGAAGTACTAATCAGGAGAAGCAATAACATCAACCTAAGCCTGACACGTTACTGTATTTCAAAATTACCATATTTTCCTTATCTTTGTGTTCCAGCATGGAAACTGGAACAGCATCTGCATAATTTTCCCCATTCACACACTTCAGAGGATATCCCATGCTTATATATAGATGGAGTTTCATGAAACGATCGTTTGTTATGCATTTAGAGAGAATTGTTAAGTTGCCCAGGTTGATGTGATATGATGCGTACAGCAGGCAGGACACACCCGTAACGTTAAGCGATAATCACCAGCTGAGCTCTCGCATTCCTTTCCTTCCCCGCCTCTGTCTAGGCCACCACCTGCTTGTTCTCCATCAGCAGGCGTTGCCGCTGTTGGTGTCGCCCGTGGGCTCGGTGCTCCATCGGGGGCAGGGATGGGGCGGGCGCCTGCTCCCCTTCACAGCTGATCCTGATCATATGGGCCGTTCCTGCTCCAGGAGCTCGGCGTCTGCCACAGGGATCTTGCAATAGCGCTTCTAAAGTTCCTAGAACCTGTTCCACAGCACCTCCAATCATTTATGAAAATCTTAGGTGCATAAAGTGGGTATTTATTTAGCATGTGTCTCCTGAGAATCAAATGACTGCAAATTTGTTTAAAAGAAAAATCGTTTGCGTTCAGACAGATGCTGATGTACTGGGGTCAATAAACATCTTATGGGGGAATCGGTTTGAAAAAGTAATAACATTGATCAAACGCCAAGGCAACGATGCGATCAAGTTCGAAACATAAAATACACTTCGTACCTAAGCTTTAGTGTAGATACACTATTTAAACCTAGGTAAAGATACAAAATAAATCACCGTTAATTTACCTTGCTTAAGCTTGGTGCACACTGCCATCTGTCGGTAGGCGGACCGCCTGCATGTTACCACGAATACTGCATGTTATTTTTATTAAGGCGCGCGCTGGGGGATTAAACGTGTCCTTTTAAAATACCTGTTTGAAATGTGTCAAAAAAAATCCGACAGCAATCTGGCTGGTTAAAAAATACCCCTTTTCCACATACCTTACCCCCAGTTTACATGCTCGTGCCTCAGCACTTTACAAAGTGGGACAAAAGCGGGGAAAACGTATGCATTATTAGGGGAAATTAATTAGGCTTTTTCACTGGTACACTACAGTAGCTGTTTTAGCAGTTATAAAAACACCCAAACAGTACCGAAACACTAGTCAAACTTCTTCCGTCTCGAAGTATTCATGATACCCGGAAGGGTGGAACCGTCTTCAACTTTGCGTCACTTGTTTCACATCTTATTTTACTGTTGAGTGAGACTTTGGGAGGGATTGATTCACTATTTTGCATTGATTGTTGAGGGTGATCCTTTATCTCCAGTAGTGTATTTTTAGTTGCATGCGGTTTATTTAAATGTATTTTATCCAGCCGTGCTTACCTGAGGACTGGCGTGTTTTTCTTTGCCCGGACCACTGCGGGGAGGAGACTTATAAAGCTGGAGGAGTACAGTTTTTCAATTTAAAATCAATTAAAACAACCGAATAGTTCAAACAAACCTTATCAGAGGTAGGTAGGTACGATCACATGTTTCCGCTGGAAAGGCGTCTGTTCAGGTGATGCATATTTCCATTTTGTTCGGTCTGTAAATGCAGGCATGTCTGCTTAATAACGTCTCTTTCGGTTATTGTTATGCACCATCCGGCGGCGTCACACCGACCTTTCGCCGCGTCCTGCGACACCCTGACAGCATATATCATAAACGTATAAAACGCTTTCTGTCGGAGAAGTGTACAGATGTTTAGAAAGCGGTGGTCGAGATAACATACGGAGAGTTTTGGTGTGATTTGTCTCCTTATTAAACAGCGATGTATTATTCTTGCTCCTTCAAGTCCGTTTATTTGAAGGTATGGCATATATTAGGCTACTTAGAGAAGTAATATAAGTAATAATATATATTTTAATAAAATATAAGAATCTGGAGAGCGCATAAATAAACGCACATATAAATGTTTAAATATATAGAAGTGTGTGTTACATAGATACGTATGCATATTTAATTTAATTGTGTATAGACGCTCGTTTTTGAAAGAGGAAAATAAACTTGCTCACAGTTGCAAAATGGGCTATATCTTTCACAGCAACACATCATGGTCTTATTTAATGTCTATCTTGGGAATTGGGTGTTTAGTCTCTTGTGGTTTTGCCTGGTTATCTTCCCTTTTCTGCAGTAACATGCCGGCTTGTCTCAGACCCACTGCATGTCAGGTGTGATTATCCTTCAAAAAAGGCGCACATACATCTCTGCCGTTACTTTCTTTATAACTTATTAAACCGGATTTGCATTTAACGTACAGACAAAACAGCTGGCATAGCAAGTAGCAGAAACTCTCTGATTTAGAGTATTTTTGGATATAAATACGTTTTTGGGTATTATTAAATGCTTGATGACTCACCTGAACTATAAACGCTTTTGTATTGTGGTTGAGCTCTTGAGCATCCTGAAGCAAATTAAAGCATTGAAAATATTGTGTTAGATATGTTGCAATTACGATCTGTTTATAATGATGGATTGATTGTGTGTGGATGGTAACCATTAGCGAAGACAGCAAGCTTTGCTCCAAAGTAGGTTTAGTATTACCATGTATGCATTATTTTATTATGTTATTTCATATTAAGGGGGACCATTTGTATTTGGTGCACATATAAAGTTTACAATGGCTATAATTACCATGGAAACAGTATTGTAGCATGCAATGCCTGTTGCCAAACAGTTTGAGTGATTTTTATATATCACCAAATACAAAAAATCTATATAGAGAGAACTATGGACGCACGCACCAGACTTTCTGATAACGTGATGTAGCATTACATGGTTCTGGCTATGACTCAGATTAATCAACCACTAAATAAATTCTGCAGATGTCAGGAAAGTAAAAGCCCCTGACTGAAGTAGTTCACGAAGATAGTATAAATTTGGAATCTCACTTTCACTTACCCTGAAATGATTTTCTCAGTATCTGATTTCGCCTCTATTCTCTGTGATGAATTTGTGTTTTTCACAAATTTCTTACTTCATAGTGATGAATATTTTGATTTAACCCCAAATAACTACTACTTTAACATTGTCTTAGTGTCATCTGCTACTCTCACTTTCAATCAATTTTTATGTACTACTTTTCTGTACTATTAAACCAATTTAGTCTGTCTATGCCTCATAATACTCATCTTAGGGGTCAACCAGTTCTTCTAAATCCTGTGATATTTTGTTCAGCAGTAGTACATTGTCTTACTGACTGTGCTCTATGCTACCTCAGGATTGCCAAATCAAGCCTCTGGCTTGTCACTTGTGTTTTCCTTCTCTTGCACAAGATATCTTATATCAGATCTATTTTAGTCTATTCCATTATAAACCTAAAATTAGCTACATGAAAAGTGGTGAAGTACTTTGAAAACCCTACAGACTATTTACAAGATAATAAACTTGCTACATACATGCAAATGAATGTGCAGACTCGTCTTAAATTCAAAATATCACTCCAGCTAGCTGACGAAAGTTGCAACCCTGCTAGTTGAACGGTTAGATAGTAGCATTAAGTACTTTTTATGAACATTTTCCTGCTGTGTAACTATCCCCTTTTTGCTCTTCTACAATTGATGTTGTTGCTTTCTGTACTGTACTGGGAATCTGTCCTCCTTTGTAATTCTGTTTTACTTCATGGAGGAGGTTCTTCTTCCTCCTCTTCATCGGAATTATCTTCATCTACAAAACATGCATCGCAATGTGACCGCCAAGTCTATGCAAGACGTGCCACTATGCTCCTGTAGTTGCAGCATCACCTCAGATTTATCTGAGTCAAAAACGGGCCAACTGCTCATTGGTGTTCAATTACTGGCTTGTCTTGCACCTCCTGCCCATGATTGCGTAACTGAGCTATTTAATAAGACAGACCACTGACCTTCCTCTAATGGACATTGCGATAGCGAATCATGTGATTTAGTTCCTGAATAGCTGGAACCTTAACCTCGACTGTGATTATTATTTTTAGTCGTGTTGCAATGTAATTCATGACTTAAGTATGATTTTACTTTATACAAATTGCTTGCTGAATAATGGATGTTGCTTGCTGAGTAATGGTTAGCAATTTTTATGTGAAACATGATTATAATATGATCAGAAATATTTGTAATATTTGTTCTAATCACATGCAAGAACATGCAACACCTATACCATATGCATTGTGGTCGGCGCAAACCCCAAGATCAGTCAGTCCACATGACTGCTTGACACTATCATACGTACTTTGCGTTTAAGGTGTTTTCCAGGATTTCCATTGCCTGTATTTCATCCCAAGGCTGTTTTGTCACTATGTTTCAAGAATGGCTCTTAGGTTGTGATTTTATGATGGCCGTGTGTTCAAATGGCAGCTCTTTTTTTTGCTGCTCAACTCCTAGGCATTCGTCAAAAGTAGAGCCTTTGCTATCATGAGGTCTCCTGCCTGAAATCCATCTCTCCTTCCCATTCCCGCTGAACTCAGGACCGGCTGATCCGCCGTCATGAGCCTCCAACCGCGGAGGATCCGCCTGAAGCCATGGCTCATCGCCCAGGTCAACAGCAGAAAGTACCCAGGCCTGCAGTGGCTCGGGCCGGAACAGAAGCTCTTCCAAATCCCCTGGCGCCACGCCACCCGCCACCTGCCTACAGCTGAAGAGGAAAACACCATCTTCAAGGTGAGCTTGTACCTCAAGCTCCACACTGCTGGCCAGAGATTGAGATACCGGTTGGGGTGTAAGCAGTTACTAGGGACGGTCGGACACACAAAACTTCACAAGTGTACTGCAAAAATATTCAAGCAAATAAAAGATTACACCATGTGAGATGAGCACATGGTGGCCGAAGTAGACGATGGTATGTGAAGTGGGCATCGTAGCTTATTGCATAATACCCATGACTGTAATGAACAGTAAGACCTTGAGTTTCATTTCATGCTTCTCCATCCTCTTGTGGGTGGAATTTCCTATTCAGGCTTGCCAGCGGATGCACATGATTGCGCAGCGAAGCACTGAGTGTACTGGCCGGTTGAGGATCTCAAGGGGATCTTCTATTGGTTTTTGAACTTTAGTGAGCTGAAGAACAGGATTACATAACAGAGACCAGCTGTTGGCTTTTTGTGGGTGTGCAAATCAGGTCGTCTAGCAGAAATGCCAGGGTTACTTACAAACCCCTCCACCCCTAAGTTTCATAGTAACTGCTTCTCCCCCACCTTCTCAACCCCCTGCAGGCCTGGGCTCTTGAAACAGGGAAGTACCAGGAGGGAGTGGACGAGCCTGACCCAGCTAAATGGAAGGCCAACCTGCGGTGTGCCCTCAACAAGAGCCGTGAGTTCAAGCTGAAGTATGATGGCACCAAGGAGACGCCCGTACAGCCGTACAAGATATACGAGGTGTGCGACCAACCAATTACAGGAGGTAACTACGAACCGAACCCCCAGCTGGCCACCCGCTCATACACGGGCATCGATTCACTCTTCACGAAGCGGCGGTGTTGATTATGTTGTACTTTTCGCTTCAGATGGAGGTGATGAAGATGATGAAGATGAAGAAGTAAAGTTCATATTTCGTCTACTAGGAATAGTTTTCATCACTAAGCAAACTGAAACCACATGTACAGTTCACTTTTTTGTCATTTTATTACTGTGACTGATTCAATTAACTTGATTACATTTCTACTTTCAGCTTCCAAACATTGTTGACCTATCTATTGGTAAGACTCTTCTTCTATTTTGGTTACACTGGCAGCTTTTACTGGGGTTCAGCCAGAAATTTATCCTGCATTTTCTGAAATTAAATCAATTTTTAAACACCTTTCTTAATATAATTTTAAATTCAATTATCACTTTTTTTATATGAGATGAGGTCAGACAGAACAGGTAGAAAACAGAGGTGTGGGTGGGCGTGGAATGTTCCTTAAGGGAGCGGTCAGGATTAGTCAGACGTGTGTCAGGTGTGGCCGCGAGCAGGATGCGAACGTGCGCTCAAATCCCAGTGGCTGTATTCATCCTCTGCTCTAATTTGCAGACAACCGGATTACTGAGGCTCCCAGCTACCCAACACTGCATGCACTTAACAATGAAGTACCCTTCATCCGGTCCCCAGTGACTGATGGCTACGTCTCGGCCCACCTCTCGATGATGCCGGTCCCTGGCCACCTCAACGGAGGCATCTCCATGGCAGCCGTCGCACCATCCGCCATGGCCCTCTCAGAGTATCCATGCCACGTTCCGTTAGCGGCAGACCCGAGGCAGGGCGGGTTCACGCACAGTGGCACAGGAGGCAGTGTTATCGCTCAAGGACAAACGGACGCACCTGTGACTTCGCTCCCAGTACCCATTGAAGACAGCCCCATGCCAGAGGTGCCGCAGGGGCAGCCCTGCATTTACGACCTGCTAAGCAGCCCTCACATGCTGCCCTGTAAGTCCGACAGTCCTCTGGATGTCTTGTGCAGTGGCCAACTTCAGTTGGGAAATTGAACCAGATTTATTTGTACAGTTAGTTATTGGTAGTAACTTACTTTTATTGAAAAAATTGTGGTCATCCTCACTTTTAAGATAATCCAAAGTCTTCCTAGCATACTGAAGACAAGAGATCCAAAAGCCTACCCACTCATCCTCTTTCACAGATCAAACCCACTGACGTGGCTTTGTGCCTCTTCCCGGCAGTGACAGACCTGGACATCAAGTTCCAGTACCGAGGCAGGACGGCTGGCTCATTGACCGTGAGCAATCCCCAGGGCTGTCGGCTGTACTATGGAAACCTGGAGGCCACTCCGGAGCAGGTGGACCTGTTTGGACCAGTCACTCTGCACCAGGTCCGGTTCCCCAGTGCTGCCGAGATCCCAAATGAGAAGCAGCGCTTCTACACAGAGCATCTGTTGGACGTGATGGACCGTGGCCTCATCCTGGAGATCCACGGGCAAGACATCTATGCCGTCCGCCTTTGCCAGTGCAAGGTGTTCTGGTCTGGGCCGGGAGTGCCGGAGCAAGCCATGCCCAACCCCATGGAAAGGGAGAAGAAGATCCGGGTGTTCAGCCTCGACACATTCCTCCATGGTGAGGGGTAGTTATGCGGGTTCAAATTTTTAGAATCTTAGTCAAACCTCACTTTTGGTCTCATGATGTTGCCCCTGAATTTGTGTGAATTTGGAGGGGAGTGTGGGAGGGGGGTTTGGGGGGGACTGCCTCATTCAATCAACCAGTTCCTGCCTTTCAACTTTGTTCCAAGTGCATCCTCAATTTCCCAGCTTCCCAAGTTTCCACAGCCATAAGTCTGCTCTCTTCCCCGTTGTTCTGCTTCTCCTAGTGTCAGCAAAGGCATTGTGCAGACATCAACTGGGAGGGAGCCTGTAATTATGGGATTCTGTTAGATATTTGTTACTCAAATGCCTCTTCTCTTGTGTTGCAGAGTTGATCATGTACCAAAAAAGCGAAACGCCAACCCCGCCTCCCTTTGAAATCTACTTCTGTTTCGGAGAAGACTGGCCAGACAAGAAGCCCAAGGAGAAGAAGCTAATAATTGTCCAGGTACAGTTAGTCCTCCAAAAAGCAAAACAGCCAAATGAATAAAAAAAAACAGAAGTAGTCCTGTCTAGTTATATTTAAACTATAGCTGTAATCTTTTGTGGTTGCAGCTTCAGTGACTGTTACATGGGGGGTTTTCCCATTGTTAATTGAGAACATGATAGGTCTCCATGTGATGTTTTTTTTTTCTCCCTGTAATAAGATTACAGAAAATGACACTTGCACGTACCTGCTCATAGGTGGTTCCGGTGGTGGCCAGGATCCTGACAGAGATGTTCTCGGGCGAGCTGTCCTGGTCAACGGACAGCATCCGTCTACAGATCTCCAACCCTGACCTCAAGGACCAGACAGTAGAGCGCTTCAAGGAGCTGCACAGACTGCTGCAGAGTCAGCATGTTCAGGCCCCGTGGATTCCTCCCACCCAACAGATTGGTCACTAAACCCTTTCTGCAACATTCCCCACACCAGGATAGTTTCTCCTGCTCTTCTTGCTGGAAAACATCTATACTGTTCCATCTGCTGGCAGCTGGTCTAAACGCAGCTGTGGTTCGGCTGTGCAGGCCCTGGATCTAGGCTGTTTACTAAATGTACTTGCTATTCTCTATGAATTGTTTGAATGTACAGCTTCATGTTTGAATTTAATAATGGAAGGAAAAAATAAAGTTTCTTTAATAAAACTGAGAGACTGGAACGACAGTTTGGATTCATCCTGGAACATCCACATATAATGTTTAACAGCAGGAAGCAAAGAACAGTGAACCCAATCAAAAATTGACACTTGGTCAAAGGATGCAGTTTATGTCGCTGACTGCAAATGAAAGAAATTGGTCGTATTTGACAGGTAAATGCAAGTTTCAAGTATTTGAGTGAAGAATGTTTCAAAGTTGAAAATGTATCAAAGAACTGACAGATGTCCCCAAAAACCTTTTGTCATTTTTGGGTGAGCAGGTATCACAACAGGGCAGGAAATGGACATGAGCAGGGGCCTGCATCATCTAGCTGCACTTCTTGTTTATCCAGATAACATTGGATTTAAGGTACCCAGGTTTATGTGGACTTTCTTTGTTCACTAGGATTTATGGTAGTCTGGGTTAAGTGCAAGTGAACAAAGTTCATTTAAACCTAGGTAGCTCAAATTCAACAAGTTTGTTAACCCAAAGATCCAGCTTTGTAGCAAAGGAACCCCAGGCATTACCAGCTGCCTTTTCTCTGAAGGTTCCTCCCAGATCAAGGAGCCAAAATGCACGGTATCTTAAGGACCTAAACATGAATTGTATGTGTGGGCAAAAATCTTTAAAAGACGTGAACCGTTTCTCATCTCCCTCGCCAAATGCTTCAGCTGTGTTGCAACCGCGGCATGCAACGTGTGTCCCGCGGAGACCAAACCCAAGGGCTCCAGAGCATGGAACCTGTCTTACTCGTCTTCCCGCGAACTCCAGAGCTCGGCACTAAATGACACTAGCAAGCCAGTCGTCCTCCAGTTCGTTGTGTTCTTTTATTGTTCTCAAGATGGTTACAACACTGGATGGCACAGCGTGTGTCCAGCTGTGGGCCCCCTGTTGGTGATACTGTTCTCACATCACAATTCGGGAGGGGGGGGGAACAGTTCTGCCAACTAAAACAATAAAACTCCCCACCGCTGTTTAAAAAAAGCATTAAAATTGACCGCACGACCTGAAGTGTCCTTTTTAATAAAGAGCCCAGGTCCCCCAGCTGGCTGGGCTGTCTGTCCGGCTGGCATTCCACAGCTCTGTACTGCCTCCCAGTGGCTCAGCGAGCCGTGTTTGTTCAGACAGTCCATGAAAATAAATCATTTATTTAAAAAAAAAAAAAATAGTCTTTTTCATTCACAGCCAGGCACATCCTTCTTCAGCGGCCCGCCCGGCCTGTAATGGATCCGAGATTTGATGAAATCCAGCCGAACGAGTTCACTACCACCCCCCCCCCACCCCATAGTTTTATGTGGACAAAGACGTGCCAGGCCTTGGGGGTCAGGGTCGGGGGTGCCGTCTCTAAGGGACCTCACACGCGCACGTAGTCTGTCCTGCGTCAGCGGTCCATCGTGTTGGCTCTCCAGCGAGCAGAATCATCTTGGAGTTACACAGTTCCAACGGCGGGTTCCTGTTATCACATCACTGCCTCTCTGCATCTCAATCGAAAGATTGTCCTAAGGGAGAAACAAAAAGGCCATTAAACTTAGAACTGAATTACAAGTAAGGTACAGACCCAATAGCAGGGTTAATGGTCGTGCTAAAGCACTCAGTGGCACAATGTTTGAAATAAAACCTTGTGCACTAAAAACCCCAAAACGGTTCGGTTTAAACTGGGCTGGGCTCTTGTGCTTGCTGAACATGGATGATGTACAGATTGTAAGCAGGAACATAGATGACTGGCTGCTAACAATCTGTACGACAATCAGAGGTGTGAGCGAATGGACCTTGTCCTTACCTGATCTCGTGGCAGCTATCGGAACAGCCTTGTGAATTCTCTGATGGCCCAACACACCTGTTTGCACTCTTCAGCACTGCAAGCAGAGTGTGCATGTAAGAAAAATGAAGGTGGAGGACATCAACACCGACCGCCTGCTGTCACGCTCTCAGTAGCAAAGTGCCACCTATCAACAGCTCCGCCGAGCTGAATGATTTCATTCAAGCTGCTGGACACTGTGGCTCTTCAGGCCAGCTAGTGCAGCGTTTCTCAATCCATTCTTCAGGGACCTCCGTCCACATTTTTGCTCCCTCCCAGCTCCCGGCCAGTCAGGAACACCAAATACCTGGTACAGATGTGCTGGGAAATGGGAGGGAGCAAAAATGTCTTGGGGTCCCTCGAGGACTGGGTTGAGAAACCCCAGGCTAGTAAATGTAAGAAAGAAAAAGAAAAAAATAGGGTCATGGAACAGGTGTGTATCTAGGATGAGGCTGGGTCACTGACATGCAGCCAGACTGCTGAAGCTGGTCTACTTTCTGGAAGCTGGAGGATGGGGCGACAGGAGCTTACAGCACCAGGTCCTGTTCAGACTTGCCCAGGAATCCAGCTAGATCTCCTGCACAGGTTCTCCGGCGTTCCAGTGACCCGCCTGCCCGTCTGTGCATGCTCGCGCCCCAAATTATAAATAAGTCATTAAATAAATATCCCAAAAACAACCAGAGGGGCTCCTGTAAAAGGCTCCTTCCTCTGGCTGAGGAACTTGGGGCACCAGCGATGGACCAGAAAGACAATGAGCCCCCGGGTACGGAGATGCCCCCTGACCTCTCAGAGGGCCTCAAATTGGACACAGAAAATCTCTTTCACTTCTGCTTCCCACTACTGGGTTATTCACTTCTGTACTTAGACTGTGCCGCGGGCCCTGGTGTACCGGTGTGGTGAGTCACGGCACACCACTAGGCAGCAGAGAAATGCTCATGATCCACAACGAACATTCTCCTTAACGGTCAGGTATGACTGTACCCAGACGTCTCGGGTATAGCCTGTCCCGCAATCTCCACGTGACTGAACCGACCGAGTCCACATGGCAGATGAGGCCGGGATGAAGCCGCAAGACGAACCCTAAGTACTAGTGCTCACCTGGTGACCTGCTTGTGGAAGTCCGTGAGCTGCTTGTTGGTGACGGTCACGGCCCCCCCGGACGTCTCCTTGGGGAGTCCCTTGAGGGCACTCTCCAACCACCGGCAGAATGTCTGGAATCGCCAAAGTGACATCATAAAGACTCATTAGACACTCTCATTTGTACTCTGTACACCAGCTCTGCCAGATGGCTGACAGATGACGCATGCCAGACAGGATTATTAACATCTGACAAAAAGGTATCGTAGAAACTGTCAGAACTCTGGTGTCCAAACTGTACATGGTGCACCACCTTGTGGTCTCTGCTGTGTGCAGCAGTTCAGCTAACCCTCCCAGCAAAACTTTCATTCAGTATCTGTGGTACAGTGTCCAATACATACTGGGCTCTAGGTTTCCAGACACACCAGCAGGGCAGTCACTGAGCTTTCAGTCAAAATGAGTTGAAATTAAATACAACCAATGGACAGGGTGCTACACAGAGGGCTGCAGGGAAATGGGGAAAACTGGAAATACCACGGATGTCTGTGAGAATGGGGGAAAACGGGAATACCACTGATGTCTGTGGGAATGGGGGAAAACGGGAATACCACTGATGTCTGTGGGAATGGGGAAAAAAAACGGGAATACCACGGATGTCTGTGGGAATGGGGGAAAAAAAACTAACTTTTCCCCTGGAACAACAGAAATGGAGATAAAGTTTATGGCATTCCCATAGGGATGGTATGGGGACCGTTTTGGTCCGTGTGGGGACAGACGTCACTGCTCCGCTCTCTAGTGCTGCATACAAACAAAATCTTCATGTTAACGACAGTGTGATGACTCACAGGCCGGTCGAAGAGCATGACCTCCCAGATGACCTCTGCCACATCGGGCAGCGTGTATGGAGGCAGGAAGAAGCAGCACGCGTGGATTATCTGCGTGATGAGCTGCTGGCCGTGCTGCTGCATGGCCTGTCCGATCAGCTGCTTGCGGACCTCGAAGTCGTCCTCATGCTGGGGGACACGGAGGCGGCGCGGGTGAATTGTAGGCTTGCGGTGCGGATAGACAGGGCCACGGCGGCGGGGGCCTGGGGACTCACATCGTTGGTGATGCCGGTGTGGATGAGGTCCCTGATGAACTTCATCACACTGCAGTTGGCGTCCCGGTGGTCCAGGGTGGCGGCCGCAATGGCACACTGGACCAGGTGCACGACAATCTGGCTGCTCAGGAGGGTGACGGGGCTCCGCTGGACAAACCTGCAGCGAAGGGGCGGGACAGGTGAGGCGGTCAGTCTGAGTAAGAGCAGACACACTGCCAGCCGCTTCGGAATCTGACACGAGAGGGAGCAGTAGTCAGTCATGGGAAGAAAGATTGGGTTTGGAGCCACAGATGAGATTAAAATGGTGCCACTTTACAATAAGGTTACCCATATAAAGGGTTTATGAACGGTTTGTAATCTGGTTATTAATTAGGTTGTAACATTTTGTAAATTATTAATAGACAATTTTAAACAAGGTATAAGTTTTTTTATTAGTGAGTTACTACCATTTACAAATTGCAAAAGGGAGCCTTACTGTAAAGTGGTACCATTAAAACATAACGTCAATGACCAGTAGGTTTAACCCACTTCCCATTGGCTCCCAGTGTAGCCACAATGCACTTCTCAATCACCTAATTATAGTAAAAGCAACAGTAGTTGTTTATTGGAGTTCAGTGATACTAATGTGGAAGAACCCAGGAAAGGGCCTCTGACGAGCCCTGCCTTCAGTACCTCGTGGCCAGTCTGAAGAGGTCATCGACCGTGTCCGGATGGTTCCTCAGGCCATTGGGCTGCTCCAGCAGCTGGAAGGTGGGCATGCAGAGAGCCTGGGGGAGGGGAGAGAGGGTCAGTATTAAGATGTCTGGTAAGGGCGCCGGAATCAATGAGGCCAATTCTAGAAAATTCCAAAGGTGTTTGCTGGGCACCTGCAGCATGTGCAGCAGCCCCTGCCGGCAGCCCTCCTCCATCCCGTACTCGTCCACCAGTATGCTGCCCAAGTACAGGAAGCAGGAGTGGGGATATACCCCGTAGACGTTCACCATCTGCACAGAAGATCGTTCATGTAGATTCACTCATGAAAAACACACAACGCCTTTCCGGGTGAGCAGGGACAGAGCGGGACATTCGGATGCACCTGTGTAACCAGCGGCTGCAGCAGGGAGGCGGAGCCTTTGCCCACACAGCGCACGGCGAAGCGGAGACAGCGGCAGCAGCGCTCCACGATGCGGTTGTCAGCTTGGTGCTTGTTCAGTGTCTCCGACAGCACAGGCCAGATCTGGGGGTGGGGGGGAGGATTACAATCAGCACCTGCTCCGCCGGCCATGCCACCACGCACTGGGCGGAACCCACTTACATCATGGATGACCTTCTGACACGGATGCATTTGCCCATTTTCCACTATCGGGTTTGTGTGCCTGGAACACAGAATAGAGCTGCTAGATGGACGTCTCTCAACAGCGGATGACTCTACTGTGTTAACAGCACCACCTACTGGATGGAATGAAAATCTTACCTGAAGATGACCGCTAACCTATCCAGCCAAACCGTGGGATCGGCGGACTTGGAATTGCTGTGGTCCTGAGATAGCAGCTGCGGAAGTGAACATCAAATGTCAGCATGCAAACCTCAACTGTGAAACATGGACCGGAAGGTTCAAACAGAGAGAGGCACCCACCTTTTTAAGGGCAATGACCTGCACGGCGCATAGATCACTCAGACATTCAGCTATTTTCTCAAGTGGGAGACGTGCCAAGACTAATGCAGTACCTGCAAAATTAAATCATTTATTACACACTTAATTTACATTAACACCAGAGCCATAAAAACACCAGAGGCTGGTAAACCCAGTGATGCCAGTCTAGAACACATCTGTCAAGGTGATACAGAACTCACAGACATCAGTGATGCCCCTCACTAACCGTTGCACTTGTTGATTTTTAAAATATTATTATTTAAGCAAATTCTACAATCCATTTTATCCCTATGTGTAATGTTTGCACTAAAAAAAGCCTTCAACCTTATTTTGTTGTGCAACAAATGATATGAGCTTTATGAGTGAGCATGGATCCTGATTGAACCAAGAGCCCTAAAGATTTTTATGGGAGAGGAATGCGTGTGTGTGTGGACAATTTCATATCCGGGAGGTACCCCGGACCCCTTTGAAGAGGGTACCTTTGAGGAGGCCAACTGCAGCTTCTGTAGACAGGGCGAAGGAGTCAAGGGAGCGCGCAATCTCCAGCAGACCCTGGAAGTGCTGGGCCATGTGGTCCCGGCACACAGAGCAGATGCTGAGGATGGCCTTGGCTGCCATTGAAGCCAGGGGCTTCTCCCCCAAACCTTTCATGAGGTAATTCAGCACCGGGTCTGTGAGGAGAACGTCACTTCAGTCAAAGGCGGGCAGGTACGTGATCACACTGAGACGAGGCAAGAATGTTTCCGGTGAACCAAAAATCATTGGGAGAAGGTTAGTAAGACATCCAACAAGCCTGAGCTCCAGTTATTCCCTGGCTGTATAGTTTTATTAAGCTAATCACGCACCTAAGAAGCGTGGGTTGTGGTTGACCGCCTCGCTCATCTCCCCCACCAACTCGATGCTGGTGTAGCGGACGGCGATGTGGACCGTCTGGGGGAGCAAGACCACCTGCTCCAACACTTCCGTCAAGGTTGGGTTGTTCTCACTGGGCGGTGCAGAAAACATTCACATGATCACACAAAAACCAACGTAGAAATATGGTTGGTGGAAATTAACATGAATCTGACAGACGTCAACGGATCTAACCAAAAGGATAACCACTTCAAGACTGCAAGAAGGGGTCTATATGTGTATCACTTAGCATGGCACCTCAACTGAATTACTCCAACAAAGTTATCCATCAGTATTACCTGAATATCAATAAATGTCTGTGCAAGCTAATTGGATTAACATCGTTTTCTATAATTCCATAATGCCAGAAATATGAATAACTTCATTCCAGCCCCAAAAATGTCCACAGGCGTTCTGCTCAGACACCAGGCTCCACCAAGTAGATCTTATCCAACTCACGGATCGACGCTCTTGGCGATGGCAGCCATGATGAAGAGCACGGCTTCAGTCACTTCCCAAGGCGGGCTGCCTTCCTTCAGTGTGGAGTACAGCTGGAGAGTTGAGCCATTCAAAGTCTTAGCTAATGTGCATTTTAAACATGCAGCGCTGCCAAAACTTTTGTCATGAGCAAAGGGGGGGGGGGAGAGAGCAGCAGATATCTGACCAACGCACATCCGGCACTTATGAAAAACAGTCAGCGATGCAAACTGCTGAAATGAGGAAGTTGCACAGAAGTAACACTTGTTCATTACAAGAGGAATGCTTGTTCACACCCGCACTTTGCGTTTGGTATTTGCATAAAAAGGCCGACTCATTTTCAAAGCCGCTGCGTCTCAGCCGCCTTTCTCCTCACCTGTGAGAAACACTCCATCGATCCCACTAAGAAAATGACGTCCTTCACCAGATCTGAGACTCTCATCCGGAATTCTCCAAAGTCATCCGTGTCCTCAGATATTCCTTCCTTCACGTGAATAAGGGGGAGGGAAAAGATTCAATCAACTTTCGGTATGATGTATACAAAATGTGCAAAATATCATTGTTTAAATGAAAGATCAGAACACAGGTGTGCACCTATAGGATATGTCACTATGTAAATATAATGCATATGTGGTCACATGACTGCTCACATGGTCAGCATCCAGCTGGCAATGGCGGGCCAGCCCATGCAGCAGCCTCTGGATGTAGGGCCGGAAGATTCCGTGCAGCACAGCATCGTTGGTCTTGTACAGCCGCTCCCCCAGACGGTACCAGAAGTTGAAGGAGATCTCGGCGACCTGACAGCAAAGGCACCACAATGAGGCGAGGAAACGGCGGCTCCGCCTCACATGTACAGAAACTTGTGACTGGGTGCGTGTCTCACCTCATACTGCGGGTGCCCCGCGCAGATCAGCAGCAGCTCCAGAGTCCGAAGGTCCCCCATGCCCTGGCCGGGACTTTGCACGATCGTCTCCAGGAGGGTCTCGCAAAGCTCCGTGAAGATGCGGCAGTAGTTCAGCACCCTGCCACATGGGGGCGAACATGACCACACACACGTCGGTCCTCTGGAGTTGACTTGCTAGTCCAGCTAAGCCTTAAGCTCCCTGTACATGCCTCTCTCCTTCACCACAACTGATCCCAAATCAGACTTTCGTCCCCACAGACAACTATAGTTGCAGAGAGCAGAATATTTAGAAGTACCATCCGTTCGCTACCTTACGAATACAGCAGCTATTGGATAAATCCCACCACCAAATGGGCAACAGAATTCCCTCAGGTCTTCTAACAGAAGAGAGCCATAAAAAATAAAGAAAAGAAAATGATGGGGGTAACGGAACAGCCAAACCCAGCCTTACTTGTCCAGGTCCTCACGGGCCACGGCCATGTGATAGGCCGTCTCTAGGAGGAGGACGCCCCGAAACAGCTGCAGCGCCAACGCCATGTTGCTGTCCACATTCTCGATGGCGTACAGCGCCGAGCACACGCAGTCTGAGGCCGCCTCGTGCAAGTTGGTGGGGGTCTCGTCCCTCTGCTGCAGGGGTAAGAGTGAAGTAAGAATAAAGTGTGTTACACGGCCCATGTGCCGTTTCACGGGAAGTGTGCACGGGCCACCTCACATGTGTGCAGATCAAACACCAGGAATATTTTAGAAGATACTCGGCTGAGGGACCCACCAGCACTTGGAAAAGGAGAATAAGCAGCTGGCTGTTGGCCATGAAGGCGGTGTCCAGGACACCAAGGTTGAACCAGCTGCCCAGGCACCGGAAAACCTTGATGAGCATCTTCTCATTACTGCCAGTCTTCTCCACGCATGACACCTGGGAAGGGGGTGGAGAGAGGAGTCAAGACAACACCCACATTCAGATGCAGTCTGCATTAATCCCCTTATTAGCTTTCCCTGCATGAGTAGTCCTTGTTTAGATGCAGAAGCCTGATTAAGCAAAGACATGAGTTTATACATAAAAACTGAAGGCGCATCGATTGCAAGTTTCTTGGCCAATTCCAATTTTATTGCAAGTGTAACTGGCCGATACCAATTTTTGGCAATTAAAATTTTCTTTCCAAAACCTATAATTGACAGCATATAAATGAAAATCAGCTTTTTAACTTCCCCAAACTGCACTAAGTTACAGGACCTTCTCTCACTTAAACAAGGCTCAAAATAAAGTGATCTGTGAACGGAAAGAGGTACAAATAAGAATTGAGAATTCTGAACTGAGAAAAAGTTTGGTGTACAGTAACTCAATATGGCATGTTTAACTTTACCAAACAAAAGCAAGTGCAACAGATTTAAATAAAACAAATGTCGGTTACTTATATAATTTTCCAGTATGTTTAAATTCACCCAACAACACAACACTGACCTTTTCCCCTTTTTTTTCCCTCATCTTAAAAATTAAAGTCAAAAAGGTCACAAACTTCCAATTAAAACTGAAGTGTACTGTACTTTTACAAATCATAATAGGTGCAGGCTAATATTATCAATACAAACATCACATGTTATGCATATATATGCATTAAGATCAGAATTTTTCAAACCTTCATACTGTATGAACATTACAGCGCAGGGGGTTAAAGTTTCACAAACAGTTTTACTCTGTCATAGGAAAAAACCTTCATAAACAAAAATCAGCTAGCTTTGCAATTTTAATGGTTATTCCTTTTCACAGTTATCTAGTATATGTCTAATAATCAGTTTAAAGTTTGCTTCCAACGTTTCACCATGTTGTCTTGGTGGTTCCCCTACAGTTTACTTTGGCTTTACATGTATTACAAATTGCAAGCTTTGTGTCATCTACACTGTCAGTGAAGAACTTCCATGCTAACGACATGTTAGCATGTGGCTGTGGGCGTCCACGCAGCTGTGAGGTTATTGCCTGAACCAGTGTGCATATGATGCGCAGCGAATGCGTAAAATGGACCGGTTCGATGCTGGAAATACATGAAACCGATGGGCCAGTCTCCGGTCCAGGCCGAGCATGCTGAAAAATCAGCCGATTCCATTCCCTTGCTGATCGACCTGCGCATATCTCATAAAAACCCATTCTAATGTCCATAATGTACAAATACATGTAATGTGAGAGCGGTACATTTGTGGCTAAAGTGAAACATTGGTAAACAGCTCTACCAGCAGGGCAATGACGGTGCCAGAGTAGTAGGCCAGGTCCTCGATGATCTCCGTGCGGCGGTTGGCCCCGATTCGAAGGGAGCGGCTATGGACCTCCTCAGGCAGCACGGTCAGAATCTCCATCAGGAAGGTCATCGAGGAGACATCGCTGCTGTACCTGAGTGTAGGCAGGATGACACTGACCTCAACAGGGCTCCACCATGTATGACCGGTAAAAGCGGCCAAGTCACCCATAGCTAAATCCCAGATTGAGACGTTTCCATTATGCTTATGGTATAATTAAGTCCGTCAAAACTCCACACCACTGTTATATGATGTGAATTACAATTGGTTACTTATTCTTCAGTTATATATGGTTCTTTGTACTGGGTGTGGCCAAACAAATCAGCATTCATATGCATTTGTAATATGTGGTCAATAAAAATAAAAATCCTAGGTGCTTAGATGCATTAAAAATATTTAAAAATATATTAGGGTATACACTTGGGTTGACCAAGTTAGACCGGCAGAGGAGCAAACTTACTTTTCGATGAGTGTGTGAACACAGCCCTTCCAGGACGCCATCTGGAGAGCCAAATCCGCGATGGCGAGAGCGAGCTGAGAGGAAGAACAAGCACATCAGCCCAAAATCTGCAGCCCCCCCCCCCCAACCACAACCACAGCCTTCAGTTATCAGTGAGCCAAGACCAGAGGTTCACAAGAGCATCCATTCAAAAGGGAGGGAGTCACAGAAACTTTTTATCACTGTCACTCGTGGTTTGTTGACTTTTAAAACCACATTGCAGAGATGTGATAAAAGGAGACAGGCAGGATAAAAGGCTCAACATTATCAAAGGGACCAGTATAACAGCAACTGGGTCTACAGACAATTCAGATCAGGTCATGAGGATGACAATGGGTACTGCTGACTCAATCAGTTTGTAGAAGAAGCAGATTCTCCCTGGGGTTAAAGAAAATGCAACAACAGACAGGCAATGGAGTTCATGTCAGTCATCAACAATGACCAGTTTAATGACAACACTGCCAATAAAACTCTGCTGCATCATTTCCCACTTCTACGATAGTAAACCACTACTCTATGGCCCACTAAGGGGGTCCAGTGAGCTTGAGGTGGTACCTGGGTGATGATGATCGGAGAGAGGTCCTTGAGGTTCTCGATGTGAGAGAGCAGCGAGTCACGCAGCGCTATGTGGGTGTCGGCCGGAAGCTCATAGAACGAGGTCTGGATCTTCATCTTCATCGTCTGCGCTGCGAAGTAGCATGACTCCACATCTTGCTTCAGCTGGAGGAGTTGGTCCGAAATCTCCCAAGCGTACATCTGCAGGCACCAGGGAAGATGAATAGTACTGAAGGACTGTCACCATGTCAAGAATTAGCAACAAGACTAAGAGTCCTCGTCAAGTCTAAATGGAGAACTGCAAGCCTGTGTAACAACTTCACAACAGAAAGGGAAACCCAGCAAGCTTCCAGATGTAACTTAATGAAGTCAGACTGAAGCTTATCAAATCAAACAAAGCATGCATGAAAACAACACTCCATCAGTTTAAAGAAAATACTGAAAAGTGATCTGAACAAATCTCCAGTAATAAATTTACAAAACTATTAGACACAAACCAGAATTACTCCAAGACGAAGGGCAATATTAATAAAGGGCAGCAATAGTACTCCTGGTTTGTACTATGACTAGCATGCCTAGAACCTCCTTCATGAAGACCCACTAGTATGTTCTGAATCATGATCTAGTGATGTGACCCCCCCACACACTTCACCTTAACCTCACACGTAGAAGGGCTGTAGTTTTGCTGTAGAGTTCTCTGGTACAAGATGAAGTAATTCTTCCAACAGGAAGTCCCGCTTAACCACAACACTGAAATTACTACCTGCTACAGCTAACGTCCTGGCACCGGGAAAGAATTATACTAACCATGCAAGTCTAGTAAAAAAAAAAGACAAACTAGTATCATAATCATCACCAAGCATCCATATGGCATGCACTGTGAAACACCGCGCTTGGTTTTCATCACATATATATTAGCCAAAATGCTGCACTGTTCCACAGCCCTGAGGATGACACTGATGGTTTCTGGCCGGTATGACACAGGCATTCACAACGTACATATTGACCAGTGGTTTCTGACCTACTATGATATGCATCCCACATCAACCCATCCCTTTTTTATAAAGGTAGCTATCAACTCGAGTTTCAGATTAGACTAAGGAGGTCGGCAGACCCCTCCTACCATCATAGGACTTCTGGAACTTTCAGGAAGATTTCATGTCTTGCACACAGAGATTCTGGCAAGAGACAGTCTTTGGAAGGTACACCACTGCCTCAAGAATTTTTCATTTGAACAGTGAGTTTGACTGTAGTTCAATAACAGCCTATAGTTTCTGACTGACTGACAAGCATCAAGAACTGCCTACAAGAAGTATTTGCGGCAACCTCCTAGACAGCTATATGCTTAAAAGGAAGATCTCACAGAAGAAGTTTGCAATAAACAAGCATTCTTAAAAAAAACATAAATCACACAGATACTTTTGCCAATTCAAAGTATAGCAAACCAAAACATCACATTCACACAGAGTGGAATAAGCATGACAGCCAAATCATACCACTCACATCCTTGTCATGTTCATCCCAAATATTGCTCGAAATTTTGTATAAAAGGCTTAAGCACACCGAGGGAATCACTCGGTTTGCATCTGCAAAGGACTTTTCACCCTATGTAATAGTTTACAGTTCACTGCGCGTTAATGGCCATTTCATAAAAATTAAAGTGCAGCTGATCTAAAACTTGTTATGGCTGTTTCCTCAAGTCTTTCGGTCACCACACCGTGTAAATAAAAAAGTCCGGCCTTTCATTCTCTATTAAAACTTTTTAGGTGCAAAATGACAAAATCACCCGAAGAACGGGGAAAATTTTAATCCCTCGCATGCAGCAGACGGCTGAAGATTCTCAGTGGTTGGTCCTCCTGCTAATAATAACTATGCGAAGAGTTCGCTTTTCCTGTGAGGTACAGGCTCATGCATGTGGAAACCGGAACGATACATAAAAATTAAATAGTCACAGCAACAGCTACCCTACAAGGAAACGGATTTTTTTTTTTTTAATAATCAAAGTAAAAAAACATCACCAACATGTATATTCTCCTAAAAAACAGAACTCCCCAAACTATTACAGAATTACCAGACTGACCAGCTTAGCCGTCAACAGAGGTTAGCACTTTTTAGCAGCTATCTGGGCTTGAATGCAAATAACTGTAGCACAAACACAAGAAAACACTTTTATTATTGTCGATATTAATGCTGGATATATTTCAGAGAGGAGCTAGCAATCTCGCTAATTCAACCCTTGCTTTCCAGCATCGCTTCCTGTTCAAATAAATCCCCAAAGGACTCTCCGGCGTGCCATAATGTGCTTATAAGGCATTTAAAATCTAATATATCTTCATGACTTAATTTCAAATTGCCCAAACACATCAGCCGCAGATGACTGCCTGCGCATTCATTTAAGAGAAGGAAAGGCTTAGTTGAGCTAAAAGAGGCGCTCAGTCTCAGCCGCATTTTGAGGCTAGCTACTTGTCGGCCTCTTTGCAGCCTCGGACTTTCCTGAGCGATTCTTACCGACTTCTGCAGCTCCCCGAGCCACACTGACGCCCTCTCTTTGCCGGCGGGATCCGGATCGTGATACAGAGCCTGCACTGCATGGTAAACTAATGCAAGGGACGGCTTTTCACCCTCCATGGCTCCGTACTACGAGGCTAGGCAAAAAAGTGTAATGGAAATATATTGTTAATTTAAAATATACGCCTTTTAATATCTACTTGGCTCTCGTGCGAACTGGTCTAACCGCCATCTCAGTCACACACACACACAGCATCCCCGCGTGTGCTCGGTAAACGCCCCCGTCTAGAAATGAACCTGTGGGAACTAAAATCAGCGTTTCGCTGGCCGGGGGGTGACCATTTGAGGTTGCACAAAATACGCGCGCTTCCCCTTCTTCTTCTTCGCTGGAATATTATGGCGGGTCGTGAGCTATATAAATGGTACATGCCATCTGCAGCGCCATCAGAATAGATTTTTTGGAATTGTTTGTTCATGAGCGTCATAAAAAAAGCCTTAACCATGGGTCAATACCTTAACAAATTATGACGGGTATTGTGATGAATGCAATTTTTACCAAGGAGCACATGTACAGATAGGTTGGCGAAGCCAGTGGCCTCATAAGATGTGTTAAGTTTTAAATACAATTTTGTATTCTTAAATTATAAAAACTAAATTTAAGGAACAAATAACATTCTCAGCAAAGCCAGAGTATTTGTCTGGGTCATCCTGAGCTATGTAGTCTCCTTGTCATGCTCTGAATCCAAGTTCAGTAACAGTTGATTACTTGGGCTACAATTCAGGAGGACATTCTTCCCAAACAGTCATCTCTAATTCCCCATGTGTGGATTGACATCTCTTGGTAGGATCACAGAGTCTGCAGGGGGTATCCTGTCTAGCCCCTCACCCACTTTCACTAAGAAGGCTGATCTGAGCTGCTGTTAGTCAGAGAGACAAACCTTCCCCTTAACCTTCTACTTTTTGGGAAAAACAGAAAAGGTTGATGATGATAATTTGCATGTGATTAATGGGCTTCATCTGTGTGCTTTCTCAGTCAGTCAAGCCTGTAACAGATCACTGTTTTCTGGGGATTGTATTGTTTTCTTTGGGAACTTGTATGGTGTCAAATGTAGGTAAGTACACTTTATTGCCCACAGTAACATGACACCTGCCTTTACACACACATGAACTTTAATGACATCCCATTCTAAATACATAGGCTTTAAAATGGAGTTGGCCCATCCTTTGCAGCTATAACAGCTTCAGCTCTTCTGGGAAGACTGTCCACAAGGTTTAGGATTGTGTTTATGGGAATTATTGACCAATCTTCCAGGAGAGCATTTGTGAGGTCAGGCACTGATGTCGGACAAGAAAGCCTAGCTGGCAGTCTCCACTCTAATTCATCCCAAAATTGTTCTATTGGGTTAAGGTCAGGGCTCTGTGTAGGTCAGTCAAGGTACCTCCATATCAGACTTGCTCATCCATGTCCTTATGGACCTTGCATTGTGCACTGGTGTGCAGTTATGTGGAAACAAGAAGGGGTGAGCCCTAAACTGTTACCACAAAGTTGAGAGCATGGAATTGTCCAATATTTCTTTGAATGCCATAGAATTAAAAGTTTAGTAAGAGTAACACTGGATCAAAGGGGTCAAGCCAACCCCTGAAAAACAACCCCACACCATAATCCCCCTTCCACCAAACTTTACACTTGACATAATGCAGTCAAGCAAGTACCATTCTCTTAGCAACTGCCAAACCTAGACTCATCCATTGGATTGCCAGACAGAGAAACGTGATTTGTCGCTCCAAAGAACATGTCTCCACTGCTCTAAAGTCCAGTGGTGGCCTGCTTTACACCACTGCATTCGATGCTTTGCTTTGCACTTGGTGATGAAAGGCTTGGATGCAGCTGCTTGGTCATGGAAATCCATTCCATGATGTTCTCTAGGCACTGTTCCTGAGCTAATCTGAAGACCGCTGGAAGTTTGGACGTCTGTAGCTATTGTTTCTGCAAACAGTTCAGTACTTCTGCACACTGTGCACCTCAGCATGCATTGTCCTCATTCTGTGTTTTTACATGGCCTACTATTTCATGGCTGAGTTGTTATTGTTCCCAATTGCTTTCACTATAATACCACTAACGGTTGACCTTGGAATATTTAGTAGCAAGGAAATTTCAGAAATGGACTTGTATTAATCACAACAATGGATTGTGCAGGTGGCATCCTATTATGGTACCACACTTGACTTCACTGAGCTCCTGAGTGTGACCCATTTTTTCACAAATGTTAGTAGAACCAGTCTGCATTCCTAGGTACTTGAATTTATACACCTGTGGCTATGGAAGTGATTGGAAATTAAATTCAGTGATTTGAGGGGGTGTTCCAATACTTTTGGCAATATAGTGCATGTGGTTGTTTATACTATGCGGGCTCCTGCTATCTGTTTTATAGTCGAGAATCTGTTATTTGAACAGTGTCAAAGTGAAATGACTAAGTACGGATTTGAGCTATGGCCAGTAAAGTTAGCCCACGATGCTGTTAAGTCATGCACCATCAGACCATATGGCCTGTCTTGCACATTTGCTGGCTGTCCTTGCTTCTGATAGGTCTACAGTCATCTGCATATCCTGCTGGAACATTACATCTGGCAACACTCAGGCACCATTGACGACCTTCACCTGGATAACTGGAAATAAAGCAGATAGAGTGTACTTTGCTTGATTTACAAAAGTTTTTCAAGACATCCACAGACTATCTGGACAGCCTTTTAATAATAATATATTTCATGATATGAGTGACACTGTTTGAAAGTGTGTCTTACCGGAATCACTTAACACTAATATTTGGTAAAAGTTTTTTTTTTATTAATAAAAAAAAAGCTAACAGTTTTGGGGAGAACACTGCTTTAAACAGTCAAAACTACTAACATGTTTCAGTGCAACGTAGAACAACCCTGAAATATTTTTATATGTAACCCCAATATAGTAAAAACTGTAGGCCATATACAGTAACGGAACGTGATGCCAAAGTATGGGACAAAACCAATATGGAGAATTGTGTAATGGGTTATCATGATGGCATCATTTTATGGACCAAATACATTCTACTGTGATTCATCTTTCGTCAAAGTCTACAAATTATCCTCTTAGAACTATGGCCAGACAGCTGCATTTGTGATGATGTGAAATGCTAAGCAAGCATTCATTGAGTACTTTGGGTTACTAATTTCCAGTTGAGTGATTACCAAAATCCACAGTAATTCCCAAGTATTTCTTAGAAATGTTAGGTTCATGCTGAAAATGACAACACTTTTGAGGCAGACAGTTTGATACCTATAGACTGGGGAACTGATTTGTTTATTGGATTTTGTTTTATTGACAAAAAATTAATATCCAACCGCAATGCAGTTACAGAACTTGATTCAAATCCTTGTATTTTACTGCTCATTTTGCGTACAAATTGAGGTAATCATATACACAGGCTTTCAACTTACATACAGTAAACAGAAGTAGTGTTACTAACATTGCATTATGCAGACTATACAAAATGTCTATATGACAATTCATTGAATTCTGAACAGTGGTTAAAAAAATCGTTTAAAGGGGAGGGGAACCTTCCTCAGAGACCACCTGGCTCACTTTATCCATTGCCCTTGATCTGTGACTTTCAACCCTGGTCCACAAAGACTGCAGTGCCAGCAGACTAATTTTCCCCCATTCTCATTAAACCGCTAATAACCTCAGTAGTGAAATATTGGTTCAATTAGCATAATAGCAATTAGCATAATCAAGTGCGTAAGTGCTTGGGTACACCAAACCCCCCTCCAGCCCAAGCAGCCTGCGGGGACCAAAGCAGACAAGCACCTTTTGAAATGGCTGTTGCTATTGACAGATAAACCTATCTGAAAAACCATATTTCTACAGATATTTATTCTAATTAGTCATACACCTCCCGTAAACCATCTAATAAACTGGCTAACAGCTTCTATTTCCTTCCATTTTTTTAAGATCAGCTCCCATTTGGAATACAGGAAGTTAAAAAGGAACAACACTTGAAAGGAGTAAAGGCCCCAAGAAATACTGTGGAGCTCAGTTTGTTAAACTAAACAAATCTATTAAGGACCCATATAAGAAACAATTTATCAAAACATGAACACAACATAAAACATTCAAAAAGTGTCATCAAAAAACAAAAACATCAAAGCTTGTTCTTCATTCATATATGGCTTCAAAAGATCACTAGCAAAGCCAATATCAAATCCTCCCAATGCTTTCTCACAACCTAACAGCTTCCTCCCCCAAGTTAAAAGTTGTACAGTTGAAGGCTGAACACGCCAAATTGCCACCTGATTGTTTTAAAATTGTGAACGAGCTCCTGTCAGAGAATTTGTTGCAAACAAAAGCACACACTCTCTCAACCCGCTACATGCCGAAATGTCTTTCAACTGTGAGTAATCAAGTATAACAGCCGGGTGGATGCAGAAACGCATTTTACATACCAACAGAATACATCGCATGTCTTCATAACCGTCTTATCTGAGACCAAGTATTTGAACAGGAAGCCATAAAATAAATTATTTCTTATCTAGTCAGCATTAAAATCCTTCCCCATGTGGGAAGATCTAAAACTCGTCGTGTCGTACTAGAGCTTCTCCAAAGTCGGTGGCTTGACTTCCGACGAACAAATCGTACTTCGCGATTATTTCTTCTTTAGTGAGTTGACCATCCTGAAACAAGTAAAACAGAATTCAGTTCAACTTTATATCCATTCAATTATATAAACACATATTTCAAACAGGACAGACCAACGACTCACACTCTCTTCCTAATCTGGTTGCATTGTAACAACTTTCAGAAAGTAATTTTGGGCTTTAAAAGTGCTTCCAAACAAAGTACATATTTGACTTCGGACTTCGGTTTTTTGCAATTCAGCTAGTAAACAAAATTGGTGAGTGTCTCATAAATCTGCAGTGAGAATAATGTATACATTTATTTTAAATATAGAATTCTGGACTCACCTTGTCCGTGTCAGACTCGTAGACCAGGTGCTTGGCTTCTGCTTCAGCGTGGTCATAATCCGAAGGCAGGATCCAGTCCCTTGTTTCTTCCTTGTCCATCTTCCCATCTTTATTCTTGTCCCGGAACTCCACAAACTGCTCTCGCTCTGTCTTCACCCACTCAGGTTCCTGGGGGTCACCCTCATGGTTGTACATGTCCCCTGGTAAGAGGAAGAACCAGTTTTTGGTTTTTTTTTGGTGATGGGGGGGGGGGGACTTTTGTTCCGAGTACGTTCAAAGCAGTTAATCCACCAGTCTATAGATCACAATGCAGCTGCCTAGCTAACAGAAACTGTATTCCAGAGTAACCATAGCAACCAAGCCTCAGTCACACAGTGGGAAGGCTAACTCTGACACTGATTAAAAATCCTCCCTGACCAAACAATCCAACTAATCATGTCACCAATGTGACCAATGTGCATTTTTTCCACAAGTGTCACATGCTTTTCGGCATACAGATTTCAGTCTCAATTAATCGCAATGAACGGAACAGATTGGCACTTCTGGCAACATTACAGCTTAATGGCCCAGGGCATATTGCACGTGTTAACTTTCTTTTTTGGTTGTTAAGTATAATCACAAATTATCTGCAGACGATGTTGATCTGTCAAGGATCCTCTATATACTTCCAGCCAGGAGAGGCTGATCCCTCTCAAACGCACCCTAAGGTCCAGCGGCTGGATGCCCTAAGGATAGTCTCAATTATACTCAAACAGTGTCTGTCTTGCAAAATAAAAATATTTCAAGAAATTTCACTGGAATTTCCTTAATTCAGTAAGAAAGATTTCAGCAAAATACATATGTAAATTCAGTCTTCCAAATATGCAACAACCAAAATTTAAAAATCTATCGAAAAAAATCTTTATTGCTGTATGAGAAAATAAACATTTCAAAAGGAGTGACTCTGTTCCTTTTAAGTACTAAGGGTGTTTCTCACTCTGTCAGATGTTTTATGATTTGCATGTTTCCACACTCTGTAGTCTTTCATGACCCATGCAAACCAGCCGAGTTTAAGGAACTGTACTAAACTGCATGTCAATTTTTTTTCCCAATCAATCTGATGTAACTGCTGTACTTACCAATGTATTCCTCCAGGTCAATAAATCCATCGCCATTCTTGTCAATGTCCTCCATAGTTTCCTACAGAAGATAAAGAATAACCACGTCTAGGGTGTTTCTCACTATGCATACTTTACCGTACATGTGTTCTTTTGTGTTCATCTTACATTGTGAAGACCAGATCCAATACTCAAGAACAAAAACTACAGAGGACGGTAAAAATCCCCAGATTTCACTCTAGTCCCGCCACAAATTTCAAGGATACGTCGGTTGCATCCTCACCAAACAAGACCAATCCCATGATTCATTGAGCCCCAAGTCAGTTCTTGGGAGGCAAGTTGGCCACTTGTGGCTATGACCACAATTACGATTCTTGGTATTGAGAAACACCCCTTAACTCCGTTTAATACACACAGACACTTTCCACCTCCTCTCAATTGGAAAATCACACACTACTTTCCTCCCTCATACACTAATAATTTTCCACTGCAATGCAGACACACCAGCACCACGATGTCCTTCATGTAATCAAACTCCTCTGGGTGCAGAAAAGCTGTAAACTCTTCCTTGTTGGCGATGAGGTCGCCGTCTTTATCGGCCATCTTGAAGCGCCTCTCGTCCCGCGACATCATCTGCTTGTAATTGAAGCCGTCGTCGGGGTCATTGTCATCTGTGGGGCACACAACGTTATTGCTCATGTGACACATTTCAGAGCAGCATTAGTGTCACATTAAAAGTGATCGGGATATGTTGGAGTATACACAGAAGGGCCAGAGTATACTGAACATAATAAAGAAGGCACTGATGACCGATTCTGGCTGTAACTTCTGCTGAACATTGGACTTACTCAGTTCCCATGCTCAACTCTTTGCTCCCAAGAAAACGCCAAGTTACAATTCAATACTATTTCCACGAGATCACACTAGCCTTGCTCATAGTGAGATCATTCCATAGCAGGTACCCTCTACCATGTATCTGATTCTTGTGAACCCTTTCAACTCAGTCCAGCAAGATTATAAAAAAAAGAAAAATAAATAAATAAATTGACAAAGACAATCAATAAGAAAGTCGTTCATGTTGGCGTCCATCTCATGTATGACCGTTTGACAGAAGAGCGACAAACCTCAGAAATGAAGACCTACCAAGCACATAGCCGTAGGTCACGTTCTTGTATTCTTCCCAGGAAATGACGCCATCCTCGTTGAGGTCGTGGCCCTTCCACTGGCGGTCCACGTCATCATAAATCCAGCGCTTCTGTGCAAATTTGATCCATTTCTTCATCTCCTCTGTTGTGACAAACCCGTCTTTATCTTCATCGATTTTTTCTACAATCTTGCTGTGGAGAGACAAGATCCACGGGGTAGCCGGGTAAATGACGGTGTGAGGTAACAGACATACCATTTCATGGGAAACATTGTTGGAATAAACTGCTTAAAAAAAACATGCCATTCACCTTATACATTCAGCACTGCAAAGCAGTGGGAATATATTAAATATGAAAAAACTTCAGGGGTATACAATGGTATGAAAACCTGCCACAGAATGACAGATGCACGCAACCAAATAGGTACTGAGAATCCAGTGACTATCACCGTACTTAACGTTCAAAGGTTCCATACCCCAGTCTCTCTTTACTCTCCTCGGGGGTGAGCTGGTCAAATGTCTTGGCCTCTTCCTCACCGAGGAAGGCGTCGTGGTCGTAGTCGAAGCTTTCAGCATCATCGTGCTCCTTGTCACTCAGCGGGTCGTCGTGGTGAACACGGTCCTTCTTCTCCATGGGCTTGCTGGTGGCATACACCACGCACAGCGCAAAGCACATGACCAGAGGCCGGAGCTCCATCATGCAACGCTCTGTCAGGACATGAGAGGCTCCATGAGAATCAGAAACTGACTAAGGCACCACATGAACCTGTTCGGGTCTACTATAGCTGAAGATGTATGACATAATTGGTTAATGTATCGTATTGGTTGATGTCTGCTTAAAAAAAATATATATATTTTTTTTTAAATCAAGGCATTGGCATCAGCCTTGGTCAGTTTTGCCAGCCGATATTTCAACTTTATTAATATTCAAATTCAGCAGCATCAGAGCTAAAGACATAACCTCTAAAACAATGGCGATGTTTGCATTTGGGCGATCAGCCATTTTCCTTAGTGTCATGAGGGATTTCATCACAATCAACACTAAGAACCTCTACAGTCTCCCAAGTTGGCGCTGCTTCGCAGATGCCGTACTGCCAGCGTCACAGGATGGAGACACTACA
>JAABNY020000001.1:5303747-5322237 GCA_015164015.2 Brevimyrus niger
TCATTGGCCCGGGGGACCCCCTGGCCTGTGACCCCCCCCCGGTCGTGGCCCGCTGCGGCCGGCGCCCCCCCCCCAAAATGCACCCGGCGATAAAGGGGGGGTTCGGGGGGGGGGGGGGGGGGGGCGTTTGGATGCATGTTATCCATTTTCAAATACCATGGGTCCCTCAGTTCTTTCCGAAAGCGTTTACAGCCAGGCGGAGCATCCAGAATCCACCGGTGGCCAGGTTTACCCTGATACGTGGCCAAGTGACCCCAACAGTCTAGCCTCGTTCACCTAAAAAGATCACGTGAAATGCAGGACAGGGTCCGCTGCAGCGCATTTCCAGATTTAAACAGTAATGCAAGCGTAATTCCGTAGCTGCTGTGGCACCCGGGGACCTGGAAAAAGTGACTTTGTGGCCAGGACAGCGGGCTGTCCATGTCTGTCGGCGCAGGGTGTCGCGAGGGCCAAGCGCCGAACGGTAGCCTTAATGCAGGGACACGCTCCACCTGAGAGCCTTACCAGTGTGATCCTCGTCTGTGATGCCGAACGAAGACGAAAAACTGGAATCTGACCAATAACAATTTTTAAAAAGTACAGATAATTCATGAATAATCCCAGTAAATAGGTGCTATTTTCATTGTTTTGTCATTTATTTGACCAGCCTGCCTTCATTTCTGCCCAGTTAGTATGTTATACCACCATGCTTTTGTATAGATAGGCCTGGGTTCGTCAATTGTAATAATGCAACCGAAATAAACGTGGTTGTTTAGCTAGCAATATACCAGCCTGCTTTTCTGTCAGGGGTTTGCGTTACAACGTTACATGTAGTGATAATCAGATGATCAAGTGTGACAAATCATTTTATTTATTTTTTGACGGAGAGTGGAGCAAATCCTAACGATCCCCGTTTGTGTTCCTGCTTCTGCTTCTCCCCAGTCGACCGACCGCAAAACTTCCACGTCCCTAAAACAGCAGTTTTTTTTGTGCAATGACATTGTAGCGTTTTTTTCAGTTTTCAGTCAGTTTCTCTGTGAAATAAGGTTGACTCTTGTCTATAGGGAGTTACTGGGTTCTGACTAAGAAGGTATGTCAGAGGTCACAGGAAATGCAATGGTGGGGAACAAATATGTTATTTTCATTGAATAAATTTACAACACAGATGTTTTTTTTATTGGTTTCCTGCCATTTGGATATAGTTGCATCTCAGGTTTTGATTGGTTTGACCTTGAGTAATTTGTATCAGCAGAAGCGTTTACAATGTACAAAAGGTTATTTATGCATAAATAAGAGTATGTATTGAGTGTTCCGGTACATATGCTGTGGATATAAATGTAATAGATGCTGTATGAAATTTGTTTTCTAGCCATACTCGGAGTATAAGTTGTTTTTGTAGACTGACTAGAATATAAAATTTAAGTATATTTTCAGTTTTTCACGCTGTGTTACGTAGTTAATTATCAGAGGTGATATGACAACATTAGCTGGACAAATCTCCAGTTTTATTGTGGCTTTACTAACTTGCAGTTTTTTAAAATTGAGATTTCATGTAACAAGTCAGATTGCCACCTGTAAAGGATTTTGTTTTTGGTCGTACATATGCAACGCTGAACTGCCTGACGTCTGCTTTTCACTGCCCCGTCTGTTGTAATAACAAACAGTTAACAAACTGAGCAAAAACCACAGCACTACAACCTTAAGTTCTGGGTCGGTAAGAAACAATCATGGTGAGAAAATACCTTTTCATTTTCACTATTGGAAAAGACTTCATGTGATGTAAGTCAGTATAATTTTCTTTGTGCTGTTCTTGTGGATAACGGCTCCTTGGTTTCGCCCCCCTGTGACCAGGACCACCGGCTGCACCATCCTCCCACGTCGGCTTTCTGTTCTCCTCATGCTCATCCGTGAAGCGCGTTGCATCTTCCGTCTTGGTTTTTCGATGTGCAACGGGAAATTCGAAGCTTTAAGAAACGTTCACAATGTTGTTGCTAATTAAAATTAAAATGCATTTTAAATAAAACATTGTATATATTTAATTCTCGGTTGCACTGCTGTACACTTAGTAGTAAACCTATTAAATGTTTAGATCAAGGGTGGGGCACCTGTTCCATGGAGGGCCGGTGTGGGTTTTTGGGATGATACTCAATCAGCCAATCAGAGTGGGTCCCTGGGACTGGGGTTCAGAACCACTGCTTTATTACTGGCTGATGGAGAGGTCATCCCAAAGACCTGCACACCCTGGCACTCACTGGAAGAGGTTCCCTGTCCCTGATTTAAATAAGGACCTCAGACTAGTTGGTGAAATAGTCTAAATAGTTTTGTCTTAAGGTGACCACTTGAAGTTCTTTAGTTTATTACATATGCAATATTGCATCGGTTTAATGTCCTGCCTTATTTTAATGATAATTTGTGGGCCATCTGTCTGCATGTAGTCTCGTAGATGTTGTCAGTAGGACCTACATACTAGTATTGTACCAAATTCACAGATTGTGCTTCTTAAATGTAGAAATGACTTTGCAAGATTCTGTCAAGTTCTTTTATTTGTTATTGGAAATGAACACCATTCTGAAAGAAGCATATCACTGAAAGCTTTTTCTCCATACACGTTATCACAATAGAAATCAGCTATTTTTCCGTAAACATTTTAAAACATGCACATAAGAATAGCACAATAAATTAACTCTCGCCATGTAGAAAATATTCAATGCCTATTTAACAATGCAGAGAAGTTTTGCAGGTAAATGACACAATAAATCTAAAACTGAAAAATAAATAATTTTTTTAATATAAAGTGAGATGGGTGTTAAGAAACGTTATAACAAATATTTTAAATAAAGCACATGGTGATGTTTTGAACCTTGCAGGTTTCCAGTAGATGGCACTGGTGCGCTGCTATAATACCGCTGATATTTTCCTCCTCGTTACATCTAACGGTTACAAAAATAGTACTGTTCCGTTTAGGAATGACAATGCGGAACAGATAGGACGTCAGTGATAAATCATAACAGCAGTCTGGCGATTTTTTTGTTTTGTTTTTACCTTACAAAACCTTATTTTGTAATAGTTTTAACATATAATTTCTAGTACAAGGTATCTAATAAGTAATATGTGGATAATGAATTCAATTATTCTTTAAGTGCTTTATCACAGTATTATTTAAGTCTTGGCATGTAAATGTATAGAACTGTACAAATGCGTTTTTTGAATAGGAAAAAAAAATAGTGTCCCAATTTGAGACACAAATATAAGAAAATGTCTCTTGGCATCTCTCATTCCGTGGCACTTTTCCGACACATTCCTGTTTCCATTAGGTATGGTGTCCACCCAGCTGGAATGAAAACCCTCAAGGATTAAAACCCAGGAATTCTAAGGGAGGGGGGGGCTGTCCAAATCTGGGATTCAGAAAGCTTAGCGTTTCGGCAATGCTACATGATCCATGACAGTGTGCTGGTTGGCGTTTGTTTGTTTATTTATTTTTTAATTGTGAGCAGAGGGATAGAGCTAAACAATAGCACCTTGGCTACAGACCTTTGCTATATTTAGGCACCCCAGTGAGTTCTGGTGCTTCTCGGTCTGCATTGTCCATGTCATTGCCCCACCTACAGGTCAATGGTGTCGCTGCAGACACTAAGAGTATCAATCTGCCGACACGCGCTAATGAACTCTGCCTGGACGGCGAGGTCCTGTGAGTTGTCCCGGTGCAGGCTCTCATGTGAGGCTGAGCCCAATACCTGATACCGTCTTTGAAGGTTGAGGTTGCTCTGGGACAGGTGGCCAGGCCCGACACGGCTACAGCCTAGGGGGGCGGCACCCTGGCCCAGTCTCTCTGGGCTTGAACAGAGCACCAGGGAGGAGCCATCCAGCGAGGCCTGGAACACAGAGCTGGAGTTGCTGCCGTGCCAGTGATCGGCAGAGGAGGAGAAGGAGGCTGCGTCCTGCGTGCGGCGACTCGACAGGATGGGGCCCTTTAAGGGAGCTGGCAGAGCCTGGGGGGCCTCCACGTCCGTGCAGGAGGAAGTCCGGTACAGGCTACGGTCAGCCGAGCTCTCCCAGAAGGAGTGGCTTTCGGAGGCCGGCTTGGTGCTGAATGACAGGTTGCTGAAGGAGCTAAAGATGCTCTGGGGGAAGAGGGCCTCGCTGAAGAGGGCCTCATCGATGCTCCGGCGAAGGTTGATGGGTGAAGGAGGTCTCAAGTCTGCTGTGGAGTCACTATCCAGGTGCAGGCTGGCCGAGGAGGACTTCAGGGAATCAGCCTTGGCCTTGACATGGTCTGTGTCTCTGACGGCCAACACCTGGTGGCTGTGGTAGAGGAGGTCTAGCCCGTCGACGCTGTCTAGGCGGTGGTCCACCAGCGCATAGAGGGGCAGGCACTCCGATTCGCCACGGGCAATGGTGTCACAGATCGCCAGCTTCTCCTGCTGTGACCATGGATAGTTGTTGGGTAGCACTGATGACTTCATGGCGAAGTGTCCCCGGAAGACCTTGGGCCAGCAGCTGGGCTGGGGGAGGTCACTGGAGCAGCAGAGCGGGTGCATGACTACAAAAGAGAGCGTCAGGCACACGCTGGCCTCGCAAACGCGGCAGCTGAGGTGGAAGGCCCACCAGGGCCAGGGCAGGAAGACCTCCGCACCTCCCAAGCCCAGTGCATGGAGCATGGCGTAGAGCTGCAGGCCCGCGCATGCCAGCACGAAGAGGGAGGAGAATACGGCGGTAGCTGCCGCCCGGTCCCAGTCCTTGGCGTCGGCAAAAGGGCAGCGGTTGTAGCGCTCGACGGGTGGTGACGTGTTGTTGAGATGGTAGATGTGCTTGGAGTCAGCTCGCACATAGCAGTAGAAGACCAAGTAGGTGGTGGCTAGGGAGGCCGCCAAGACCACGAAGGCCCCTTGCGAGATGAAGAAGAGGCAGGGGAGCTGCGTGAAGACCTGGAGCAGGGCCACCGAGCCGAACGTGGTGCCGAAGTGCAGTAGCACCAGGACAGCCAGGAAGCAGGGGTGCTGGAGAACGGAATGAGAGAGCTGCATCCGGGAGCGCATGGAGAGCAGCAGGAAAACGATGCCAAAGGCGGCCGTGAGGCAGGGGAAGGGCGCCTCGTACAGGAGGAGGGTCCCCGCTGCCGGCAGCTTGTCCTGGTGGCTGTAGGCATCATAGAACAAGGAGAAGGCCCTGCTGCTCCCAGCAATCAGCAGGAAGAGGCTGACCAGCGCAAAGTAGCCGCAGCCCGACGGGCACCGGAAGGGGAGGCACGACAGGTTGATCACGGCAAGGGCAGCCACCACAGCGAACAGAGAGCCCAGGCCGTAGATGTGGGCCTCCCATGCCACCCCCCACGTGGCCATGGCTGTGTTCCAATCCGAGTACAGGGGCACAAACATAGGCGGGGTCAGGAGCAGTAAGGGGTTGTACGATTGGTTGGAGGTGGCGTTGTCGTCCGGGAAGGCGGGGTTCCAAGCGTCAGAGGCGTTACAGGCCCCGGAGATGTCCGAGTTGCAGTCAGGTAGTGAGTACAACTCGTTGGGCGTCGTGTCCAACAGCCAGACCTCACTGGTTGGGGTTCCTGCAGAACAGAGGCGAGTTACCACCACTGACCCTGCTGGACACTTGGTCTTTAACACCACAGGTCTCAACAGCTTTTAAATGCATGCACACCTCCCAGGAACATTAAAACTCTCTCAGAAACATGGTGATGTTGCAAACATAACCTAACATGCTTAAATTTCAGCCGGGCTTTCCACTGAAACCTCTGCCAGGTCGAACACTCATGTTGCCGTCTAACAGGTTATTGCATTATAAGTAAAGTAGAACAAAGTAGGTAATATCTAAATGGGTCACACCCTAAAACTAGATTGAGAAAGACCTGGGATATTGACCTGGTTGCTGCCCTCATTAATGAGACAATTATTCTGCAGGAAATGTGAGTTGTTTTTTCGTTTGTGTTACATGCTCTATTATACTCTATTGTGTCAGTTATTAAATAGTTCTTTCCAGAATATTGTTACCACACATCTGACTATATTCTCTTTCGTAATCGCAGTATTATCAAATATACAATTAAAATGTACTCTGATAAAGAAAAGTTATTTTATCAAATCTTTTAGTCCCTCCATACATCCGTAGAAGTATTGATCACTCAGGGGCTTTTGGAATCATCTTCACTTTCCCACCCCTGCTAATTAGCCTAATATGTTTTCCACTGTGAAACTAAATGTGTGAGATGTCACATTTTTCATTCAGAAACATACATTTTATTCAATAGTTAATTTAAACAATAGACTCCCCAAGAAACTCACCTTTTAATACACCAGGTTTGACTACAGAGACAAAGACCCAGAAACCCTAACCCCTAAAACCTAACCCTAATCCCAAGACGGTGGAACTGCACTAAAAGGCTCGATAGTACGTCTCGATAGCTAGCTCAACTCGTCAGAACACCCGGCAGACATGTGGGCGGCACCGACTTCACCTTGCCCTTCTCAGGACCGAACTGGGTCATTTCTGTTACCCGCTGCAATCTCACGATCCACCCCAGTCCCCATTAAAAATCACACAAAACGCACACATTAATCACGATGCACACCCCCTAGCCTGGACGGGGAGGACACAGCATCGATCTACTTGCACAGCAGAGCAAAATGCGCTGTAGGCATAAAGCGTTAGTGGCCTAAACGAAATAAAAGCGCTTCTTATCTATAGCTCCAATATGGGAAGAACAGGGAAACGGGAAATGATTTTAAAGTTTGTTTTAGACTTTTAAAGTACTAGGCTAACCTCGGATTGAGAAGACCGTGATGGTCGTTCGGCGGCCTATCTGCGCTCTGCTGGGGGTCTGTTCCCGGCCGCACCCTTCCCCCGCAGGCGATCCGTTGCTTTGTTACCGGTGCCCAGGGCATCGCGTACCGCCGCCTCTCTGGGTGGGTTTAATCTTCCCTTTCCTCTCAAAGCCCACTGGCTCTAAATATACTTACCTTACACGACATTTTTTGGTCGCTCCAGTTAGCATCGGGGCGCACTGTTCTGACCATTGATTTTATTGTGCCACAGCATTTACTCATTACTCACGCAATGTAGTTTCCCGCTGTTGTTATGTAACACTGATTATTATTTTTGACAATTATGCTTATTTTCCTATGAATCACTGACACCCACTGTCAGTCACTGTTGAGTTTTCATTCCTGTTTTGCCTATCCATAAAGCTAGACATTTTTTTAAAGCTGATCACAAACCTAACCCAATTCTTCATCGGCCCAACCCCGCGATTAAAGCAACAGCAAAGTTCTCACTCTACAGTCACTCCAGTGTTTGAATTGTGTCGGTAATTACTTGTACCCAATACCAGCACCTCTCAGTATCTGCTGACACTCAATAGCAAGTGGATTACCAGCATCTAGTACTCAATAACAAGGGGAATACCAGTACCTGGTACTGAATAACAGGGGGAGTACTGGCATCTGGTATTCAATGACAGGGTGGGCAGCAGTACCTGGTACTGAATAAAAAGTGGAGTACCAGCACCTAGTACTCAATAACAAGGGGAGTACAGGCACCAGGTACTGAATAACAAGGGGAGTACCAGCACCTTTTTTCCCCACTTCAAGCACTGAGTCACTCACTTTAATCAAAAAGATGCTATTTATTTGAATACTAGTATTTTCCATTTTCCATAACTGCATATCCAGTGCTGAGCCACAGTGATCCTACCCCTGGAAGCACAGGGCACCAGGCAGGGGGCAGTTTTTGGACTATTGAATGAAAGCCGCATGATGTAGGGAGATCATGCCTGCAGGGGGACAAACCAAGCTGGCAGCCCCGTACTTGTGAGGCCGCAGTGCCACCCGCAAGCCACCGTGCCCCCAAATACTGAAACTGTACTGTGTCATTTAGAGGGATTCTGGCCATTAACCAACACAGGATTCCTGCATCGATCATCCTGAGTGTCGTGCATTGGTAATTATCCTATTATTATTCACCCGCAGTGTGACTTATGTAATAAAATGCATTTTGCCCATCATTGTAAATTCCTGCTGAAATACACTTCTGTTCCATTACCTTTTCTCTCTCAGAAAGCAGGTTGGAAAACCCAGCTTTTCAACACGGTCTTCAAAAATTTTAATTGAGCTTTAACAAGCCACTAATTGCTAAATTCCTGCACGTATGAGTCATTTTACCAGCTGAGACGTATTAAGGCATTTTACACGGCTAGTAGGACATTTTTTTGTGTTATATTGAGTAAAAACCCGATACTGAGAGGTTATTTTAATGCCTAGTTATCTCACAGCAGCAGCAGCAACGTAGTTTTGAGAGAATATGATAAACACATTTACTGACCCACAGCTGGATAAATCCTGCTTTTTGGCAAGGTGTCCTTCCTCAAGATATTTTTTCACACCCCTTCGAGACTCTAGGAGCTCTACTCCATTACTGCAGGTGACACTGTGACCGGGATGATCACAAACAGAGGAGCCCTGGATTCGACCCTGCCAGCGTCTAGGCCATCTACCACCGTGGATTTGCCTGCTCAAGGGCATTATGGGAAAGGGGGTCTTGTTGCAGTGTTGTCTTGGCACAGATGTGAATTGGAAATGGAACACAGCCCCCAAACAATACACTGGAAAGAGCGAGATCGTCAGTAATATGGGTCATTACGGTATAGTTAGCACTGTGTCCAATTCTGGCTAGAAAGGTTTTGGAAGAGAGCTCCCAGACTTTTTAAAACTCAATAAGGTTTATTTATTTCGGCTTTGTCCCCTTAACCTTCAATTCAACTCTCTCTCTCAAGAAAAGCAAAAGGTGCTCAGACTTCTAAACTAATACACTGAGATGGGCCAAAATTGATGTATTATACTAACAACAAAAGCAAAGCTTTTATGAAGTCATAGTCTCGTTTGTAAATTAAGTGTCAATGAGCAGCGCTTTCACAGGTGTAACATTTTATTTCTCGCGTTAGCAGCTTGTTATACAGAGGCACCAGACTGCGCAAAATAAACAGCGGTGCTTCTGTTTATTTTCAGTCTCACACGGCACAGGAGGACCCCGCGCAGGAATCCGCAAACACACGGCTCCTGTGGAGAAGGGACCTGTCTCTTTATCAGCACTTCCCTCTCTCCCATCGCTGTTTAATTTTCCAAGCCCCGGGAATGATTGAGGACCGTGAAACGCGATGACGTCGATCGCCGCTCAAACCACCGGCCTCTACATCCACTAGTTACAGAGGGAAAGTCCCTCAAGCAAAAGCCTGATTTTCTGAGCAGGAAGCATCACGCGAGGCTGCTGATGGTGTGCAGATCTGAGCGAATTCACAAAAATGCTATTTAGCTGAGGTGAAACCTGACGTCCTTCAAGTGACCTTCCTAGAGTTACACAGGGTATTTTTGCACGCATTTTAGTCTGTAACCTTAAGCAGTCTCACTACGCCTGAAAATACCTTCGCATGCTGTCCTGCTTTCATCTAAGTAGCACAGCTATTTCTGTTTTACTATAAAAGGGTTGTGGGTTAGTGGATTAAAGGTGGAACCATCTTGCATGCCGCATTCACAACTGGGTAACAGGATCTGCATTTGCAATACATGGTTACTGATGGCCATCATTTCGAGAAGATTAATTTGGCCTAATTTACCACATTATCGCTGCTAATTGATAGTTAATAGATGGCTGCATATGAACTTCCAATAAACTGATCAATTATTATTTAAATAGTCTAATAATGAAACTGGGAATACAGGTACTAATTATTAGATGTCTCAAGCTGTTTCATCGTAATTTTGTCTCCCATAAGCAGCTGGTTAAAAAGGGGTATTTGTGTGTTATTTTATGAAACCACAGGTTTGGAGCACTGAGATGATGCTGTGCCTACAAAATCTGGATCTGGCTGTAGAATGATGGTAGAACAGTTTACACTGTTGTTTTATTATGGGGGGGGAGGTGTACTGGTCACTGAAGTGGGTTAATATGATGGAAGGCTTCATGAACATCATAGAGCTCTCAACATTTGCTGGAGGTCTCACAAACTTAAGAAGGAATGGAACAATGGAACTGAACACTGGTCATGTAAGCTGTGTGGCAGCCGGTTAGTTGGTGCGGCGTTATTATTATTCAAAACCGATCTGGCACTATGGGCAATGAAAGGGAACATCAGCCACCCAAAAGCAATAAAAAGTCTGCTGGTCTGACCTGGCACAGGGTCATGGCTAAATGTGGCCCCGCCTTCAGGGGAGGGGCACCTAGGATGTGCTCACAGTGACTGGGGTACCCCCGCCCCCTAGACTAGCAGATCTTTGAAGTAGAAATCGGACAATTGGAATTGAACAGTGAGCCCAGGGAGTGCATGGGGAGGGGGGGCAAATGGACAGCAAAGGGAAGTGCTTTTCATCACTCCCTGGATGGACAAAAACATCAAGCTCTTAAGAGGAGCGCCTGGCTGACGCCTGACCGTCAGATGGATACTGGAGTCTCTGAACGCATTTCAACGCCTTGCTAGTCTTCTCTCCTTCTGCTTCCCTCACGCAGCCCTGCGACCATACTGTATCTCCAGAGACAGAAACTCATTAGCGGTCATTTGAAAACGATGTGTGACCATGTTTAGCAAGGGTTGCTCTCTCGCGTGTTCAGCAGAGTACAAAAACAGCAGATAGTTTAGTTGATAGTTTGATTTTTGGCTTTTAATTAGGGTATGACTGCTTGTGATATTTTCTATCATTGTTCTCAGTTTGATGTTTGGTTATTATGCTGCTTGTGTGGGTGACTACCTAGTATACTATTATGATTATGTTTATTTTTATCTAAATACAGCTTGTTCTGATTCTAATACCAATCATGTTTTAAAAATGTTTTCTTAGTTATCCCTCTTGATCTTTGTTTTTTTAATACCCACCTGAATCCAGCGGACCTAGAGTAGTGATGGAAGTGACGGTGGCCGTCCACTGGATTCCCCGCTCTTCCTCCTCCTCCGCCCCCACCCCTTCTTTCTCTGCCTCCCTGGGGGTGGCTGAAAAAAAGAAGGAGGCAGCTCAGAGCAGTATTCACAGAAAGCCCCAGAAAACTGCCGGACCCCCAAAAAACCCAGCCTTAACCCAGTTATGTCAAACAGATCTCTCTCATCTTCTTCACCAGTCTCCAGCCATGCGCAGCCATGGAATCGACCATGTTGATTAATTGGGCAGAGATGCGTAGGGAGGAAGGCTCCTAGCTGTGATGGGCCGAGAGAAATGAGGGGTACAAAACACCCTTTCATCCCAAACACCAACACACAATGTGGGTGATTTTACGCAGGAACGAACACGGTCCTGTTTCTCCCTGCTGAGGTCCGATAGCAACGCCATGCTGCCACCCCCATACTGACAGGGGGCCTGACACAACGGAGCACACCCTGAAACGGATCAGCTCCGCCAGCTGGGTTCCATGGCAACCACAAATCCGGCTCAGGGGAAGCATTGTGAGGGCTTTGCGTTCTTATCTAGAAGAGATACGACGCGGTTACTGGACAAACACAGAGGAGCGATTTCAACATTTCCAAGTTGTGACGGCCTAAAGTTCCAAACTAAACTTCAGGACATGGGTATTGACCACCTGTCGAGTGCCTTAGGTCTGGAGCAGTTTGTGATTCAGAGCTGGTTGTTATACTGTAGTGCTAAGTGCTGCCTGACATATTCGGAGCATAATCTCGCTCTAAACCTTGACAAACTGTTTGCAGCATGATCATTCAGGTGCGAGGATATCTGATCTGATCCTTGGTTTGGTTTTTCTAACGTGTAAAACTAAAAATTTGTGATCACTACTAAGCAGATACCCTCTCCACTGGTCCAGAATAGCTGTGATGTTTACCAACACTCAAACCACATATTTGCAAAGGGCCCCCTGTTGGCTAAAAACAGTCACTACAGCAAATATTTAAATAATCACTTTGCTTATTTAGAAGATGGTAATGGGGACTGTTCCGCTAACCGGCTAGCTAGCTATGATCCGCTAACCGGCTAGCTAGCTATGATCCGCTAACCGGCTAGCTAGCTATGATCCGCTAACGCCACTCACTTGCTATTTATCTAGTTTTTGAAACACCTGAGGAGGGGTTGGGGGGGGGGGGTGCAAGTTATTTGATGCAATTATAGCACCTCTGTCAGTTACTGATGAACACGATCTGCTGCCTGGTTTTTTTAATTGTCTTTCAGAATGTCCTGTTTTTCTGACTACTGGTTTAACTAATGACCCTCCTCCTACATCCTTTCCTCTCTTAAATCTGCTCCTCAGACTCTCGTAAATAAAAATTAGCAGCACTGCGGCAAAGTTACAGGCCGGTGGCGCGCCCCCCCGCCCCCAGGTGGCCGGGGGTCCCCCGCCGGGGGCGCGAGCCTGTGGCCTTGCTATCCAGCGCCCTGAGAGCTCAGCCTGGGTTTGATTCCCACTCCTCACCTCCGGCGCTCACCCGACCAATCGGCAGACGCCCTTATCCACAGCAGCTGACAGATCCATTGTATTGGGGTACATGAGATGCCGCGTTTACAGAGTCAACGTACCCACACAAGCAAAGCGCAGGGAGACCTTTCACTGTTAAAGCGGTTCAAGTGCCTGCTGTTCGTTATACGGCTCTGTGCAGATGTCAGCTGGGAGTATGAAATCATAAGTTCGAAGCACACACATATTTGCTCAGCAGGTATATAAGGATGCCACTCCACCCTCCCTCCTGATTGGCTGGCTCAGAGTACAGGTGTCTGCACCAACGCAAATAAAATCATAAACAATTGAGGGTATCCTGCAAAGCACTGACTAAACTACAGCCAACTGACTGAAAATGGTCCCCACTAACCACAACGTCTCAGGGGTGACTTGACCATCTAACGCACAGCTACCTAAATGGTAAATAGACTGCATTTATATAGCGTTTTTTTTTTACCAAAGCACTTTACAATACATGCCTCACATTCACACACCAGTGGCAAAGGCTACCATGAAAGTAGCCTACTTGCTCACTGTGAGCAATTTGGAGTTCAGTGTCTTGCTCAAGGACACTTTGATGGGGTCAGGAGAACCCAGGGCTCAATTTGCAACCCCCCGGTTGCCAGACGGTAGCACTACCTCCTGCACCACCATCGCTACCTCTGCTCTGTATCAGGGTGGGTGTCATTTTTTTGTGCAATAGCGACATCATATGGATGGGCTACGGCCACAGCAAGCAGGATGATCCAGGCTCAGTTGGTGTCGCTCCATCCTAATTCCCCTCACACAGCCTCGCCATGCTCAGCGCTCTGGAGCTGAGTGTTTTATTGAGTGGAGCTCTTCACGCTGCATGAGTAACAGGGTGTCGGATTAAGTGCCACCATCGTTGGTCTGAATTTAGCATATAAATACAGAAGCCAACCCATCCCTGAGCACCACCCCAGCCTGTTCCATAGCCAATCTAGTCAAGGGTCATTCTCATAGCCTGTCTAGTGATTTAATTATTGCTGAGAATTATTGTAATCTTAAGATGCACTGCAGAACCTTTTATTAGATCCTGTTATTGAGCTACAGCCCCACAGATTCCAGTCAAAGTCATTGTTTAATACTGAGTTTATTGCTACGTATATTTTTCTTGATATATAAAAGGCAAACCTATGGTGGTTGGTCTGCCTGAACCCCTGGCAGCATAAGGAGAGGCTGGAACTGTGGATAAATGGGAGAGGCTGTAGATAAACCCCCGGTTAAAAGCTTTTGCAGAAGATGCATTTAGGGAGCCCTGTCAAAAGAAGGGGTCAGCCCTCCCAGTCGTACTATATTTGTGTGCCTGAGACAGATTTGTATTCAACAGTGCTTCATTCTACTGTCTTACAGTTTTATGCAGTTTTACTAACTAGGCTAACGTCATGCATATTTTCAGCGACGCTGAACCGTAACCACCGCTGGTCGAATGAGGAGTCAGGTTACCTTGACAACCTTGCTACAGCGTGCTATTCAATTTATTTCGTAATTTCCACCGAAGCCAGTGTTTCTGTCAAAATGTGTGTTGTGGAGGGGGCGTTGGTGCTGAAAGCCACACATACCAGGCCAATTACACCTCAGAACAAGGCAGTAATGCTACTGTAAAGCCAGTGCAGATACATCGTTTGGCTGTACAATCACAGGCAGTGCCCATGCAGTAATCCATTTGCAAATACAAAGCATTCGTGTCTTTCTATCAGGCAGAACGGGTATGAACAAAGCAATATCTACATTTAAAATATTTCATGTATTTAATACATCTTCAACAGAATTAAACGATGTGAAATCCAATCTTCTGTAGGCTTGTTATGAAACAAACTTCCACGGTCTGCTCTCCTTTAAATTTGTAATTTATACAGCTCCCTGTCCACATAACCGAGACGTATTTAATGTCGGGAGACTTTGAAATGTATTGGAATGTGTCGCTTTTGGCTCTGCGTAACCTGTCAGAGGCGCGGCGTTTTATGAACCCTGGAACCGGGGCGGATTAGCCGGAGAGGCCAAACACCAGCCACCAGTCACGTGCCGTCGCGTTTCTGCTGGAAAACGGCTCCACCGAGAAGAGCGACGGACTGGCTACAGACGGCGAACGGCGCACCGACCCCCGCTTGCGGGGTACAGAGCGCTCCCGCGGGAGCCGGCATAAAAACGGCAGCGCGCATTGGCGGAATACTGATCCGCGCTGCGGCACGAGGGCCGGTCCCTTCGGCAGCGTCCGTTTCGCCGCGCGCCGCTCAGAGCCTCAGCTCAGCCAATCGCGGTGCGGATGTCCACGAGGACGCGCCCCCTTTATGAATTAATAATTAAAAACATCAGTCTTTCTGAAGGGTATAGTGTCGTTATATAACATTTGGGTCTCTCACTAGTTCAGTAAAGATGATCTCAAGATGGAGATTATGTTTTATGTACTTTAACATGTAACGATCTTAGTATCACTAGAAACTTACAACGTCGTTTTGAAACAGAGATGACACTGTGGAAATCATCTACATTTAAATTTCAGATCAATTTTTGTTTGAGTAAACAAGTAGATTGAACATCCATCCATCCATCCATCCATCCATCCATCCATCCATCCATCCATCCACTAAGCTTCCATAAATTCTAATCCCAAACCTGATCACGTTGAACCTAAAGCATATAAAAGCACAGGAAATGGTGAAGGGGACATTCTGGGTCCGATGTTGTTTCATCACACTTGTGAAAGTATATTTTAGGTTACCATGGTGGAGGTAGCACAGTGTTGCAGCGGACAACACTGCTTCACACCTTTGGCTCTAGCGTTCAGGTCTCTGCCTTGGCTCTGTGTCTGGAGTTTGCATGTTCTCCCCGTGTTGTCATGGGATTTCCTCTAGGTACTCCGGTTCCCCTCGCCCACAGCCATAAAACATACTGAGGTGAATTAGAGTTACCAAATTGTGAATGGTGTGTGAGTATGACCTGCACCTCATCCTGGGTTATTTCCTGTTTTTCCCCATAGCCTCCATAGTGTCCTATGGACCCCTCACAACCCTTAACAGGACAAGTGGGTACAGAAAATGGATGGATGGTCGATATGATGGTTTATTGCATAAAGGTGAGGATCCATTTCTTTCTCCAATTTTCCCTAAGCCAGAATGGACTTCAGCCATATAGTTCCCTCTGTTTGTGTTTGTGTGAGCCCCGTGTGCTGGACTGGCATCCTTCCCCGATGTTCCCTGCCTAATGCCCTGGAATAAGCTCCATGGCCCCTGCACTGTAGTGTACCAAAGTGTAAGAGAACACATTACTCAGGTTTTATTGACCCCTGTGTTTCCAAGGACACATTATTCCATTCCGTTGAGTTCTTCACAAACTCCAGCAGGATCACAGTTCACCGAATGTCAGCACAAATAGAAGCCAGTATTGGAAAGAAGAGGGAGGGTGCAGGCAGGAAGGTCAAACTCACGCAAGTTGCCTCAATGTCACCAAGCGCATATGTCAGCCTTGGGTATAGATTGTATTTGCATTGACATAGGGTTTACTGAGCATCAGTCAACACACAAACAGCATGCTGATCCACAGACCACCGCAGATAAATGCAGTGTGATTTGTGGTCTGCCTTACCATTAGCAGGTGCGCTGGGTCTCGCCCGCTGCGTTGGAGTAGGTCTTGTTGCGTTTTCAGGCTTTTGTCTCCCCGAGGAGGGTCCTGCTTCTTTCCAATCTTCCGGTATGTTCGCTCCATCGCCCGACAATCTGATGCTTATTTTTGATTCTGTCCCTGGAGCTCTCTTGGCATCCTGGTCAGTAGCTAATGCTGTATATAGGCCAGATGAAGCAGCTATTATATCAAGAGGCTCCGTGGTTCCTATTTTCTCAGAGAGCGACACGTGTGAAGCACTATTTTTGACAGTTTGTGTTTGTACTCGAGTTGTTGTTTGGGAGAGAAAATTCTCACTACTTAAACTCTTCTTTGGCCAGGAAAAAGCTCTATCATCCTGGGTGCTACTCTGAAGTGTGTTGTAGGAGAAGATGGATGCTGATGGTTTTGTATCTTCAGTCGGGCCTGCTGTGGCTGGGTCTGGGGTTGTAATTAACATATTCCATGCTGATGCAAAGGATGAGCCTCCGCTTTGCTTTAACCCTGCATCACTCGGAGCAGTAGTGGAAGTCTGTGCTTTGGGATTCTCCGTAGATTTATCGGCATCTTCCGATCGCGTCTGGGAGCTCCACAGGCCAAAGGGGAAAGTAACTGGCAGTGAGAAGAAGGAGGAAGTCTTGGTCTCTATCACTTCCTCAGGCGGTGCCCAGATGGACCAAAATGAGCTGTCCCTCTGCATTTCTGAAGATCCTCCATGGCTGCCGGAATCTTCCTGTGGTGAGGACGAGGACCGTGTCACCTGCGCCCCAGTTGGTGACACGGCAGGGAAAGTGCCAAGACACAGCGCCAGTATCCAGACGTGAAGTAACATGATGTTTCTATTAAAGCATATTGTGGTGATCACAGATTATCCTCCATTTTTCTTGAGGAATAACACGTGGTGTTAGCAGCTAACACTCGCTGACCTACAAGATAAACAGAAGAAGACAACAGACAGACCTCATTAATCTCCTACATCTACGGGGGAGTAAAAGTAAATATATGTGCATGCTTTTAGCTATAATGTTGTTTACAACAATAGTGCTGTTTCTCCTGCACTCGACCCATTCTAATTTAGATCCATCTGGCATAATAATAGACAGCAAGTCTAATTGACCCCAGCTGATCTTCTTCACCCTTCCCGAAGACGTCAGATTGCCAGTGTCTTTCGAGGACATGTGGGACCTTTTACTTCGCAGGATCTGAGCGGCAGTCGAACCGTTGTTTACGTCGGAGCGCACCGGGCTCTCAACTCTGCAAGCAGACTCTCAGAGGGGTGAATGTGCAGTGACAAAGGAGGAGACCACATTCGCCGCCCACGGCTCCCCCGCACTGCATTGTTACACCGACAAACAAACGTGAACACCAATGGAATTCCTCCTGTGGGGAGCTCAGCCACTCTCACCCCCTCCCGCCTCGGCCACCCCTCTGGTCCCTTTCAAATTGAAGATTGATTCTGCCTCTCAGCTGCTGTTAACTGTGATTTTTATTCCCACCAGGGAAAACCGATAGGGCTCGTAGGCATCTGTGAGTGGACCTGCCCTCTGGACAGCTGCCGATGGCTCACTGATATCCCACTGGGAGCCGCTGCTAATCCTGAGCACGGGCACAGCAAGCCGAGGATAATTAAATAATGACATATATATATAAAATATATATATATAAAAACATCAAAAAAACACCAGGCAATCCTGTTTCCATCTATACAGCAGATGTAGGTGTCTGTAACCTCGTAACCTGAATCGTAACCTCATCCTCTGTGCTGCTCTTGCCCAGTCGGGGGAGCAGGTTTGGCCATATTACGGCTAATAGTGAACCACGGGGATCACACAGCCGCACACCTGATAGGAGTGAACAGCCAAATAAATGAAAAATCTGACCTCTGTCAGAGACAAAAAAAGAGCTGACCTACTTCCAGGAGTTTCAGACTACTTCCTGAACTCCTGTATTGAACTACATGCTTTGAAGCACAAGACTGACTAATTTAATAAGTATACATTGTGTGTGTTTTCATTGATTAGTTCCATGTTACTGACCCAGAGGCAGATTATATTGCTAATTCCAATGTCACTGGAGTTTAGAAGCATAAGAGAGTGATTGTTCAGTGTAAAATGAACACAACGGGAGCATACAAAATGAACATACACACTAGTGTCCTCTCTGCAGTTTAATGGCTTTCACTGGGGGAACACCCACACTGCTAACTCTAGCTGATTGGCCCAGACAGAACGGCTATCTTAGTGCCCTTCAGTTTGCATGTGACTTGTCTGTCAAACCCAACTTGCTTCAGGGAGGCGGGGGGGAGGTTGGGGGAGGGCCCCGGGTGGGGCATTTAATTCCTTCCCTTCGCCATTGTCGGCTCTGCAAAGACAGATGCTAACTTTCTCTTATGAGTCATTGGGTCACCAGAAGCAAAGTGAGAGCGCTGTTGGGAGGGGGGGAAAGGGGGGGGGGGTGGCAAGGG
>JAABNY020000001.1:5331194-5343383 GCA_015164015.2 Brevimyrus niger
GAGATAATTATCTCGTTAATTCAGAAAAACAGAACAGAATTTTTTTTTCTCAAGTGAACGCAATACGCTTCCGTATACGTGCATATGATGTTAACGCAAAATCGATCACAGAACTGATGTACTAAAATTAGCTGTTAGTGTAGCCCAAGCTGAAACTCTGAGTTTCCTTAAATCGGAGCTAGATAAGATTTTAACAACTAGCTATGAGCTATTAGTTAAGTTCTCAGCAAAAACGAGCTTGATGGACAGAATGGCTTCCTCTTGTTTGTTTGAATTTCCTATGTTCTTATAACGGTTAATCAGATTACACATGGCTATGAAACTCAAAATTCAATAAATATTACAGTTTGGACTCCCCCATTTTTCAGGTCACGTTACCGAGTAGCTAAAAACAAAGTGACGTTTTAATTCCACAGCAAAATTGTACTGTATAAGCGATATGAAGAAGAGATTTATGTTTAACTTAAATAATTATTTTACTTTGGGGTATTTTGCAATTATAGAAATAAAATTCATTTTATATTACTGCAAACAAAATTACTGTATAAATTATAATTATTTTTTCCCGAAACGAGTTGATTTTTTTTCGATTACTGGCTGTTAATAAACGAGTAATGTTTTTTTTGTTTGTGTTTTTAATTAATATATATATTATATATAAAAACATAAATCCGGAACTGAATAAATCAGTTCCCGGAATTTTGAGTCGGAATTATTTTGGGTGGACAACTTCCGTTTTGTGCCAAAATGGCTGCCGCCAGCGATAAACGTGAGCGTTGCATGGTGGTCTTAAATATATATGATATTTGAAAAGAGATCCAGGTGTGTCCGTGTTGATGCATTTTCAGTTAAACAAGAAACTGAATTGATGTTATTCGGGTAATAAAATACTTCAGTTAAAGCGCAAAGGGCGGGTTAGGTGAATCGCTGTGTTCAGTAATTCTTTACCATAAAGCTCAAAATGTCTGTTCCAACTTTATTTGTTCGAAATTTGCCGGCGTCTGCGTCTAATGGACGCATGGAAGAAATATTTGCCGAAATAGGACCCGTGAAAAGTTGTTTCGTTGTGAAAGAGAAGGGTAAGCTAATATAATTGAGTTGCTCGATATTACTTGAATGTGAATCATGAATTCAGCTCATGCCTAATGTAAATTTAAAGAGTAGCGATGGACTGTCATCGTTTCACTTTGCCACTTAAATTGTTTATTGTTTAGGAACAGACAAATGCCGGGGGTTTGGATATGTTACTTTCTCTATGGAGGAGGATTCTCAAAGAGCTTTAAAGGAAATCAAGGTATACGATGGCCAGAAAATCTCGGTGTCGGTAGCCAAGAAGAAACTGGATAACAAGAAGAAAGGAGGTATGACAGGGCTTTCGTTCGTTACAGATTCTTTACTTTGCAAAGTAACAAGATTTTCTGTGACGTTTCCGATTGGGCTTCCAAAGTCATAACATTTTCGCAAAAGGAACCTAAACTGGAAATCTGAGCAGTGAGGTCGGCGCCTTACTGTCTTGCATACGGTTAAAGTGCCATATATGTTTCCTTAAGCGACCAAGGAGTCTGCTCCAAAAGAACAGAAATCAAAAGGTCTGAAAAAGAACAGAAGGAAAGCAAGGCTGATCATAAGAAATCTGAGTTTCAAGGTGCGTGATCATATGCTTGGGGTAATAAAGGAATATTAAAGAAACTATTGTTTTTGCTTAGTAAATATGTAACTGTATTTTCTTGCAGTGTACTGAGGGTGACCTCAAAGAGGTCTTTTCAAAGTATGGGACAGTACTGGAAGTGAAAATTCCCTTAAAGCCAGGTAATGACACATCTGTGATGACATATTCCAAAGTAAATGAAAGTGGTTGCTGAAGTTTCATAATGGATGTTTGAATAACTGTTTTCTGTAGATGGGAAAATGCGTGGATTTGCATTCATCCAGTTTAAAAACATGCTGGAAGCCGGAAGAGCCCTGAGTGCTACAAATCTAAAGGAAATTAAAGGTATTTATGAACAAATCCCATTAAATAATCATTTCGCATTGTGTGTCTGAAATTTAAAATTTTAAACTGAATGCTGTAATCAGTGCCAGTGATTATTTCAAAATACATTCCTCATTTCTTAAACTAACTAATTTCTTAAAATGGGCCTGAAGTTGAAAATTTATAAAATGGCAACATGATGCCTTTTCTTATAAATGACAAATTACTGCTTGTTCCTGACTGGTTCATGTTTGCTAGGAAATAAACTTGCACATCTCATTATGAAGGATCCTGTTCTGTATACTATATTTTCTTTTTAAAATAACATTGATGAGTCACTATTAATTAACTTGTCGTAATAGCAAAGCCTAAGACTGAAATCACAAAAGCATACAATGTGAATTAACCACAGTTGCCAACTTTGTTTAGCTGGCTGGAGTGAGATTTTCAGTTTGACAGAAGTCTGCACACACATTTACATGCAACAGTTTTATTACACTGTGAATAGCTTGTAGAGTTTGTGAACCACCCCACTGTGTTTGATGTAGCTAATTTCAGTTTTATAATGGACTAATATAGACTCGCTGTAAGCTGTCTTGCACGAGAGTCTGAAAACATGAATGTCACACCAGATGTGAAAGAGTTGATGACCCTGATTAACTTATTGTGGTGCATTAACACCCTTTCTGCTCTTCCACAGGAAGGCAGGTCGCTGTGGACTGGGCAGTTGCGAAGGACAAGTACGTGACTACAGTTAACGTGCCTGCAGGTGATTAAGTTCACAAATTCATTTTGCAAGAAACTAGTTTCATTAAACAGAGGATGGATAAATGAGGATTTTTGGAGAAAGTCATTTTCTGTGTGGTTTAGCAGCTTTATGGTGCAGTGGTAATTAGCTAATTACTGCTGTGTAGATGGCCAGTGGGGAGAGCAGTGGGTAATTCTTTTAATGTTTTTGCTAATTACATGTAACACATTTTGGTGGATGATGGTTCTCCTGAAATTCTAATGCAGGGTCCAAAAAGAGTGGGGACGTGGCCAAGAATCCGGAACCTGAGTCTGAAGAGGAAGGCGAGCCGCCGGCTCTGAGCGCGTACGTGTCTGCTCCGGAACACAGCGGGTCTTTCACCTCTCACTGGACGCACTCCTGGCTCCCTGCAGATTCCTAAATGCCTAAAAAAATGTGCTGGAACTTAATGTGTCATTTAAATGCACCAGCAGCCCTTATTGCACTTAATGGGTTGCAATAATTAAATAAATGCAGTTTGGATGCAGCAGATTAGGGCCCTGAACCCTCTGATGTGCTGCGGTTACCCAGCCTGCACTGCTAGCATTTCCATACTCTGAGGATACCTTTAACGCGAGCATAGCTGGTAAAGCGCTCTCATCAGGCGGCGATCTCTTCTGGCCACGTAGAGCAGACTTTCCCTGGGCCTCCATGTGCTGAACCTGGGTTCAGTTGAAATGGTAAAAATGGAGTTTAGTGTGTATGTATTGAGCGTTCAAGTAACTGTAGAGTTTGTGCTGTTAATTCTTTTTTTTCCTGCATTGCAATCATGAGATTATGTATCCTTTGTCCATATTGAAGCCCTGTGCTGTCTCTTATGTTACCTCTGTGGTGTGAGACTGGCAGTTGGTATTGTTACGAGAGGGCAGTGTGGCTTGAAGCCTGTGATCAGAAGGTTGCCAGTTCGAGCTTCAACACAACAATCACACACGTCTGTGGGCCCTTCAGTGAGGCCCTTAACCCCCCCAGCTCCACGTGGCACCTAAGTATGTGTCTGTGTGTCATGGAGAGCAAGATGGGATTGGCGAGAAGAGAAAAATAACAGTAAAGTGTCATTTTTATTAATAACAATATTATTTAATGCACAGTTTATAGGGCTGTAACAATATATGAATTTGTCATCATTTTTTGTTTGATCATACAAAGAAACAACTGAATACATTTATTGATACAGGTGGAACCTAAATTCACAGGTGGATGTTCAGCATGGAAACATTATTATAATTGTGACTGTGAGATGATTACAGCTCATGCTGGTAACAGTCAGTCATAATCGGTCATTTAGGAAGTTTTCCCAGTAAAATACATCAATACCAGAGGGAGAGAAGCTGATAAGACCAAAACTGTCTGCTGGCTATGTAGCTGAAAATACATCCAGTATGCGAACTCATTTGAGACGATTATCCGAGTGAACTGTGTGTGTATGAGCAGAGCAAGATGGGAAATACCTCTGCAGGTCTCCGGGTGGCATTTCAGGGGCTCTGTCCAGGAAATTCAAACCAGGCAAAACAATAACTATGGCTATATGGGTATTTATTGCTACAGATATGCAATGTACTCTGTAGTAGAGAACACGGGATTTATGTGGGATTTAGTTCATTATGATTATGATGTTATATTTTTGATTCACTTACCTAGGCCTATTTATGTTTACGATTTGCAAATAAACATCTGTTTAGATTTGTTATAGAAACATTGTTAGATTAATTGCCTTTGGTTTAGAACTGTTCTTAATTGTCTTTGTTTTTGCATATTTAGTAGTTAATTTCAAAACAAAATCTGCTTTTCTTGCTTTACTGAAGCCTGACAGTTAATTCTGTGCTGTAGTGATCTGACAGTATTGTGAGATGACCCATTTTCATTGGCTTTTCTGCTCCTCAGAAGTGGCACTGCACAGAAGGCTGATGATGAATCAGAGAGTGGGAGTGCTGAAGGTGGTGATGAAGAGGAGGAGGAGGAGATGGAGCAAGAAGAAAAGGAATCAACATCTGGGGGGGACTCGGATGACAGTGACCCTGGGTCTGAGGATGATGATGAGGATGATGATGATGAGAATGATGAGGATGATGATGATGAGGATGATGATGGTAAGCATTCTTGCTAGTGATGGACGAAATGATGCTTTATGAACCATTTGCTGTATTTTTTAAACCCACTAGATGGAGCTGTATTTTCAAAAAAGGGCACAAAGCATGATGTAAAAAGGGCATAAAGCATGCCCCAATGCAACCCAAGAGCACTGTCTAGTGGGGACAAAAAATACTACAATGGTTCATGAAGCCTATGAAGATGTAATATTTGGTACCAGTTCTTCTCTCATGAGTTTTTTAAATTCCTTTTAGAATGTCCAGCCAAGAAGAAGCCTCTACCTTCCGACGTCAATGAAGGGAGAACGGTCTTCATCAGGTCAGCAGAGGGGACATGATCACTGCTTAAAAAAAAATAATTACTAAAAACCGCTTTCGCTGATGCTATACCATCTGTTTTTGTTGGTGAGTCAGCTTCTGGTATATATTTTTTTGTCACCTTTCAGAAATCTGTCCTTTGACACAGGAGAGGAAGAGATTGAAAAAGCTCTGCTTGAGTTTGGAGAGATGAAGTACATTCGCATTGTGCTTCATCCGGACACTGACCATTCAAGAGGTTCTCCTTTTTTTATTTTTATAAATCCTAAAGCATCTGGCCCCTCCCTCCACCCTCGGTGACTGTACCTTGATATCCCCCTTTCTGGGCTTTCGATAACATGGCACATCATAGTTTTTGGTGGAAAATCTTATTACCTCATTTTTTGGGTGTGTGGCCTCTTGCTGCGATCATCTGTTGTGTGAGTTGGGTTAGTTGAGGTCCGTGGCTGTAGCCTGTCGTTTTGATGCGGTGTAGTTGGTGGTACATTACGCAGCATCACGATTTCTGTTTCCTGTGGGCAGGTTGTGCTTTTGCACAATTTAAGACCAAAGAGGGGGCAGAGAAATGCATCGGCGCAGCACAGGACGGCTCGGAGGTAAGGTGGGGTGTCGCTATGGTGATGGACGCCAGCTTCCAGGCTGTTTAAGCCTGGCGTCCCCAACTTTGTCCCTCAATTGGCTGTCCCCAGAACGGTGGCATCCGAGTGGACGGGCGACGACTGAACGTTGTGCTGGCGGTCAGCCGTGACGACGCCGCCAAACTGAAGGACAAGACGGCGGTGAAGACGCAGACGGGCACCCGGAACCTGTACCTGGCCAGGGAAGGACGTGAGTGACTGGAACGCGGGCGAAATGGGCAGGGGGCGCCTGACCATCCCTCCGCTGAATGGCATGGAAGATGCCCTTCGAGAGCAGCCAGGCGGGCAGGGCAGCCTGTCACACAGCTTTTTTTTTCTCTAGCTTATATTTTTATAACTTTAATTTTTTTATTCCTTTATATTTTGCTTGTTTGTTTCGCTTTTATTTATTTTGTCTTATTTTATTTCAGTTTATTCCATCTTTCTATGATTTCATTGACCTGTACATTAGTTGCTTTTCTGCCTTTAGATTTACTTTAATCTCATATGTGAAGCACTTTGAGCTGCATTCCACATGTGAACAGTGCCATATAAATATAGATTTTTCTTGCTCTTCTTCATCTTATTTTATTATTATTACTATTTTGGTAACCTCTCCTCTGGCCCATGACTGATGCCAACTCTGCTCCCCTCCACCCCACACAGTGATCCGGGCCGGGACAAAAGCCGCTGAGGGCGTCCCTGCCGCAGACATGGCCAAGAGGGGGAGGGTGAGTCCCGGCGGGGGGATGGTTTTGTATTTTGGACCTGAGTTCTTATTGCATTTGATTTAAGTAATCCTCCTGTTAGCATCTCCCACTGCTATGTAATGTGTTGTGTGGCACTTACTGGTCACTCACTGGAGGCTCAGCCAGGCAGAGCCACTAACCTAAGTCTTTGCTCTCTGTCAGCTGGATGTTTGTGTTGTATCATTGGCTTGCTTTACATTGCTTTGGTCTAAACAGCATATAAATATATACATGAAAATGTCAATGGAAAAGGCATTGAATACAGCTCTGAGGAGCAGGTAATATCGTAACAATTCTTGTAACATTCCGTTTTGTTATTCCATGTTTGTGTGCATTTAAATGTCTCTTAATTAAATGACTCCTGCTGAATTTTCTGGGGTTGATATATCTGCTGATGCTCATGGCTTGCAATACTTCCCCCCCCCCCCATCTATTTTCACTATTTCATTAAAAATACCAGTTTGAAGAGCTGAAGCGGATAAAGCTGCGGGACATCAATGTTTTTGTGTCAAAGACACGCCTGTGCGTACACAACCTGCCCAAGTCGGTGGACGTGAGGCAGCTGCGGCAGCTGTGTGCCAAGGCAGCGGGTGGTGGGAAGGATGTACGCGTCACCGAGGTGAGGCCCTGCAGTCTGAGCGCTCATGGAAGTGTAACTGGCAGTGAAATCGTTGCCATGCTAATGCTGTACCTGCTCTCGCCACTAGGGGTCAGCATTGCTATTTCATTGTCCTAACTGTCTTTATATGATAACGGATTTCTTCAGACATTTTGAATATTTCAGTACCAACATTGGCAGTTTGTCAGCATTTTATAAAATCTGTATTTTTCTTAAGTATATTAGTAAATTTAAACATTTGCTTCAAATCTATCTGTATATTTGATTTTTGGTGAAGGAATTGTTACTAGATTAAAACTAGCCCTCAAGTGCTGTTACAAGCATCAACCATTAGGGGGCTCTGTCGCTTCGTTTTGTCATGCCTGTTAATCCACTTATTCAATGGGGCTTCAGCTCTACGGAGTCATGGACATAAGTTGTGAGTCATCCAGGTTCTCAGCAGCCACGCCCAGTTTTTCAGTCACGATGGCCGATGCCCCCTGGTGACTAACTGCAGAAATGGCTTGTTTAATCTGATTGTCAGCAATAGTTTGTTTTGGGGTGGGGGGGGGGGTTTCCTTGTTTTCTTACAATTAGCCCAGCTCAACAATATCGGCCAGTGAAACAAGATGAAACCTTCACATAATTTTGTTTAAATGAGTTTTTAATGTGTGGCTGATATTAAGTTTTGATTGCACACATTAATAGTGAAATTTTTAGTATGACAGCTGTAGTATTAATGTAGAATCGGTTGCTGCTTATGTAGCATGCGGATTTGGTTAAAAATTAATTTTCATTATTAGTAGGCTTTGCATAACTACGATAGCAGCTTATGAAAATGTCTGCGGCGGCATTATTATTTTTCACGGTACGTGATTAAGAGCCGCCCACCCCGCCACCCCCCCCCCCCCCCCAGTGTCATGTGATGTACGACAGGAAGCCACAGGCTGGGAAGGTGGTTGGCCGCTCCCTGGGCTACGCCTTCGTCCAATTCCAGCAGCACGAGCATGCCCTGGCGGCCCTCCGACACCTCAACAACAACCCAGAGATCTTCGGGCCAAACAAGGTGAGGGCAGGGCCAGGGTGCGGCCCGCATCTTGGCTTCGGCCAGAAGGAGCCCAGAATCATCAACGTTTCCCTGGGCATCTTGGAAGTCCTCAGGATTCCCGACCAGTTGACTTTACACTTTCAGCCTGTACTTTTTAGCAATTCGTCTTCCATGCTGAGGTTCTTCTGCGGCCTGACTATTGACCCACATTAATCATCCCGAGGTGCTGCTTCAGTTTGTTTATTTAACCTGTTAGCTAAAGCAGGAAGAAACTGAGCTACAGTCCCTTTCTTTTGTATCAGTATGGGGCACCGTTTGAGGTTCTAAATCTACCTCACAAACATGCTTATATTTTAAGGTGCAGTGAGGTAGTATTTGACAAATGGAAATTATTTGACTGAATGACTGACCATATTTGATTATGTTTTGTTCAGGAATGATTTTTTCAATCAAACTGAAAGGTTAGACATAACTGGCACAAGGGATCTAATGTCATGTTACTCCTTGTCCATTAAGAGGCCCATTGTGGAGTTCTCTCTTGAAGACAGCAGGAAACTGAAGCTGAAGGAGATGCGAGCTCAGCAGAATAAGGTATTCACCCCCCCACTGACTTTAAAGAGCCTTGTGTTTAGTGAGCACGTAGATGTCGGTTGGACCATCTGGTGCCTTGTTTTGGTTTGTATGAATCCCGTGGCTGATCGTGTGATTATATCGCTTTTGGGTCTCTGTGCAAGGCCCTTAATGCTGAGAACTGCCCCGGGGATGCTGGATAAATAGCTTCACTCTCACCTGTGTGTGTGTGTGTGTGTGTGTCTCACAGGAGAAACAAAGCTAAGGAATCATTATGTGCCTCTACCAATACAAATGGCAATATAAAGTATAGTCATTATTGTCATTATCAGGTTATTGGCAGACCTCTTTATGATTAAGTGATTTGTGAATGTTCCTCCAGCTCCGTGTCAAACAAAACATGATGAAGCAGAAGGACCAGCCGCAGCAGCGAGGGAACCGGCAGGACCAGCCGCAGCAGCGAGGGAATCGGCAGGACCAGCCGCAGCAGCGAGGGAACCGGCAGGACCAGCCGCAGCAGCGAGGGAACCGGCAGGACCAGCCGCAGCAGCGAGGGAAACGGCAGGACCAGCCGCAGCAGCGAGGGAACCGGCAGGACCAGCAGCATCACCCCCATGTGTCAGGTGGCAATGTAGTGGCCCCCCCACAGGCAGCCCAGGACATTGCAGGCACGCCCAAGTACTACTCAGGTTTCAAGACCACACCTGTAGTGGAGGAGGTGGAGCTTGAAGACGGGAAGAAAAGAAGGAAGGTCCTACCCATGCCCTCACACCGGGGGCCCAAGATCAGGTAGAGGAAGAATGCTGGGGCTGCTTCCTCCTGGGTTTAGGGGAGCAGGGATTCATATGAACGCATTTTGTCGGTTTTGTATTCCATGTTCATCAGAAATAAAGGGTGCATATGATGTCATTCTTCTGAACTCTGACACAGGGTGGAGTTGATCCCTCTGGTTTTTGTCCTTGTCACTGTAGGAAACGGGATAAGGGCAAACGGCCGATGGTGGAGCCAAAGAAGCTGAAGAATCACCCCAAGCGGAGTGAGCGAGCACCTTTCTCTCGCATGGAGAAGGAGAGTCAGTCCAGGAGTCAGGTTGGTGTTCTGACATCAGAAGGGTCTGTTTGCTGTCGCCAGATGCTCTACTGAAGTATGGTTGGATTTGCTATACTGCTACCACATGGGCGCAGGTCGGCAGGTGATGGCTGATTTTTGCATTCCCATTTTGGGGGTTGGTCCAGCATACATTGGCATGTAGGTCGGCCAACGTCTCCCTTTAATGCTAGATCTTGATTGTCCTGGGATCTAGAAGCACTTGTGCAGCTTTCATAATCCAACCGCTTCAATGGACATTCTAAATTGGAGCAAGCAAGGCGATGCTGAATCGAAACAGACATAAGTACTACTGTTATACTTACATATGGGGCCTCTGGATAAGGAGAGGGAAGACTTTGTGCCTGGAGAAGAGACTTAAAGACTCTTTCAGTCATGCATGCGGACAGGGGGCGGAGTTGGACGGTAACTGGGCCAGCTGGGGCTTAACGTTTTGGCACGTCCCCCTATACTGGTTGTTGCAGAGGAGTCCCACAGGGGCAGCGTAGAAGCCAAAGGGAATTGAGAGGTATTCATCCGTCTTATCTCCTGTGGCATGAGTCCATTTGAGAGAGAGGCCATTGAATGACACAGGTGACTCATCATGTTAAAATACTCTTCATAGTGGGTGTGGGACGTGTATTGCTGCATTTGTGTAGTATGGGGACTATCAGATATTACAAGGTCTGCTACAGGGTTAAAAGGAAACTGTTTACTTAAGCTTGGCTGTGTCTGGCTTGTTCCGTTTCTCTTTATATGGCTTCTGCATGTCAGCCTTTTTAAATGAGGTTTTTAGTGCTTTGGTTTAATACTGGAGTGATAAACTGCTTTTAAGTACTGGTCTCCTGAGAGCCGTACTTCTGCTAATAATGTACTTTGAGGGATATTGGTTTGCTCCTTGTTTTATTGAGACTTAAGGAAGGCTACCTAGTCAGCGCTGCGGAACTTTATTGCGACTGGGGGTTTGTGTATGCATCTTCATTAACCACGCCTGCAGAGGTGCGCAGCCCGCAATTCTTAAGACTTTACTGTAGAGGGCGCCACTTGGATGTTCCAAGCATGCTGGGTGCATGCAAAAAAAGAGTGGGACTAATCCCCACCCCGCGCCCATATTACTTTAGCTAACAGGGATGCACCGATTTGCCAATACTGATTGCTGAATTTTAATTTTTGTTAAGCCCTACCTGCCAATGCCGATCCTAGCTGATTCCAGTTTTCTGAGTTTATTAATAACACAGGACATCATTTTCACGCTGATTCCATGTCTGTTTTCAGTTTTTTCATCAACTTTTTGATTTATGAGAAATGCTAGTTAATATTGTAATTGCAAGTATTGTGTACTAAAACAAAAGCAACACTATAGTATAGGGTAACATATCTTTAGAGCAAAATCAAATAAGTAGTCAGTGGGCATAAAGAAATTGAAAAGTGTTTAACCATCATTGTTTCTTCAAAAACGCTTTTGAGTTTGATTTTCTTGTGTACACCATGTCTGGATTGTTCCAGTACAGTATACAGCAGTAGTCGGCCATCATGCTTTCACTGTAACCAGCTGCACCTTCTCCGTACTCCTCATCAGCTTCTACAGAATCAAGACCATCATGTGGTAGTACAGGAACAGGCAATGAATCGTCATGAGGAGCAGGCCTGATTGCAGAATTTCAGCTGGGATGTACAATTTTGTGCTTAGTTTTAGCTGAGAATCCACTTGTATTCATGCGGCAAAAGTAGCAGTCACTGAGATGGTCTCACAGTTCTTTCCACATCATCGGAATTCCAAACGGCATCGCTGCCTTTCGCGGATTTAGCCAGTCATGCTGACCATTTGAACAACTGATACGGATGACATGTGGAGCCCAAGATTTATGCTGGTCTCCAGGTAGACAAGCAAAGTACCCTCTGCGGTCGAGTGCATTGTCTGTGACGCAGCATACTTTTCACGTCTATTTCCGTTTATATCTCGCTGAAATCTTAATGTAGAACCATGCGAAAAAAACGCTGGCTAAATCCATAATCAATTTTCTTTTCAAAACATCTATTGTCGGAAGTATTAAAGTTTTTTTAATTAGATTAAATCCGCAAAAAATTAAACCATGTCATCTTACTTTGTTTTACCTGCATCGGGGGCGTGTAGTACCGCTGTCACCCAAAGATCACTATTCACATTCTAAATAGCCGCATTCGCGTGTATTCAGATCGCATTTGCATGATAATTTGATTAACAGTGCAACGGTGAAACGCGATCCAGTTACGTCCCCGTCAGCGCCTTAAAAGGGGGGAGGGATGTGGCCAGGTGACAATGGCTCATTCATACACATGAAAGTTGCTACATATTCAATGAAAGGAGCCAGAAATAG
>JAABNY020000001.1:5349558-5363963 GCA_015164015.2 Brevimyrus niger
TAGATAAACATAATAAAATATGAATTAATACATTTTAAAAATAATATAATTGAAGACCACATACATACATACAGTCATCAAACAATCAGTCGTTGGCGTAGAAAAAAAACAGAAAAAGGCACCTTTCGACTAGAGCTGTATTGCGCATGCGCGATACATTCCAACGGTTATTTTACCAGACGTCCATCTGAAGAACTCCACAGAAGTTGCGTTTTAGGTAATTTAGTAAAAGAAAGTAAAAAAAGTAATTTTACAGTTGATTATTTGATTGAAACATGTATTATAAACAGAGAATTATACCAATTTGCATGCGTCCGAACGTTTTCTTATATTTTTAACTACAGTTTCCAACTCAAATGCTTTGTGAGCATACGCTTTATTTTAAATTTACAACATTGTTGAATGTATTTGACCGCCATTGTGTGTGTGTGTATATATATATACCAAAAAAAAGAAATCAAAGTTTGGGTGCGCGTTATACACGAGGGCTGGGGTGTTAGTGGCGGCCGGTCCATTGAGGGCGTACGCAAATTGTGAGTTCGCACTGCGCCTTTTCCGGGCTGCAGCCGCTCATTGTACGCGAGGGCGAAGGAAAAAAAAAAACGTCACCTCGTCGCGTACAGTGAGCGGCACGAATTGGGTTTGCCGCTTCATTTCCTCGCCCACACGTTACGGTAAGCATTGCTGATGATGAATCTGACTTTGAAGCATTTTAAATAAATATTGTTACCGGTAATTTTATTTCGGTATTGTGTTTATATCAGTTTACGTTGTCAATAAATGTTTTTTTATCATGGCCGCACGTGTTCAACAACGTTTTTTTGTTACAATGTTTGGTGTGAAACAAAATTTTATACCGATGTTTAATCGAAAATTAGGGGTGCGCATTATAAACGAGTGCGCGTTATACTCCAATATATATAGATATATAGATATATATGTGTGTGTTTGTGTGTGTTATATATTAAAACGCCGTCTAATCTGTATAAAGCACAATATTGTAGTTGATGTTACGAAAAAATGGTTACAAATGTTTTTTAACTGATCTAAGCACAATATTGTAGTTAGATCAATTTAAAACATTTGTAGCCATTTTTTCGTAACATCATGCAAAATGATTATTATTTAATTAGAACTTAATTCAATTTAATCTAGTTCAATTTTGATGATTACTTTAGAACGCCCTTTTTAAATGCACTTGATGAGTAAAACGTAATATGTTCTTTGAGTATCCAAAATTTGTCATTTAAACTGTAATTTAAAACATGCAATTAGACTTGCAAACTGTTGATTTTGCATATCCCAGATAAATCCCACATCCTTGCCCATATGGGCTGGCCCACGTTGTGCCCAGGTAATATGGCCCACGTGGGGCCCAGATAAATCCCACATTTTTGCCCATATGGGCTGGCTCACATTGTGCCCAGGTAATGTGTCCCATATGGGGCCCAGCAATAGCCCATACCAAACCCATTTGGGGTTTCTGGGCTGGCCCACATGGGGCCCATATGATTCTTGGGTACAGATTTTGATGGGGCCCATATGTCTGACATCCAATCAGCTTGTGTGGTGATGAGAGTCAAATTCTATGCCACCCTTTAACTTTAAATGCACTAGTTACCTGTTTTATCCCATGAAACAGAGCAGTATTTAATGTCCCTTGTGGACATTAAATATGCCTCAAATTTGCTCTGCTGTTATGACTGCTAGAGGAGGTTACTTTCATGAATCGAAGATATGACATTTTCTTGCTAATAAAGCTACTCAAATGATGAACATACTGAAAGTTTATTTGTTAGTAAAGATTATTGAGTACAGTTTTAGTAAATGTTAAGTGAGTGATATGCAAATGTAGAAAATCTAAGTGTGGGCACTAACTTTTGGCAGGTAGTGTAGCCTGATCTGCTAAGAGAGCACTGATTTTCTGGCTTCGTGCCTTGTTTGAAGTTACAGTATTTTTATGATGTGGGTGAGTAAGTTCTTTGGAAATGCTCTATTAACACTGGTAACATAGTTAACTTAGGACTTTAGGATAACTAAAGGATCCACCTTTAGTGGCCTTCCTTAGTGGCCTGCCTAAAAGGCCTGCCTTACGCCTCACGTGACACATTAAATATTTGCATTAGTCAGTGAATGCTCAGGACTATTTACTGTAATATTAAATTTACATTTTTAAGTTGAATAGCAGTTTGTAGTCTTGCAGGCAAATTATTCCTTGCTTCTGCCAATATGAGCATTTTACCAAAGTATCCTTATTAATTTTAATTAATTGAATTCTTTGGTGGGGGTGTGGTCAAATACAGTTTTATTAAAAAACATATTGAAAGATTTTTTTTTAAAGTGTCATGCAGAATTCATATCAGGCATATCAGACAGCTTTCATTTTTCAGATGATTAGTTTTCCTCAGTGGCTATTTGAACACTTAGCAAACACTTAGTGTTTATTTTAGACAGGACACTCCATGCAGATGGGGGTGGACTAAGTGGAAAGTTACAGAAAAGCAATGAGGAGTTGGAAATTTCTCAGGAAATGCGAGAGCTTTATCCAGAAGTGGATCACAGAATATAGCCAGTATATTTTCCATTTTAATTACAATAAAATACGATAATGCACAAACACAGTATCTCAGAAGTTGTTCTTTGGCTAACTCAAATTAGTAGTAAAATACAGATTCTAAAAACTTATTTTAATAAATATCCTACTTCATATATGACAGAACAATTGTAAAAATAAATAAATAAGAGGAGTTGTGTATGGTTATGACCATTTACCACTCAGCAGGTTAATTGTTGATGCATGTAAGTTTCCTGTAACTTGGTCAAGAACCGGCTCAGCCTGTCAAGAGTGATGTTCCTGATGGTGCAGTGGTTTGCCTTGTTTATGCTCAAAAAAGCATCCAAGCCCTTGTCACTTTCTTTCTTCTCTGTGGAGCAGTTCATGGAAGCTGCAAGCTGTTGGATGTTGTTTTTGAGACCGATTATATCATTCTCAATTTGCCTGTCGGGTAGGTGCTCTAAAATTTTCTGGAAAGCACTGAGCTTCTCTTCTGTGGACTTTAATCCCATTACTGGCTGGTCCGGATCTGGAATGAAGTTCTGGTCTTTGAAAGTAATTTTAATTGACACCTGGGAGGGTGAAGAAAAACACAAAGAGATGTTAATACAATACCGAGTCCCTGCATTTGTTTTTCACAGTTTATTTTGTTTATTTTCCATAATGCAACATGTTCATAAAGTGACTTTTTTGTCATTTACTTTTTGTGATGATGGAGAAGCAGATTATTTGAAGCGATTGCATACTGTACCTGTATATCAAGGAGCTTTATTCTGTTTATGGTAGTTTGCAAATGCCATTTTAAAATAGGTTTAAAGTTCTCAGCTGACAGAGATCTGCTCAAACAACTGCCCAACAGCATGAGGAAATGGGAAATGCAAACAGCAATGGAGAGATTCATGCTTATGCCTGTCCTGGAGTAAAATGAAAAAGCAGTTATTTACAGTAGATGAAAAACAATTACACACGACTAGTATAAGTTGTGGCGGCCCAGGTTGCATGAATGATCCAGATCAAATGAAATTAAGGACTGCTGATTTAAAAATATGCTTTTCTGCTTTCCTTAAAAGCTTGTTTACTCTTGATATACAAACAGACAGCATATCAGGTAATCACATATCATTCCAGACAGGCTAAGAATGTACATGATGTTCAGGGTGATAATAATGATGGATTTGTGATGGATGCGTTCATTTAAGGAAATGGCAGAAATGTGCAGTAGTGTGCAGTAGAGAGTGTGAACCTTACCTCTTGAGACCTGAGGTCTGTGTTTAAATGGGGCTTCATCGTTGTATCATTGCTTATATATTGCGTTATTTCCTGACTCATTAACTTGGTGAATCATCTTGGATTCCTTGAGAAATAGGGGGGTTATGGGGAGGTTATGGAGGGTTATGGGGCATTATGGAGGGACACCGCTGAGCATCTTACCCTTCCGTCATGCTAATTACTTGCATGTGTTCTGTAAGCATAACTCTACTGCACAATTGTATTTGTACCATTTTACCTTGGCTGTTTTTTTAAAAGTATTTTTGTCTGGCATAATTCGGGTGCCAAAGGCTATTTTAGGGTACAACAGAAGACAATTTGTAAACCAAATTGTCTTTTTGTATAAGGCTTACTCATCATAATTAAAATAACATTCTTTCTAGTAAAAATGATTATTTTCACTAGTAATATTATTTACTAGTAAAAAATGTTCTAGATCACTATATTCAGTTTTTATAATGTAATTCTATAGAGTTGTAATGACAGTTTTGCTATTAAAAATTCAGTTATGGATATGTGGGCCTGAAATTCAAAAATATATTTACAGATATCTACAATAGGAATTCCTAATAAATACAATAAGAATATAACCACTTATGATATTGGTGCAGTATACCTTTACTTTACTGTGCAATATACTCCTATACACTTTTACTTTTCCTGTAACTTTTGGACAAAGGTACTTTAGACTCTTGTACAGAGATTTTCCATTTTATTTTTATTTTATTAGAATGTTCCAATTTGTTTTACACTTCATTCCTATTTTTATACTTATACTGTATTGTTTTTGTCTTTTCGTGTCTATGTGTGATGTTATTTTACTAGTAAGAAATAAGTTATGATGAGTAAGCTTTATACTAATAAAAGACAATTTGGCTTAACGTATGTCTTCTATTTTTCTTCAACAAATGGGTTAACAAAAATCTCATGTTCATGAAGAAATGCTGGCTCCTGTTTCTTATCCCATTCAGTCATTTGGTTTTGCAACTTTGTGCCATTCGCCCAGTGCAGATTCGCATTGGATTTTGCATTAGATAATTAAAGTAAAGCGATAAACGAGAAAAAATCCAAGTAATGTTTTTGTCTTTACTGTAACCAGTGCATACAGGAAGTTACCTTCCTGTTTATATCTTGTGTGCATTTGTATAAATTGTACATTTATTTGGCATATACTTTTATCAAAAGTGATAAACAGTAAGGCAACTAAAATTTAATAAGCATACAGCTCTTATGGAGTCAACTTAGGTATGCATAGGTCTCTAGTACTGTACTCTAGACTTCTTGTAATTCCCAGAATTTCAAAATCTATCCATCTATCTATCTATTCAAAACCTTCCAGACCTTGTTTGGGGTGCAGACACAGTTTCCCAGTTTAAGAGTAGACTAAAGACGCACCTCTTTAATCTGGCATACGTGTAACTCATCCCATTACTTCATACTTCATGTACATCTATCCTTAATGGCAACTACGCTAATTCTCTGCATCTGTTCTGTACTTTTCCACCCATCCCGAGGCATCTGGAGATTGTGCCAGGTTCAGTAGATAAAGGCCAACCCTGCGAGGATCATGAAGGCACACAGAGAAGGATTATTTCCAGCTGGATTCTGCCTCATGATGGCTGGAGCTACAAATTCATGCTATAATGTCAATGAGGCATGCAAGAGCCAGATGTGGCCTGAGGGAAGGTCAAGTAGAGTTGGAGGTCATCTGCATGGTAATAGTAGGAGAAACCATGCAACTGGATTATTAGCCCAAGAGAGAGATCTGGGGGTACATCAATTATGAGCCAACTTGGACATCTTTGTACCCCAGGACACCTGAATGTTGACCTGACTCAAAAGAATGAAACCGACTCTGAGCAGTGGTCATGGTGCCACAGTGAGAGAGGAGGATCAGGTGGTTCTCCACGGTAATGAGGACCAGTGACGGAGATGCAGCTCAGCGGAGTTCCCAACTCTGGAATTGGATAGGACAGTGTCTACTTAATACTAAATGGAAGTTATGACAGAAGGTCAATAAGAATGCTTTGGTATGGCATCCCAGCTTCCCATCGCAAAGCAGGTCGGAGATGTTATATTTTGCGCAGTTATCAGGCACCTTTACCCAGAGTAACTTATTGTAAGGGTTACAATTTATGTGTGCTCCCTGGAATTTGAGCCCACAACCTTTGTGTTGATGGCATAACGCTTTACTCGTAGTAGTACTAATATTTATCATCATCGTCCAAGGTGGCCTTTGTTCACCATGCGATGGTACATGCTGACTAGCATTAGTCCCCTCCAAGACACATATTCACAATAGGGGCAATTTAAAGATGCTTTGGACTGCTGGAGGAAGCCAAAGCACCAAAAGGAAATTTCTCACTCATGCAGAGTGGAACCCCCAAGCCTAAGCAATAGCCCTGCAAACACTGCTGTACGTATCTCTAAATATGAAAAAGTGGGATGTCTAACCAAGTATGATCATTTGTTTCCCAAGGCGAAAAGGAACATAGAAATGTTAGCAGAAACTAGAATGTGCTACTCAGCAGTTCCAGCCCCATCCCAGCTTTGGGGTTTACTGCCGAATTGCTGGGGTGATGTTTAATGTGCCAGGCTGCAGAGATATTTACAGTATGACTTAAGTTGCTCACCAGTGGCTTGACAGTGGAATAATAATAAATAACCAAAATCATAGATATTTAAGTGACATGCTGTGTACCACGGTTTGCTATTCTAGCTGCCTTGCAAGCTTTGCAGTCACTCACTGGCCTGATGGCCATCCTTTTCCAGTTTTGATTTTTCATATGAAATTTGTCGCCCTGTCCAGGGTTGTTCCCTGCCTCGTGCCCGTTGCTTCCGGGATAGGCTCCGGACCCCCCGCGACCCAGTAGGATAAGCGGTTAGGAAAATGGATGGATGGATATGAAATTTGTAAACTTGTATTAGCTGCAGTCATGCAATTTTTCTTACTGTAAAAAAATGTGTGATGCTGCAATCCATTTGGGAATTCCATGTTTGCATTTCCATATTACGTCATTGTCGCATGAACTTGCATTGCCGAAGGCTACTACTGTGCTGTTTGGCACTGAGCATTGAGGCAGTTCTCCGTATGACGTCTGGGCATTAACACATCACAAGATAAATGTCTGTGACACAACCACAGGAAAGATTTACATGCAAATTACTTTATATTCCAGCTCTCACCTTTGCAAGACAAATTACCAGATATTGTGATTGCAAGTTCCTGTGCCCTCGCCAGCTGCTGACTGAAATGTACAAGGGAGAATGGATGATATAATGCTGAATCCACCAATAGGAGTGGCCTTTCAGCTCTGTCGCTACCCAACCTAACTTCAGATGGTCTACTGCTTTGTAACACTTTCATACAAGTCATACTTATTTGACCCCCCCCCCCCCCACCCCAGTACGTTAAACCTGAATCACCTAGTCTATGGTGGTGATGGTTTTCCAGTGAACAGGAAGCATCCTCAGTGTTCTCATTAATAACATCAGTACTCATCCATCAATCCTTATGTATTATAAATTTAACCTTGAAATCTCATTGCTTTGAAAGTTAAGTTTGAAAAACGTTATTTTGCCTTTGCAGTTTTAAATTGGGACTGTAATGGACCTAAGCTCATGACTACTGCTGATATGTATGCTCCGTTTTATTGTTTTAATTTCATTTTTAATGTTTTATTGTTATTTTTAAACCACCAAACTTGTGAACTGGAGGGAGAACAAAGCAGCAGGAACGTACAGATTTTGGGATTTAAGACCGTTTATCAGACAGCTGGCATCATATAACAACTGTAGTACATTATATTTTAAAATGTACTTTTGGCACAAACTACAATTTAAAGATGACATTTCAGTTTCATGCTAACAGTCTGTATTTGGTAACACAAATTATATATTTGGTGTAATTTCCATGTATTGTGAAAAATAATTTATACACATAAAAGATTTTAAAGGCTCAATGTAAGTCAAATCGTGTATAATGAAGGTATAGGCAATGTTTTATTCCACATTCAAAAATGCTCACCAAGCCTTGGGACACTTGCTTAATTCAGTAAAAATGTTGCACATTAACTGGTTTTATCACAAAATCTTTATGTTATGTATTATTTGTTATTATTTAAAGTTGAAAAATATTGAAACCCAAATTATAATCCTAAAAGACCTGTTATCAGTTCACGTTCTGTGGCGGTGATTTGACTGTCAAAGCTACTTTTTTACTTATACGATGTCGGTTCACTTCTTAAAACGGCGAAGAATGATCCCAGTCGTTTTTCAAATTTAGTCACAGCAGTAGCATACCGAGTCGGTGATCGCTCCAGCCGTGGTGGGGGGTTGTAACATTTCCACAAGGGGCACTCGTGTCTCAAGGGTAGCCCTTAGTCACAGACATCACCGAGTACTTTTCACAGGAATTTCACTTGGTACATTAGTTTCCTGGAAGGCAGGAAAGTCAAGAGACTTCCGTCTCACCGATTATCCTAAAATGATTCCATAAACCTACAAGCTCGTGACCCGCGAAAATCATAATAATCAGGGAGCCGATCAGTCAGACCATGTCTAGGTCCTGCATTTTACACTGCTAACATAAGACTATAACTATAGTAAAACATTCACAATTATATTTTGCAAACGTTTGAATGTACTACTATGTTAATAATTAATAGTCATTTAGTTTTGATGGTGCGATATCCATGGGCGTCGTTAGGTCCGATCACTCGGGATGAGAGTATTTTAGCCCCGATGTCAATTATTCCCCTTCTAATAATAATAATAATAATAATAAAAGTCAAACCCCGGGTTAACTTGACTAAAGCAACTGGCGATAGTTCTTTGTGGGACAGTGGGCAGTGCTGTCACCTCGCTCCTCTAAGGTGGTGGTGAGGGGTGAAACTCCAACCCTGTGGCCGTGGAGTTTGGGCGCATTCATTTCTCCTGATGAGCCCCAGGCACTCTGACCCTGTGCTGGATAGAATAACTGTTGTAGTTCGTAACTATTTGTAACATCTTCCGTAGCTAATCGATATAAGCTACCCTATCAAGTCTCAAAACGTTATACAGCCTCCTGGTGTATTTCTTTAGATCACTATTCTATATCAGTTTGTATTAATCACTGTTAGCAACGTCTTGGAAGTGAAACATTCAGATAACTATACATATGTTATTGATGTCGTTGTCTTTCTTAGGCTTTCGCTGCAAAATCAGCTCCTTTTTTCTGATTGTACCATTTAGTACTAAAGGACCCTGGATAACAGCGTGTCCGGCTGTTTTTGCTGTCCCGTTACTGTTCCAATGATTACAGTGATGGATCCCGGCATGACCAAGACTGGCAGCACAAGGCGGCATAACATCTGGCTGGGATCCGACATAGCAAACCCCCCCCAGTCAAAAACTTTTACCGTCGCGAAATTTGATCATTTTATCGTCACCACCGCCAAAGGGCAACAACTTTTACCAGCAGGAGGACGTGGAGTCAGATTTCAACCAGGGTGCCAGAAACGTCATTGCCAGAAATCTTTATTTCGCAAAATAGGTTCGATTTCCGAAACGGACTGATAATGGGCTCGAGACTAATAATTATTTCCACGTAAGCTTGGACTGATCCCTGATTTTTCTTAAAGGCTGTAAAAAACTGTAAGCAAAGATATTCTACAATGTTCACGAACATTGAATATGTTTTTGTCTTCAATTTAAAAATAAAAAGTGTCTAGATAATGTGGGATTAGTGAATGAATACTGTCAACAGTTACATTTCACTTACAGGAAATAGGTGAAAAATAATTTTTGGGGCTGACTAATATTATGTCAAGGTGGATTACTTGAGCTGGACCTGTTGGGATTTTGCTTGTGTTTGAATATTAATACTGAACATTTTAACAATGTCTATATTTTCAGGAAGAAGAGCAGCAGCCTGAAGACTCAGCTAGACCTGAAGATGTGGAGACAATAGTTGAAGGGGTGGGTTTGTTTCCTGGTATCTAGCTGTGAGATACTGTTGCCGCAGAAGTTAAGGTGTAAGAAGACAATTTTTATTTCTTTTTTCCATAGGACACCGATGCATCCAGGATCCTCCTTCATTGTAAACATGCAGCAGTGTGGGTTGAGGCCAACAAGGACATGTTCTCTGCCACAGTGGACCCACCTGCTGTACTGTCCATGGGGGAAGAGAAACAGGCAGAGGCTGCTGTAAAGTTTGGAAAGTTGTGCCATGAGTACTGCTCTCTATGTATGCTGATTGCATACATTTTTAAAATTTAATTTTTAATTAAAAATTTTTAAATATTTGACCCAAACCTCTTTTAAAGATCCTCGGTTTACAGTAGTAACAGAGCCTCAAGTCATATCAGCCACCGTTATCTGTTTTCCCATAATGGCTTAAATCGTAAGATCCTACAGTACACAATTATTATTACAGCTGCAGCGGAAGTGACTTCACAGTGGAGATCTGCAGCCAGATGGCCCTCGTTAATACTGACGCGCGATATGTTTCATGTGATGTGTTTAGTGATGTTCATCTGGCAAACAGAAAACTGAAATAAGCAGCAAGGAAATATACTGTTCTTTGTTCTACCCGTTGTTAATAACCCAACAAGCTATACTACTACATGCAATGTAATAGTATAGTATATACAGTAGATTACTAAAATTTAAGGTAGAATAATATTTGTGTTTTTGTCTCTTATTGTTTAATTACACTGTTTACTAATTTTATTCTATTATTGTAGGATGGTAGCCTAAATCATATTTCCAAAGAGGACATTGAGAATTTGCTGTCACTAAGTTTGACATTAACAGAGGTAGCATCAGTCCTGGGGACCCACATTATACAAATATATGCAAGAGTACAACATTACACAATCCAAGTTCTCCAATATTTCAGACGAGGAATTGGGTGCTGTGATTAACTAAATAAAGTCAGAACATCCACATGTAGGAGAAGTAATGTTGAATGGACATCTACATTCCAGAGGCATCATTGTGCAAAGAGGGCCTCTAAGAAAGTCAGCAAATAGGGTTGATGGTACTGGTCTCGAATCAAAAAGAACAGCAGTTCATCAACGTGTTTATACTGTACCCTGTCCAAATTATATCTGGCACGTGGATGGAAACCATAAATTGATTAGGTGGAAACTGGTTGTACATAGCGCAATGGATGGATTCCATCGAATGTTGATGCTTCTTAGGTGTTCTAACAACAATCGAGCTGAAACTGTCAAGGACCTTTTCAGTACAGCTGTCAAGTGAATTTGGTAGGCCTCTCCATGTTAGAACTGACCACGGAGGGGAAAATGTCCAGATTTGGCAGGACATGAGACTGCACCATGATGAAACATCTGTACTAACTGGAAACTCAGTACATAACCAAAGAATACAATGGTTCAATCTGGATTTAAACAGGAACTGCAGTCATGTTTACGCTCCCAATTTTTATGAGCTGGAGTCAATAGAGGCTTTGAATGTAGAAAATGAAACCAATTTATTTTCTCTGCATTTTGTATATATTCCAAGGTTAAATCATACACTGGATGAGTTTAAAGATGCATTTAACAATCATTCAATATCCTTTGAAGGGAATAGAACACCAGTTCAGCTTTACACAGTAGACAGACATCTTTTGTTTCTTAACAATCTAGATGTGGCTAGTGAAGAAAGAACAGTAAACTCCACATCCACCATGAACCCAACATCAACACTATTGCATATGAACTATTCATTATCCCCTTTGAATGAACAGGACTTACAAGAGTTGTTTCATACAGTGAACCCTCCAGACAACAATCATAACAATGGAAAGACATTATTCTTGAATGCAGGAGTTTGTGTTTAACAAAACTATAGATAACCAATGAGCTGTATGTGTAAATGAGCTGTGTGTGCACATGTGTGAGCTGTATACGTGGAATACTAGATATTTTTGACTAGTCTACACAGTACTGAAAATGCCACCGTTCATGAGAGCCACAATAAAATGACAATTAAATGCAGTGTCATCTGACAAATTCTTTTTATTTAAAAAAATCAGAAGCTCGTTTGAGAATGTGTGAGCAAGTGGAAGGTGCTTAATTTCATCGTGAACAAAGGTGAGCTTGGGACTAGGACTGAATCCAACTGCAGGGACTTTGCTGCTCCCTGTTGCAAATGCAAGTACATGTCCAGGACTCAAGGTCAGGATGAACGCCTTCTCTGCCTCAGTGAGGTTCCTTGTGTTGAGACGTTCCCCAAGATCATTCTCTGATCAGCTGAAAAGAATACAAAAATGTCAAAAGATCAAGATACCTTATCAGATACGGAGTATTATCCTATATTCCACTGACCTTGTACAGAATAAAGGAACTCTCAGAATTTTACCACCATTAGATCCTCTTTTGGTCTTCTATTACTACCAAGCACTGAGTAATTTGGCTTCAGAAGGCCAGCCACATGTGCAGTGACGTCACAGGCTTCTTTGGGCATATCAAAGAAAACCCTCATACAAGGATTTTCTTTCAATAGTGGTAGGACCTTTTAAACAAAAAAAAAATAAGTTCAAAATCTGTGTAATACACATATATAGAGTTTATTCGGGATCACACATGAGATCTACTGACATGTATAACAGTACTGAAAATAGCTATTTATATATACTCATGATATTAAAGTACAGCTTAATGATGATCAAAAAACTCATCTTGGGTTGCTGCTTTATCAACCTAAACATTATAAAATGAAAAACAGATAAAAAAAAAAGTCAAAATTAAATTAAAATTTGGCATTTACATGTCTAGCTTTGGGCTATGCTACATCATGTATATTGTTTTTAAATTTGTTTTAAATTTTTTCAGGTTCAGTGTCAGCTACGACATCTGGGCTGACATGCACCTGAAGAATATCTCCTGTCACAATGTAGTCCACTACATGAGGAGAAAGTAATGCTGGAGGTTCACCTCCCTGGACTATTATGGTAGACATCATCTGGCCTATAGTACGATGTACTCCATGCTGTACATGAGAAATGTTCATTCTTGGAACAAATCCATTTGGAGCCTCTAGGAGAGAAAACAATTTATGAACAACAAAAACAACTGGTTCATTCAGAACAACTGTCTGGAAAAGAAACAATCACATGCAGACATTAATATAAACTTTCAGGATTAATCTGAAATGTTAGTGAATTTAGCCTAATTAGAACAATTACCTTCAAAGGCTCCACTTTCTGTGTAGATGGCTTTTACAAGCAGCCGAAAGAATTCTCGCCTTGGTCCTCCCAGGTCGTCAGCATCCTCAGCAGTGTCTTCATCACTGACAAATGTGACATAAAGCATGTCGGTGCTCTCTGCAAATTTGCGTCTACTGAACATTACAATTATTACCAAACAGTATACACGTATAAGGCAAAATAGTTAATTACATACAGTAACAATTAACAGATGTTTCATGCAGGTAGAATATACATTAACACACTATTACAATCTAATGTAGCAAGCAAATATGAATCATACCTTGAGTCATGCAAGGGCTGCACTGCCACTTCCAAAAGACTGAGTCTTGAGGCCTCTTCAACAGCTTCATCTTCTTCGAGTTAAACAGGGCTACAATTAAGGTAAATGGTAATGAGCTGAAAACTACATTTCTGCTGACCAGTTATGCAGAGCAACATATAATATAATCTGAAATGTAATGAAATGCAGTTGTTTGGAGACATTCAGCTTTTCAATAGCCTAAAAAGTTATAAAACACATTTTTGCTACTTAAGGTATTCCACATAATCTTACATAAAATCTGCAAAGTGAACATTTGCTTGTAGCAAATTCAAGCCTTCATCTGCTGGAGGATTTGCTGCTACACCCTCATGCCTCTCAGGGGCTTCCCTCTGTGATGTAGATTGTGGGGCTTCTTGCTGAATCACTAAACAGACATATTCAGCTCAACATTTCTGTATAATAATGACCGTATCATCCATGACATATATTTATACATATATAACCAGTAGCAAAGTCTGAAACCGTACAGTAGATGCTCTGTAATAGTGGTTCATATCCTTGCTGCTAACTTCAGTTTTCTGTTTGCCAAATGAACATCACTAAAGACATCACACGAAACATATCGCACATTCGCGCGTCAGTATTTACCGACATACGAACGAGCGACGCGTAACAGGGACCGATAATCTCGTTTTGCAAGCGATGTCTTGCCATTTCCGAACAAAACGTTCAGCAGCAGCATCTTACGAACTGCCGCCAACAACTAAAGCATGGCGGGAAATATTTAAGGTCAAGTTATACGATACTACTGATCCCCCTCTCGCCCCAATATACATTCATAATTTACCGATGTCACAGTGGAAGGTGCAGATGATGTTGCTCCTGGTTGTGAAGCAACGCCATATAACACAGCATGAACACTGGCCATAACGGCACGTTCTATCGCATCTAACTGAGTCGAATTCGCCATATTGTCCTCAAACACCCCTAACCTGCAACCATTTATAGCGCGCTTTCATCGTTACCGCCCATTTCTATGCAGACGGGCGTGGCGAATTAGCATATGTTCTCAACATTTAGTCTACATTTAACATTTATATTTAACTTTTACATTTAACATT
>JAABNY020000001.1:5381235-5398190 GCA_015164015.2 Brevimyrus niger
ATGGAAAGAAAGAAACAAGTGAAAAGGGTGCATGGAGAGAAGGAAAGAAGTGAAAAGGGTGTATGAGAGAAGAGGGTGTATGGACAGAAGGAAAGAAGCGAAGAGGGTGTATGGAGTGAAGCTCCGTCACAGGCAGACTGCTTCAGTTTAGGATTTCCTCTGTTTCTTTGGAAGTTAAAGATTTGATTTTTTTCCCTTAAAAGGACCTTTACAATCAGTGAAGTAATTGCTAAATAAACTCCTGCTGGGGGGGCAAATTCACTTAAACAGACTTTGCTGAAGTACGAACGATCCAGGCTTTTATTAATGCAGTTTTGCCAGTTTGTGTATTTGACGGTAATATTTTCATGATTGTTTATCACTGCATTCTTAACAAAGTCCAAAAAAATACCCAGGCAGATGTAACTTTTGGAGATAGCCCTTAATTCTGAGGGGAGTCATGTTATTATTGAGCACCCCACCCCATGCTCGTAGCAGACCTCCAGGTCACTCCCGCATACTCTCAGAAAAAAGTACCAGTTTGTACCTTTGCTTGCCACTGGGGCTGTACCCTCAAGGGCCTGCCATTTGTACCCTTAGCTGTACACAAATGTACCTTTCAGTCTAATTTAAGGTTCAGAACTGAACTCTGAGGATCATCCCCAAAGTACAAACAACATTAATGTACCCCCAAAAGTACAAAAATGTTCCTCAGAGTCCATTTCTGTAGCATAAAAGGTACAATTACCCTTGAGTGTACAACATCAGTGACACGCAATGGTACAAATTGGTACTTTTTCTGACAGTGCATATCACCTATCCTAGGAAGCCCCTTACATCCGAGATACTCCAGGCTGGCCGCAGCCTCTTAAATGGGGTCTCACCATGAGCGATTGGTTCACATCCCAAACCACCCTCCTCCAGCGTAACATGCAGGTTGAGGATGATCCACTCACTAATGTATAAACATATTAGCGGATTTATTCCTGTCATATATGATAATGATCAAATTGATCTACATATACATTGTTACATATACCCGCCTTGGTGCAAAATAGTAACAGTTAAAGGAAGGATGTCGGAGAAATAGCGGCTGTTTTACCTTTGGGAATGCCCGTCTTCTCCATGCTTGTCTGGACTACAGACTATACTGACATGCTGTATTCCGTCTCCTCTGTGGGGGAAAAACAGCTTTAATTCCTCTCAATGTAGAATTAACATGATGATCACCTATAAATGTATCAGACTGATAACTCAAGTGGATTATTAAATATAATTTTGCCTAAAATTACCAAAGCGAGCTACAGTCAAAACATCACACTTTTCAATTATGATTAACACATGTAAATTATGATTCAGTTATTAGTATATTGATGTGTAAATGACATTTTTAAAATACATTATATTTTTAGGCTATTTAATTATGTTGTAATCTCTCCAACAATGCTGTACATACAAATTTATGTATCATATATGTATATATGATATTGTACAGATATATACATAAGTGTAGTAATGTTACACATATTTTCACAAGTGGAAATAAACATTAGTAACTTTGTTGCGGGTTATCTAGTGTGTTATCTAGTGCGTTATCTAGTGCGTTATCTAATGTGTATTATGAAAGCAGCAGGGCTGCAGCAATGGAGAAACACAAAAGAAGTAATAGGTGATGTGTTTGTGGCCGCAGGAGGAGTTGCCCCCATATCTCAGGCAGAGGAGCGGTCTCAACCCATATCTCAGGCAGAGGAGCGGTCTGACCCCATATCTCAGGCAGAGGAGCGGTCTCAACCCATATCTCAGACAGAGGAGCGGTCTGACCCCATATCTCAGGCAGAGGAGCGGTCTGACCCCATATCTCAGGCAGGTCTGACAAAGGCCAGACCAAATGCTGGAATCTGCGGCCTCAAGCGAGGCGGGAGGGGGGTTAGCCGGCCACACCGCTGACCAGCAGACTAGCAACTGTGATCTGCATCAGTCAGAATGGGTATTGTCCATCTTCAACCTCAGTTTGACAAGTTGGATCCTTTCACCAGGGTCCGGAACAGGCTACCTCATAGAGAGCCAAATGAAAAACACTACTATACTGGCATAAAAAATAATTCGTACAAATTTTTGTGTATAACATTACCCTTAAGGATATAAGTAAAGCCTCATTTTTTCAAACAAATTGTTAATATTACACACTTCAGTTAAGGCCTTGTAATTAGCAAAAACTGTAAAGAAAACTTTTAATCCAGCAACCTTAAACCTGAATTTCTACAGCATGTATCCCCAGCCAAATGACAGCCAGAGACAAGCAGACTAGGTCATTCTAAGATGTGTGTCACCTCAGCAAATGCGTCATACGTTAAGTTATGATACAATCCGTCCCCCTTTTTTATTTGCACCAGAAAGCCATGCCCTATTTTACTAGATCGTAGAAATTACGAAAAAGTAATATAAATGATTTCATTTTCAGCAGTAAAATGATACAGGTAGCTATAATAAAAATAAGACCCTAGTTTGTGGTTCATTATACCGCCACTTCGTCAGTCTACGTTTCAGACGTTCTGTTTTGGTTATGTGACAAAAAGCTATTTATTCACAAACAATTAATTGTAGCAGACACTACGGTTATTCATCTTTGTGTTCTCCGCAAATTATTTGAAATGCAACTTTCTAAACTGGGGAGGCATATTGATGGGAGCTGTTCTTGGTCCTGAACCCAAACTCAAACGCTGTGGTAAACGCCCTAGACGGCAAATTAAGGCGGAGAGAATGGAAACAGTTCATTTACGTTCATTAATGTTGATTTTCGCTTAATCTTTTGTGTATCTAGTTACATGTGTTCATTCTTTGCGTTTAATAGCTTTGGCAGCATTTACACACAAATGCTCGTGTGTATGAATGTGTGTAGGTGGACGGTGCGTGTCTTTTACTTACGTATATGCATCTGTTTATTAATAGGATTCTGCGTGGTGATGAGGTGTACGCAATTTTGACTACTGGAGGCGTCAATCAAAACCTAGTGTATTCACAACGATATTGGAGCTTTTTATAAATATATTTATATAATTATTTTACTATTTTCCTGACCGCTCGCAAATCCCGACCATATCTTTTTGTTTCCTCCCAAAAAATTAACAAAAAATAAAGAAACGTGTAATTTTTACAGATAATGGATAAATATGTCTGCATATTCAGTAATCCCCGTAACTTAATAAAAAATCAACGGCGTTCGCAGCATTATAATACTTTTAGTTGCAGATAACTGTTGCATAAATTGTTTTTGCTACAAAAGCCAGAAGATCAGGCGACGAAATGTCATTATTTGGTTAATTCAAGAACTGACCCGCGCTTGTACCCAAGGCGTTTAACCGGGGATTACATTCGATGCATAATTAAATACATTTTTTTCCAATAAAAAACTAAATATTAAACGAAGACACGTGCACGTACATATTACGTCCCGCGCGAACACGTCCTTACAATAAAATATATGGTTACCTTTTTTCAATGTTTGTGCAAATGTTGCAGGGAAGCCCACTGTTAATAAAGCTGTCCATGCGTGGAAACAATCTCCAACACCCACAAACGCTATACTGTTTAATATGAGAAATTTTCAATAGCTATGCCACACCGCCAGCACCTCAGAAAAAAAGCAGTATGAAGGAGCTGCTCGGGGCAGACTCTGCTTTCTCGTTCCATTTACACCAAGTTAATGAAAGAAAATAAGAAATATCTCACCCTGAAACCAATGATCCTGGATACAGAGGTATTTACAATATCCATGGGAAAATGAGCAACGCATCCTTTTAGACATATTGTTTGCTGTTGTTTTGCATAAACAACTGAACGCGGATGGTGACTTTTTGTTATGCTTTCATTTCCCCCCGCATTTTAAACACATCCATTTTATCCTTTCCTCGATACTGAAAATACTGCAAAATCTAATGGAAGCACTCAATTCCTCCAGTCTGCTATTGACCTGCATTGACGTCATTGCGTCATTAGGTTTCCCCTGGAAACACTGGCCATCCCAAAATAGTAACACATTAATTCAGCCCGAGCGGGGCTGGTGCGAGTGACTATTTGAATCAATCTATAATCCCTCATCCTTATTTCTGCAATATACTGCTATCAAGGACGAGCTGATCACGACTCGCTCGGCTATTTTAAGAAGTGCGATGGTTTAGAAAAAAAGGGGGGGGGAGATGGCCCCTTGGTTTGTTTTATTCCTGCCTGCAATCAAAAATGGTGGTAAAATGAGAAACAGCGCCACTGGGATAAAAATAGAAAGCGCCTAACAGTCAGCTGTCAGAAGGGGATCCTGTAAATGGCTAACAGAAAGGCACAGTGCGCGGAATCCCTACCATGTAACGGAAACCACAAATAGGGCCATCCACCTTTTCGTCTTTATAACATTTTCACAAGATTTCTAGTATAAATACTTCCTGAGGCATTTAATTGGGAGTTTTCTGAAAACGCATCACATGCGTAGTGAATAATTAACTAGGAAATGCGTGTCGATAATCGGTGGTGCGCTGCGATGTATTTTTGCAGTGGCCGCGGTGAGCAGCGCGTTCCATTCATTCGCTCGTTCACTGGGTCATCGCCGCATTGGCTGCGCCTCTGATTAAATGTCGGGATTAACAGCAAAAACAAGGCTGGTTTTGAGAAACCTTAATCAGATTGATTGATTAATCCTAAAAAAAAGGAACACGCAGACAGATTATTTCAAATAATCAAAATGACTCGTCTTCCGTAAGTGCACTGTATAAACGCACACAGATCTAACCTGCCCTGCAGTGACACGGGAATCCATCGTAGGATTAGGCACATTAAGGGAGTCTTACAGTGTCTTTTCGGTTTTGTTTAATGTGCCTATAAAGTAACACCCTACAGGGAAGTAGGACCTGCAGATCGTGCAGGTGATGAACTCCGCTTCCCAGAAGCCTGACAGCCCGACCACATCTTCCACCAGCTTGTTATCACAAACCCAAATACCTCTAAAGTTTGGCCGTCACTATTGTCTTTGCGGCGTTTGCTACGTTTGTAAAGGGTGAACACCCTGACGGATACAGGATACTCTCCAGGAAATGCTGTGAACTCTTAGCTTTCCCTGCCACTTCTGCCAGCAGTATTCTGAAAGGCATGATGGGGGCACGGTTGCTGATGGTGTTGCTAGGCGCAGTCTTGGTGCAAGGTTGCTGACGTTGCTAGGAGCAGCACAGATGGGGCGCGCAGCTGTCGGTGACGTTGCTAGGTGCAGCGTTGCTGCTGCCCCGGTCCTTTGAGATCTTTTTTTTTTTTTTCCACCCCAGTTCCCATAACAGCCACTGGCTGCTGTGACTTCCATCCGTAATTATCATCTGTCCACAATCAGCGTGGCCCCAGAAGACAGGAAAATGGCCCCCCAGCTGAAGAATTCTCCCTATTTTCCCAATGCAGCCCAGGATCAGCTCAGACAGCCTACTAATTCATTAGACATATAACACCTCCAGTGGAATTGATCTTACTTTACAGTGATTCTATTGGATGAAAGCGGAAATGTAAAGTGTTGGGGTAATGTGCGGTTCAGCAGGTCTGGACACTGTCCTCGTGCTTGAAAGGTTGTCAGTTCAAATCCCATTGCTCCTGGGATGGATGACCTTGCTTTCTCTAAACTGTATGTTGCTTTGTACGAAAACTCCAGGTCATGCGGGTGTGTGCAGGTGGACGCTGAAGGTGCGCACTGTCAGCTCATCACATTTTTCCTTGTCTTCTATTTTTAGAGCAGGTCCCCATGTTTTATTTCCGTGGCTCCTGCATCCTAAGAACAGGATCGCCGCCTAGAGTGAGCCGTGCTTCGGCTGCGGCTCTTCAGATCCAGGTGGTGTCCGCCGATCCCTTGCTGTTAGCAGGAGCGTTGGTGTGTGGTGATGGTCTTCCGGAAGCTTCTTCCCTTGCAATGATTGGCTGAGAGTATGCGTCACTGATTCCAGCGCGCTAAATGTTACTCGAACGTGACGCCAGGTGAATGAACAGTATTAGCCATGGTGCCGCAGCCTTCAAAGATGCATAATTCAGCTTACTAGTCAACTTACAAATACATTAACCTTTATTGGGTGATGCTTAATTCACCGTTATTTATATGATGGAAAACAGGAATACGCATACACATACACGAGACGGGATTAGAGTGCCACGTCGACCATTTTTCCATCACCCTTGACGCAGTTTAGTTTCTGGGGTTAAGGGTTGAGCAATAGTATGTATACTTAACCAGCTATGACATTCGAACCAGTGACATTCCGGAAAACAGGCACAGACCCCTGACAAAAACAGCAGGAAAAAAATCAACCAATATATTTTGTATTGGATGCAAATATGGTAGATAATTTATCGCCTTAAAAGATAGCAAATAGTCAACATTCTATTTGTATTTAATTTGCACTGATTTAGGAATGCACAGTGGCCCTGTGGGTGAGGCAGAGGACCAGTGCAGGATGGCATAGCCCATCTGTACCACTGAAGAGCTTCAGATCCCCATCTCCGTGGCTGGGCTTCCTCATGCTCCAAAAACACAGATGTCAGTGAATTGGTGACTCTGTATAACCTCTCCACTGTCTCCTGTGATGAACTGGGATCCCACCCAAGGTGTTCCCTGACCTCTGTTTGCTGGGATAGGCTCCCTGTGACCCAGTACTGGATATGCAGCCTTGGGTAATGGCTGGATGCTTTAGTAAGCTGGTGTGTGGTTCTGTCATTGTCACACAGAACATTTAGATGGCAAAAAAATCTGGTAGAGGTTCAATGTTTCTGTAGTAACACTTATCCAATAGCAATGCTGATGAGATCCTGCTAGCCTTCAGTGTGGTGACCAGATAGTAACACATATCAGAGTCCTGCTGTAATGGGCTTTTGCTGAAAAATGCATCTGAAGCTGTCAGATGTTAAAAATGGAGTGAAATGGTAAGTGGCGGGAAGGATGGATGATGAGACTCTCGGGAAACGGCCACTTTCACAGCCTCAGCTGTCATAGGAAAAATGACTCAGGAATCTCAGACATGCTGGAGCTGCATGCGTGTCTCTCTAAATATCCTTTAACTCAGTGGTTCTGAACCTTTTTTTGCACCGCAACCCAATTTTTACCATGCCAGCTCAGTCACGACCTTATATCAAGTATAAATTAAAATGAACACTGATCAATGTGTGCACTCTGCAATGCGTCACCTTCAATATCAATGCCTCCAAATCTGATTGGATGTGCCAGTGAATTTTAAATTAAGTATCTGTGGTTTGGCTTCTTGGATTGGTTGAATGTCAGTAGTTTTGCGCTAAGCAGTTGCAGACCCAAGACCCATTTATATAGGTTAATTTTAGGACTGAGTCTGGGAAATCTGATCGTGGATCAGCGTAGGAGCTTGCTCATTTTAAAATGCTTACATTGCCGGCTCTGCTTCATGACCCTATCAGAACTTGCCGCAACCCAAATTTGTTTCGTAAATCATTGGTAGAATAGCTGCTTTTACAATTCTCCTGTTGTTACTGTAAGTATCAGTGCATTACTTTCATCCTTGGCCATGCACATTGTATTTAAAGCTTTATCTATTGTTTACCTTGCCTGTAAAAACAGAAATAAAGTGATTAACGAATAATTAGAAAATTCCCCCAGTTGAGGTGCTTGTGGTATATGTTCACATTAAATCCATCAGTTATCCATAGCTGGGGAACCTGGAGTTCATCCCAGAAGTGCACAAATATGCATTTCAGTCTTACATAATTATAAATGTATATGCTACATAAATGATGTACTGCAGTATCTTTATATGCTGTTTGATGCTGTCCTTCGTTCAGCAAGCCAGTGCTGCTTGGGATCACCTCCGGCATCAGTCACGAGAAGCATCAGTCCAGTGGGTTCTCACATGTGGTTCCCTGGAAAGAAGAACCTGAAGACCCATCTGTTCCAGGAACACCTCTACTAGCCTGATACCTCTTTACATTCCCTGAATATTTGTATGTTGTACTTCTGGTTCTTGATTACTCAGACCTGGGCATTCGCTGGAAGCTCAGCCTAGCTGCCCCTAACCCTAGTTAACTCCTTGGCATATTGTGCTATCAACCTAATTTTTATGTTGCATTGGACAAAAGTGTATGTTCTATATGTAAAATAACACATTAGTGTAAAGAATAAAGAGTTCATTGAGTAGCATTGTGACCAATGCTTGTTTTGGTCTAGCTTGGTCAGGGGTCCTAGGTCTTTTACTGCAGTAGGAGGACCTGCCTGGAGCAATTCCCAGGATGCACTGGGCAGATGCAGTAGAAAAACCAGAGTAACTGGAGGAAACCTGCACCACCCGCATGCCATCAGATCGCTAACCAACCAGTGACCTGCATGTCCCGGCTGCACAGCACTGCATATTATTAGTATGCCACCTCTGCAGTTTATCAGTTATTTAAATACTGTGCTCTATTTGCACATCCTTGCACATCCTTATACTCACTGTATCTCATTCATTGTTCATTTATTCTTATATTGCACTGTCCTATCTCAGTACTACGCACCCCAGCACCTGGTCCCCCCTCCCCCACTCCACCCCACAACTGTCGTATAAGAATTACACTGCGTTCCTCTGAACGCGCGACAATGAAACTTTTGATAAAACGTTCGGACCCCCGGCTCTGTAAGCGTGCGGCTACATACTGAGGCTTTGCGCTTATAGAGGCATGCAGAGCCCAAACGCAAACACCTGTGAAGTCCAGATATGGCACCGACGTGGCTGGAATGAATTGCAGCCAATCTAACACTATCTGTGAGGGGAAAATTAAAGTTTAATTTGAATAAGAAAATCATTTTCCCGATAAGTTTGCATACTCACAAATGCTTCATTTTAATTGTGTTTGAGAAACACCTGGGATGTGCACGCATGCTGGGTTGTGATGATTTTCTTAAGCCATATGGAGTAAGGATTAGTTATTCTTTTGGAGAGAAACAACCCGAAATACTATTCAAAGGGGAAAAAAGGGCAGTGCGTAGGCTGTCTATGTGAACCTATGGGTGCGATTGAAGTTTCAGTGTTACTTTGTATAGCACACATCAGTCTCTACCACTTACCTAACAGAAAAATAATGGGTTTGTTTGTGGGGCCTGCAATGGGTTGATTCCCCATCTTGGGTTGCCCCTCTCCCCTGCCTGTGGCCTCTGGTATAGGCTCCAGATCCCCTATGACCCTGAATAGGACAAGCAGTTTCAGAAAATGGATGAATGGATGTCTCTGGGACCCCACTGAAAAAAAAAAATCACTTTGGGGCCCCATAACCCCCTCCCCCCCCCATGAGATGTTTCAAAAACTAAATAAATAACTAGCAAATAGAATCAGAAAATTGTAGCCAGACAGTCAACAGAACATACTGCTTCAGCATCTCCTAAATAAAGAATGTGCGTATTTAATATTTAATGTATTGATTGTTTCTGGCATATAGACGGACTTACAAATGCATGGTCTGAGCAGTGGAAACACAGTGGCTGTCATTAACACGTAAACACGTTACCTGACGAATTTTATTGATCAAGTTAAAATTATGCTAACTATTCAGTTTTCCATGACTTTAACAATGGCAAAGCTAAAACCTATCCAGAGGCCAGAGGCCAGAGGCCAGAGGCAGAAGAGCACCCTGGATGGGATGCCAATCAATCGCGAAGCACATGCTAAAATAAATTTGGAGTTACCAGTTTACCTAACTAGTTGGGGAGTAAAAGGCACCTCACAAAGAAACCCCCAGAAATCGGGGAAAAGCTTACGCCACCCAAAAACAACAGCGACCTGAGCCACCCAGATTAACTAATATTCGCACAATTTTCTCCAATATGAAACAGCCACCTTTTCTTACGTGTTCTTAATCGCTTCCCCTTCTGACATTGTTTACACTTTTGCTGATATACCAACTTTTCATCAATGTTGTTAAAAAAGGCATGTAGTCCATTGAACAGTTTGAAACACCCTCTTTACACGAAGGGTCCCCTCAGACTCTGCAAACAAGCGGGTGGGTCGCTACTGTAGAGCCCCACGTATCTGCAGAAGAGGGGCAGTTAAGGTATTACGAAAAATGAATTGACTGCACTTTGGATAATGAACAAGATATCCGGGTAGAGGGTGATGTGTAATTTTTCTTACATTTAAATCAATATCCTTTTTTCAGTACCAATAATCAATGTCGCTGATACGACGCCAGTCATCGATTCACCAAGCCTGTCTCCTAGTGATTCTGCTTAGCACATGTCATGGCAACAGAGAGATCAGCTGACAATACTACGGGTGGGTGGGTGGGGGCATCCTGGTCTGCATTTCACAGGCACTGAAATGGGGGGAGCGGGTGACGAGTCCTTGCAACGGCGGACCAGCGAGGATCTCTGCGGGTCTCGAGTAAGGATGTAAGCGTGAATTTGGGAACGTTGCTCTTTGCCGCCATCTAATGGAAAATCAGAAAAAGTACAGGGATACGTTCTGCCGCGTCCCCCGCAGCACTTTGTCCTTTATCTAAATTCCATATATTTATAAATATTTTAAGCACATTTTATGTATTATGAAACTCTGTCATTCATGTCATTAGGATAATTTCCTTCGCTGCGTGCCATTATGTTTCACTTTCAAAATGATAATATTCTCTTTTCTCTAAAAGACAGCTTTAGGATAGATCGACTGAATGAAAGTAAAGTAATTAAAGTGAGCATGCCTTTTTAAATTCAAAAGACTCCAGAGAAATAGGAAACTGAAGGTGTGTGAGGGGCACGTTCGAGTTTCTGGTCATGATACGAGTCCCAGGAGCCGAAATGTTCTCTGCCTACCAAACAGGAGCCGCCTGTAAGGGACCGGCGGCCAGAGTCGAAATCAGCTCCGCTCCAGCGGAGAAGCACAATAAGAAATAAACACCAGGGGGCAGAAGAGGGGTCATTAGGCAGCCGATTGCCTTTTCCGGGGCTACATGCACACGAGCAGAATAAACACCGCAACCAGGTAGCAGGGCCACTGATGGGCATCCTGCAGATCGGAGATGATGGTGCCGAGGGTGGTCTGTGTTGGGGCGGGCGGTCCCTCAAATCACAGCTCACTGACGGGGGTGGGGGGCGTCAACGGCTCTAGCCGAACCATCCATCATCGGACTGCCAGTTGGTGGGGGTCACATGGTTAACGCCACTTTTATGGCGGCTGTATTGCACTGCAAAAATGTAAAGACGCGTAAAATTACAGGCTGGGGAAGGGAAAATGAAACCAAGCCCTTCATCCATCTTCTAGCTGCCTAGGCGGACGGCGTCGCAGGGAGTCTGTCCCGGGCAGCTCGGGGACGTGGCGGGGCACACACACCCTCTAGAGGCGATTTGGAGACACCAGCTTATTAAGGGACATGTTTTTGAACTGAAAGCATGGAAAAAAACACACACAACAGACGCAGAACATTACGTTTATTAATTAGCAGAGTGAGATTCAAATCACCCCAACCAGAGAAATATGTCATCCGCTGAGCCATGACAAGCTAAACCGAAGAGTGATGTAAATTATGATAAATGCCAAAATAATACAAAACCGTCCATTCATCGGTCCATCTATTTCTCATATATACATTTGTCTAGTGCAGGGTGGGAGCCTGGGAAGCACGAGCACAGCGAATGGGAGAGAGACACTCGCACATGTTCACGCGCTGGCGCTGAGAGCCAGAGCGCCACCAAGACCACGTGATCTGGACTGCAGCAAGAAAGAAGGCTGCATAACTATATAGATAGAGGCTGCCGTATATTTATAATTGTGTGGAATACAGTAAATGGAAAGCTAAGAGTACAGTTGACTTTAAAACAAATCATAGAGTTCATTGTTTTGATTAATCAGTAATTAATCAATCACCCAGAACAATTAAATAACTGAAGAAAAAATGCTAAGAAAAAATTAAGCAAAACTGTACCGTCAGTGGGCAACTCAGTAGGTAATACTGATGTCTAACAGCTACAGGGTGTGGGGTTTAAATGGCACGTGTGTGTGTGTGTGTGTGTGTGTTGGGGGGCGGGGGGTATGTCCTTGCAATGGGGTATGTCCCTACAATGTGATAAAAACCTTTTTTGATCTCCAAAAAGGGAAACTTAATTTTAGAAACTTCAAAAAATTGTTAGAAGTCTTGCATATTGTTTGGTTACTTATGATTAAGGTTAGGGATGGGTAGGGTTTAAGGTGATCATGTTGGGATTGGGCTTTTCCAGTAGAAATGAAAGGTATGAGTACAGGTTTGTGTGTGTGTGTGTGTGTGGGTGCATGCATGCTTGTGCGCGTGTGCATATGTGTGTGTGTGCGTGTACACATGTATGCATGTGTGTGTGTGTACGTATGCATCTGTGTATGTGTGTGTGTGTGTGTGTGCATGTATGTGTGTGTGCATGATGTTTGCATGTTTCCCTTGGGTAGTTGGGTAATGCAGCTTTCCTTTGCATACTTTCATTTCCTCCTACAGACAGACGATCAGCTTGTATGGCCTCCCTGTAGTACCTGTGCTGGCTGTGACTACGGGCCCTGACATGGACTGGAATGCAGTTCTTGTGCCCCCTGTTATGTCAGACAGATCCCAGGCCGCTTCTGACTAGGAAAAACAATTGGATGATGGATGGAAATAATTTAGGTCTTTTATAGTTTTATATACATCAGAAATAGCTGCCAGTGGATATCTTGTCATTTTTCTCTGCTCATTTCAGGCTGATGGTATCCAGAACCGAGAGCTCAGGTAAGGATGAGGCCACGTGGAACCCGCTCACACACAGGAACGGTGCGCTAAAGACTCGGTGTGCTAACCCTAACCCTAACCCTAACCTTAACCCTAACCCTAACCCGCTCACACGCAGGAATGGTGTGCTAAAGACTTGGTGTGCTAACCCTAACCCTAACCTTAACCCTAACCCTAACCCACTCACACGCAGGAATGGTGTGCTAAAGACTTGGTGTGCTAACCCTAACCCTAACCCTAACTTTAACCCTAACCCTAACCCGCTCACACGCAGGAACGGTGTGCTAAAGACACGGTGCCTCAATATGCTTTCGACTTCAGGATTCTACAACCTTAATGCCCCTTTTAGGTTACGGGTCTGTTTTTCTCTCGTGTTAGTCTCCTGCCGTAATGATTGGTCTCTCTCGGATGACCTCGCCGACTCCACCGGAAAGCTCAGCGACGCTTGGCAGAGCACAGATCTCATTGTCTGCTGTGACCCCGGAGGCTCTGCCGTGATTCGGGGTCACTGGAGAGCCCGCCGCATGCCTGGGCAGCTTTGATTATTCCCGTGTTTCGGCCGCCCGCTGCTAACGGCGGTCCGCAGACACGTCGCTTTTGGCGACGAGCAGCCGCGACACGGCGGGAACGGCGGTCGTAGTGATCAAGGCCACGTCAGGGAGGCTTTGCCGATTCTCTCGCCACGTCGGTCGTCTTGTGAAGATAAGCACACTGCTCTTTGCACGTCTGCATATCTGTGTGTGCGTGTGTGTTCTTTATATATTACATTGTGGGGACCCACTGTGTGATAAAGTCCTGTTATTTTGACATTGTCGGGGCTATTTTCTGCAATTTAAAAATAACAAATGCCAAAGGTAATGATTGTTTGGTAATGATTTGTTTGGTTACACATGGTTAAGGTTAGGGCTGGGTAGAGCTTAAGGTTATCATTGTTGGGATTAGAGTTATGCCCATAGAAATGAATGGACAGATATGACTATAGGTCTGTGTGTGTGTGTGTGTGTGTGTGTCACCCCGCTCACCAACTGATACCTTGAGCATCACTGGAACCACGGAGCGCTGCATGTGTCTTTGAACCCCCTTCCCCCCCCACCACTGCGCTCTCCGGAAAGGGGCTCACCGCCAGGTCGGCACGCCAGCCTGAAAGCAGATGTGGCTCGGGCACCCGCCCCGGCGCTGTGGTGCCACGTCCGGTCAGTCGTAAGGAAGCAGGGGGAGGCGGGGCAGGTGCCCATTAACATGCAGCCTGCATGCAGTACTGCGGCAGATGATGCACCGACACCCACAGACTCCACACCGTCTCCGGCGCGGTGTCTCTCTCTCTTTGGGTCATCCTGTGCATCCCATAATTCCTGGCAGACTGGAGATCTTTCACTATGTAATCATACATTTCTACGCCAACATAATCTCATTTACCTCCACCAGTCTGACTGCACGGTATATCTTAACCCCCCCTCCCATCACTGGTGTAGTGAGCAGAAAAAAAGATGGGGCCTGCAACAAACTTGACAGCTTTATTTGAAGGGTGACATCCGTGGCATTCCTCTGCTTGGATGGGGGGGGGGGGGGGGCACAAGAGAGCCGTAATTCATATAGAGGAACCAACTTTATCATTAGCCAGTGATATGTTTTGAAGCAGTGAGTGACAGGGAAGGAAAAATCTATTGACCATTCAGCTGGTGGCCCCGCCCCCATACACCCCTTCTTGTGCTGTTGTTTTTTGACGTCAGGAGAGTGTGTGGCTGGATTTCAGGGGTGGGAGAACTTAAGAGTTACTCTGAAATGGTGCCTCTTAAGGGTTTTTGAGTCCTTTAGTTTTTCCAAGGAGGCTGGTGGGTCCTTGGTCGTGTTGGTCTGTTCAAAGGGCGGCCGGGGGGAGGGAGGACCAATGGCTGTTAGGAAGTGCGTTTGATCGCAGACTCCTCCCTGAGCAAAGTAAATCACCCCAGAAGGGGGGGTTCTGGTGCTGTGGAGGATCTATCCACTGCCCCCACCCCCACCCATATTAAATCCTGTTTCATGTTGATGTCTTAGCTTCACATATTCAGAAATTTGCTTTCTGGAGATCAGTAAATTTGACCCCCCCCCCCGGAACGGTAATCTCTCTCTTAAATGGCCTCATTATTGACTTCTGCTAATGGACCAAAAGTTGACGATAAAGAGATGTATCTGCCTGGGCTTCAGGAGCTCACACACACACACTCACACCACTGACACAAACACACACACTCACACCACTGACACAAACACACACACACACACTCACACCACTGACACAAACACACACACTCACACCACTGACACAAACACACACACTCACACCACTGACACAAACACACACACACACACAAATACACACACCCACACACACACCACTGACACACACACGCTGACACACACACACACACCACTGACACACACATACACAGACACACACAGACACACACCACTGACACACACATACTGACACACACAGACACACAAATACACAGACACACACTCCACATGCACTCACACACTCACATGCACACACAACACACACACACACTTACACACTCACATGCACACACTTACACTCATACACACGCACACAAACACCCACACACATGCTCCATTAACATACCGTGGCCTTTTCCATTCGCCAGCTGTCAATCATCCCGCTGCCACTCGCTACTGTGGTCCCTCACGAGGCGCTCCGCCTCCCCAGGTCACCGGTGGGGTAGGTGCTGCAGAGGTTTGGGGCACATTTAGCCTCCAGGCCCCCCGAGATCGATATCCTCCTGCCAGCTGCCTCCAGCCCGTCAACACCCCCATCTCTACTTCACATCACAGCTGCTTAATTGACAGGAGTCACAGATGTCAGTATGGAATTTATGGAAAAGAGAGGGTCAGCTGTGTGTGTGTGTGGGGGGGGGGGGGGCAAGTGTCAGCGATGAAGAGCTTTAATGTGGGGCTCTGGGAAATCAGCATCCTGGTGCGCCTGACACCAGCCTGTAACGACCGAACCCAAACTCCGGCAGGCTTTAGGACCATGCGGTTTCAGCTGGGTCCCCTCTACGTGTCATACTGAAATGACTCGTGGGAATCCATCAGGATATTGGCCCTTGAACAACAAGCAACCCTCACAAGGCCCTACAAGTTAGCTTTAGTCTCCCTTACACTTTAGTTACTAGATGCTACAGGATTTCAAAATGAAAATCAGGGTGGGAAAAATGTCATACGTGGAGAGGTGTGGCGGCCTGCCTCGGGAATCAGGGTTTGGGTGTGTTTACTGCCAACCCTAAAATGGTACAATCCTGGGTCATAGGTCGCACTTGAGGTCAGTAACCCTGCTGGTCACATGACTTTGCTCCACCCTAGGAAAATACCATACCCCCCCCCAAAACATACACCCAGCTCCCTGTTTTTATATAACGGCGGAAAGAGCAATTTAAAAAAACAAAAAAATAAAAAATTAAACACTTAAAAACTTCACTCATCTAATGTCAGGTAAACAGTGTCAACATTTTACCAAGGAAAAAAATATTCACATTTTTCATTCAACAGCGCGATCTTTCCAAAAACCAAAGCAACTCCAACATCTGTATTCTTCACACATTTTGGGTTTTTTGTGAATGTTACGCTTTTGTGAATAACTTCTCTGAAAATGTGTTTTTCACATAAATCAGTAAATAAAAGTAAACAATAAGAGTGAAGTATCTGGTCATGGAGTATATGTCTGGGATGTGGGCCGGGCAGCCTGCATGAGCCCTGACAGGCCACATCTAAACAAAGCCACTTTGTAGCCCGTTAAATTTCATATTGATTGTGCATTAGGCACCAACCTCAAAACCACCCATTTCAACAGGCTCCTCTGAATCCATCTAAATGCTTGGAGGTGGCGTCACCTCTGGGGGGAGTGTTGAGTGGAATATTTATGTAATGGCAGCTCTAAGTAGTGAAACTCTTGAGTGGATGAATTGTGTGTGTGGGGGGCTCTACTCTACACAAACTCAACGATTTTTTTATGCCTCACATGTTGCCCTGGCAGACCCTAACCTCCAGGTCCCCAGTCCTTTGAGGAGTTTGTCCATGACCCAGCTTCCTCTGTGCTCAAACGGCAATGTCCTTTGGGACTGGGGGGGGGGGGGGGGGGGGGAATTTGGGGCTGACAGGCAAGGCTGCCCCCCACCCCCTTGTCCCCCCCCCCCCCCCCCCCCGGGGGGGGGGGATTCCATTATCCCCCCCTTTTTCCTGGCCGGGCCCCCCCT
>JAABNY020000001.1:5398290-5410193 GCA_015164015.2 Brevimyrus niger
GTGGCGTGGAATTAGGTGCTGACAGTCAAGGCTGCCCCACACCGCCTTGTCCCCCCCCCCCTCCCCTCTCGGGATGGTGGGATTCAATTATCGCCTCATTTTCCAGTGCTGGGCCCTCCTTCAGGACACGGAAAAGGTTCAATGAGCAGTAATGGAGAATATACGCAGTGTATAGAATATCTATAGGAAGACAAACCCACTATGGGGCTCTCAATAATTTTTGACTTGCAGGGGTGGGTGGCTCACTGGGTTAAGCCTTGGTGCCTGTGAGAAGAAGAGCGTGGGTTCAAATCCTGTAACTGGGAGAATAGCAACATCTGTGTTAGAGCCTGGAGCGAGATCCTTAAGTCCCCAAAAGCAGAGCCAAATGGGATGTGTGAACATAAGCCTTCCAATGTACCTGTAAAATTGGCAAATAAGGCATCATTTTATCAGCGTGGCTCTTTACTGCATCCTACAAAATATGGGGTAAGACTCTACATGATGCCCTTACACCAAACTCTAGTAGTCCCAAAAGATGTGTCTGTCACTGGACTGTCATCTCTTCCTGGCCAGTAGGGGGCAGCACCCTCATCTAGCCTCCCATCTTAGTGCTTGCTCTCTCCCTTACTCTCCAAATGCTAGAGGTTGCACCTTCAGAGACCTTGAAGTGCAGAGAGATCTTGAACGGGTTTTGTCACACAGGGTAACAAAATTGGTAGCATCTTCCTTCATGTCAATGATGTTATCAGGATGCCCACCTGGGGTGGGCATTTGGGCATGTTGGATGGGCACCAGTGCTCAAATTGGGGGGCGGTAAAAAGGTATTAATGTAATAATTTAATGATTTCCCTACATCCCTTATCATTAGTTAAATTTGGTCTGTCTCTGTTGGGAGAGTAGGCCACGCCCCTACTTCCGAGCGCCATGACAATGACAAAGCAGTGGACACGGAAGCTGGTTTTAGCAAACACCTCTCCCCGCCCACCATGTCACTTTCCGCTGAAATTGATGATGTTACCATTGAGGTGGTTGAGTTCTCTGGATTATCGAGCCCCCTCAATGGACTGGTGCATCACAGTAGAGTCACGTAAAGAGGACGTTTTAGTGTGTGCGCGATTGTGCACACACCATTGTGGTCTCCTAATACCATTACTAATACACGACACTGCAGGAAGGCAGTACACCACTGCAAACTGCTAAAGGTCACAAAACGTATACTATAAGTCTAGCTGGGTGCCACCTTTAATAATGGACCAGAATGGCATTGCGTTCCTGGTCTTTCCACTTACAGCTCAGGATGTGTATGAACTGCGGCTAGTGGCTGCTTCAAAACTTACATCTGCTTTCTCTTGCAGTTACTCTCTGAAAAGCTAAAAAAATCCGGTGGAAAAGCTTGTGATTTTAACCTTCCCAGTGCACTAGAACATGACACCGTGCCTCCTTTTCATGAAGGATAATGATGACTGGAAAACAAACTTCATTTTCCAACCAAACTCAGGTCCCTGATGCTGACTTTGGAACACGTCTGTGGGCTAGAGAAAGAATTAGCTTCCCGCTAATTAATTAATTTAGATCATCAAAGGAGAAAGGCAATTTAATTAACAGTGAGCACCCCCAGTTTCAGGTTACAGGAAGCCAGTACATCTACTGGAGGGATTTCTGTTGTTATAGTTAAACTGTTTTTTGGCAAAAAAAAAAACAAAAAAAAAAAACATTTAAGAAGATAAAAAAATGTTAGCCTAGCGTGCTATGTGAAAAGAATTCTTAGAATGACAGCAAAGCCTTGTGCATCTTGCGCTCATTTTTTATAATTTTGTTTTTGTTGTTAGAAAAGACAATCAATGGTTTGTACCTTGTTATGCCTGGTCAATATGTGTAGCATGCAAAGAAACAGGGCCACGATTACACTCAATGTACCGTGAGGGGGTTAAAGTATTAATTGCATGAAATTTTTATCGCGGCAAAGAAGGGCTCCCCATTTCCACAAGACACCACCGAGCCTGACAATGGCTGAGATCAAAGATGGCTTTTATTTCTGTGAAGTCATTTCCATTTTCAAGACAAGGATCAGATTGAGGCTGAAACCCCAACCGGCTCTAGTGAGGAGTGAGTCAGGGTTGTGCTGGGGAGCGCAGAGAGGGGAGAGGAGGTCTGAGGGGAGGGGAGGCTTTTAGGGAAAGATCTCAGGCCCCCCCCAAACCACAGCCTGCCCCATAAGCTGTTACTGATCTGGGGCACATGATCGACACAACAAACGCTCTTGGTGAGGAATAAACCGGACTTATCTGGCACCGATTTTCACGCTGCAAACATTCTCTAGTAGCTCTCATCAATATTCATGAAATGAGGCTCAGTTTTGCCTTCAAGTGCACCAGGACGAGTGATAAACGGTGCCGGGATAGCACAGATATTAACTGAAAGTGTAATAATGAACCTGCTTCGTAGCAGTTTTGTGCTCTCCAAGCACTCACTGTGCTGTCACGTCATTTGGTGGCAGTGTAGGAGCTGAAACGACATATTCTGCTTTGGGTTTTGGAGAGATAGTATCACAGCATATAGAATGCAGGAAAGAAAAAAAAACCCACGCAGTTTGCTGGGCAGCGAGCAACGTCTTTCACGAGGGAGGGGAGGAAAGAAGCAGCCGAGCATCCCTTGGGGGCGCCAGAGAGGCCAAGAGAACGAGAAGCTCCAGCAGGGAGATGGGAGGAGGCCAGCACTACTGATTCTGAGATGGATCGTGATCCAAAACTAGTCGTTTCCGCTAAACCCCGTTTCTCACACGGCCCCGTTTTTCCCCCATCTGCCTCTCGCTGTTTTCAGCGTGTTACGTTACGGAGGCGTACGGTAAAGTTGACCCTCATAATTCAAAAATAAACATCGCAAATAGTTCATTTTAACTGCATAGATGATACAATTATGCACCTGTGTATGTGCATGTGAGATTTATCACGCATCCTAGACATGCAGAGGAAGCTGACAAATTACTTTGCTTCATTAAAGTGAGAACACTTAGAGGTTATTATATTTATGGCCACTTGGGGGCGACCAAACAGACCAGGGGCATGAGGATTTACACCTTGCATGTCATTAGTCCTTTCATTTTATTATGCAACTTTAACGAACTCAATTCTTAATGGTTGTCATGTTCTGCTTTCTTTCCCAGGAGGGGATGAAGATTGAAGCCCCCCCCCCCCATGTAGGATTAGACCCGCATGTAACTGTGTGCAGCTTAACATCCGTAGCAAGGGGGGGCGTGGGCCAAAAAAAGCAGATTAGCTTCATAGCAGAATGATATAACTGAACATGGGAGTGCAGATGCTGCCTCATGTGGCAGCTTTGAGGCCAATCGCATGCGTGTTTAAATCTAGCCAATCACAAAGCACCACCATCGGGCCTGACTTTACGGCTCCGTAGGTGTGTTCCCTGAAGGTCACGCCTGTGACATCAAAGCACACATTGTCCAGGTCCTCATGTCAGCATCACGGCTGTTTTGTCCTGAGACACAGAGTCCGTCATTAAGTATTGCTGTTTAGGTGTGTGATTTTTTTTGTTGCTATTTAACCATATTGTTTTACTTTGACAATAATGTGCAATTGTAACTCCACGGCAGAGGGGGAGATTGGGGGGAGGCATAGTTCAGTTTTAATAATCCACTTCCTTCGATTAAATGAGGAGGTAAGATCGTTCCAGAAAGGAGCAGCCTGTGAATGCAGGAGTGCAGCGTGAGCAGAAATCTTGGTTCTCCTGTCAAGGACCAAATTGGGAGGGGCTTGGCTCTCTGCACGCAGCCGGATCCCAAGGCAGGTGTGGAACATTCCAAAAAAACAACAGGAGGAGTTGGCAGTCAATAAACATTAGGGCCTTGGATGTGATGTGCCACCTTCCAGTAAATAATTCGTTGATGCTGATGATTTGATGGACACTGTCAAATATGCATCATATGTACAAGTATGTTTACAACCACCCCCAACTGAGGCTGGGTGGGGGGGGGCGTAAATGCGATGAGGGGGCAAAGTGGCCAAATATACAGTCAACTCCAATTGGCCACACAACACCCTGCCTCTGGATCCGCGTGGACTCTGGACAGAAAGGCCATCGTTGCCACGGTGACGGTCGATGTCACAGCCCACCGCCTCTCTCCTCTAAATCTGCGTCTATCACTCATTCCATGCGTGTTCAGTAAATTTTATGTAACAATCTTCCTTTTTTTTCCTGGCAAGATATTAAAGATTCATGAAATATTTCAGGAATCTGCAGCCAATGATGATCCGAGTCTGTCAGCGGGATTATTTCCATGCTAATTTTCTGGGCCAGCCGCCGTGCGAATCAACAAACGCATTGTCAAGAGCTTCTGTGGGATCTATCCTTTTCCCGCTGGGTGTTAAAATGCGACCAGAGTTGAATAAAGGCCCCTGATAAACCGGACGGCATGTGGAAAGTGCCGGAACATCGAGATGCTTCATTCTCCTTTCATGGTGCGTGTAAAACAGCTTCCGGTTGGCTCGTCCCAACCTGGACTCAGGTCTATGATTGGCTGTTGTTTGTGAGAGAGAGCACTGGACAGCAAAACACTGCATTTTTTAATACTGGAAGATTAAAAGAGGATTTATATGGAGTCATTGGCTTCATCTCCTTATGAGATTCCCCCCCCCCCCCACATACTTAGTAATGCCAGATTATTTCTAAATGTTTTTAATCCCCATGTGTCAGATGCATTTCCGGTTGACCTGAAACCTTTTTTTAAAAATATTTCTGGAGAAGAAATAATTGGCGATTTATTGTTCTGCTCTGCAGAGTGTTGTGTTGCATGATTTCTTACTAAAAGATTCCATCCATTTTTGGTGAGTTTGGATTCTGTCCCAGGAAACAAAGCGTGTCAGAGGAGTGCAAATGGCTTCATCGCGAGCCACACATTCGCAGTCACACACTCTAGGAAATTAAAACGCACCGGATTACATGCACTGTGTGTCTTTGGAAACGCACACCAATGGTGGGGTTGCTGTGTTGCTTAGTGGGTTTGGCCTCTTTCTGTAACTGGAAGGTTGTTGGCTCAAATCCCATGATCAGCAGTCACATCCCAAGCCTTGTATTTACCATCATATGTGAGGAGAGCAAGATGGCGTGTGAAAAAACACATTTCAATGTACGAATAGCAAATAAAGCTTTATTTCAACACACAGATCACACATATGTGAAGACACAAGGAAACACAGGACAGGATGGGAATCAAATCCCCAATCCCACAGGTGTGAGACAACAGGCATCCCCTGTCACCACCCCACCCAAAGGAAATATTCTTATGTTACACCTCTCATCAGCAGGAGAAGGTACAATCACCATTTACAAGGCAAATCTGCACTCGAATCAAGTTAATATGCCATGACTTCAAAATAGTCCCCAAAAATGAGCAAACACATAAATGGTACACAAACAAACCACCCACTGCAGCCGAATATTATAAGTCTTTGTCAAAGCAAAGCACCATTATGTTTTGAAAAGCTAATCTAGCGACTAAAGTTTCACTGCTGATATCGCCCATAAACAATAGCACCACTGATTGCTAAATACTATATTTTCTCCGCGCTGTAAGTAGAGTTCTGTTTGTCAGCTGAACGGCTGAGTGGAATCTAGCTCGCAGGTCACTTCACGGCCGTGGCTGGTGTTCAGGGGGGCGGGGCTGAGCCATATTATGCAAATGAGGAGGCCTGGCCTCGGATAGCCTTGGGGATCAGGCCAATGAGGATCTCTCCAGGTCCGTACACCCAGAGCAGAGCTTGCCGTACCAGCTGCTTCCTGAAAATAGCAAAAGTTGAACTCTTGGTGGACGCCCGAGGTCAGACAGAGCACAGAAAACAGTGTTTTCTGACTAATTAACATCTGGGGATTGATTGATATGGCCTTAACAACAGAAACCTACCATTTCCCAGGGAGAATCCCAAGAAAGACTTAACATTCATATAAAGGGCTGAAATGGGAATTTTAATTAGGTTTCCATGCATAATGAAGAACATTTACATGCTGTACCCTCTAGGTGTGTGGGCCCATTTCTCAAGGCCCAGTGCCGGACCAGACAGCGGAACTTCAGGCTGCTCGATAGGAACCAGGCCTAGATACGGATTCTGGATGTGGGCTTCATTTCAGATGCACAACTTCTTATTTCACAGACCACTCTCCCGTCAGTTTTGTCACACACTCAGAGGGGCGAAGACTGTTGGTATATCGCCAGGAGTCCATAAAGGGGGGTGGGGGTGGTGGGGGTGGGATGGGTCAAAAAAGCCTGGAAGCAGGAATCACCCCATCCTGTCAAAAAACGCGTTGGGCATGTCATATGGGTATCGATTCCTCGCCATGGCTGTTTGGTGCTGCGACGCCTTCGCAGTGTCATATGGGTCGTTACAGGCAGAAGGGGCTGTCAATCACTGCTTGGGGTACTGAGCAGACGAGGCTGTCAATCACTGCTTGGGGTACTGAGCAGACGAGGCTGTCAATCACTGCTTGGGGTAACTGGCAAACACCCCACCTCCTCAGGAACAGGTTGAAAGTGCCCCTACCTGGCTCTGTGCCACAGCCGTACTGATGAAGAGATGCCTGAATTGCCAACGTTGGTCAATACCCAGCATAAGAGGGTGAGTGAACCCAGTCAAAACATTTCTATCGTGTCATCTCTGCTGGGGAGTTATGTCATCTCTGCTGGGGAGTTATGTCATCTCTGCTGGGGAGTGCACACATGGCTCCAGCTGGTCAGTAACCAAGCACCCCCAGGCCATAACAGCGATGGTTTGCATGATACCCTCATACAGCCATGGGGAGGACGAGTGGGAGAGTGGAGCGGAAACCACTGAGATAAGTGGGGGTTTGAAGGCTGCGGGGGGGGGGGAGCTGTCAGTCATGCTGTGGCTCAACTCAGTAGTTAAATCAGAAAACCAGGAGGGTAAAAAGATCATGAGCCACTAAAAAATACGAGGATACATCCGTAAAAATGCGACGCACGGTAGCCATAAGCAGTTTTCATAAGGCTTTCTTCCTGTGTCTCTTTGACACTCCCCACCCCCGAGCCAGCATAACACCCGGAGCTGCCCCACCCACTGCACAGCAACCCCCCTCTCCCCCCCTTACGCGATGGTCACCACCCGAATGTGTGAATGTGGACCTTGGGAGACAAGAAGGACAGGAAATAATGAGATCCCCCCCCCTTCCTGGAAATATCAGCGTCCTGACCCTCCCTTGGCACATGGCCCCAGACGTCCGTCACCAGATGTGATCAAGCCAAGACGTCTCAAACGAGCCCGACTGAGCACCTTCAGCCTATCGGATCCTCCGGAGCTATTTCCGGCACTTTCTTACACTTCAAGGCCGTCAGGTATTGAGCGAAGCCCGAGGACTATCACGAGTTTCCATATGTGACAAGTGACCACCCCTGGCCTCAGTGTGCCCTCCAAACATGACGGCTTTTCGTTCATCTCCCAGGAGGGGGTCCGCAGTACCTTTCCTGGCAAAAGAGTATTGATTAGCCACCCGGCCACCTATGATGAAAATGACAGGCTGTGCTCTCAAACACAGAAAGGCTCAGAAATGAAATTCATGCTTTTTTGATGGTGGGTGAGTTACAGTGGCGAAAATAACAGGAGGTTTGCCTCTAGCTGAAGAATGTCCTTCAATTCACAATAGATATTAGTAATTACCACCTGGTCTGGGAATAAAGACCGAGTATGTGGGAGTTTTTTGGAGCCGAACACCGAAAAGTTCTACAAAGGGAACAATTTCGGCTTTCTGGTGCTGATGGTTTAGTCAGGACTGTTTGGTTGTGACCGAGACCTCGAGCATCTGAGGAATCTGTCCGTGGTTTGAGATAAACGCAGTATGAAGATGCTCTTATGAGACCTTTTTCACCAGAGGTAAGGCTGCCTTTGACAAACAGTTTGGAGAATCACGCACTCTTCTTAACATCATTCCCCAGGAGCACGGATACACCTACACATGCACCATAATGCTGCTCTTTGCAACCCATCCAAAGATAGATACACCTTCTGTTACAGCCCTCATCATCCATCCGTCATCTATCGTCCAGCTGCCCCTGCAGGACAGGACCATAGTGGTACCGGGAGAGGCAGAGAAGCTGAGAGGATATCCTGGCCAGGATGCCAGCGCAATGCAGGGCAGATACTCTGGGCAATCGAAAAGTGAGTTTTTAAAACTTGCTCAGTTTATTTTTTTGTTGTATTTGACATGAGATCACCAATGACCTAAAGTCAGGCTTCCTCATAATATCTTACAGTACTGGGAAACCAAAAGTCTCAACGAAGAACTCTCATTAAATTCCCGAAACGCTGCAGAATTTTTATTTTTGAAAATCCTGTGGACTCCTTGAGTTTTGGCAATTTGCTCTTCAAATGAGAAACACCAATTAGGCTGACTATATGTCTTTGAAAGGTGGGAGTGAGCCCACACCACATGCAGAGAGCATGCAAGCTCCAAACACAGAAGGAAGGTGGGATTCGAACCTCCAACAGTGGAGGAGGGAAGCAACAGAGTGAGTAGCTGAGTCACTGAACTACCCAACTCAACAATCTGCAGTGCTACAATACAATACAATACAATACATATGCTTCAATACATTGCATACAATACATTAAATATCCACATTAACAAGACATATACATCTACAAGATATATTCTCCTCTGGCTGTCTGTTGGTTGTATCAATCCCCTCTGTTACTGTCTCACACACAGTTAGTCAGTAAAACCATAACCCCCCCATAGCTAGCGGCCCCTTCTGATGGTGCATGACAGGAGTCACATCTCTTTGCTATTTAATCATCAGCCCCCATCCTGCACTTTTCTCTTCATCTCCGGGCCATTTTTGTTGTTTCTGGGGCAAAAAGTCACTTCAAAAACTAAACAAACAGCCAGTGAGCAGAGTCAGAAAATGTTAGCTAGCTAGCTGGTTCAGTGTCTCTGAAATTTGTTGCACATTTATTTAATATCAAGAACAATAACAGCAACAATAAGAGGGACTGCTGTGGCAGATTGTGATGCAGGGGGCAAAGCCTGTATGCTTTTGATCGGAAGGTCACTGGTTTGAGCCCAATATCGGCAGAATGATCTTGTCTGTGGGCCCTTGAGTAAGACCCGTAACCCCCAGCTACAAGGGTAATAGTGCAGGTGACTGCCCTTCACTGCCAAGCTTGGTCTTGCCTCTATGTGTCAAGATGGGGTCAGCAAAAAGAAAATTTCTCAATTGGGATCAATAACGGGTCATTATTAATCATATTTAGTGTAGTGACTGTTTGTGGCCAACAGGGGGCCCCACACAGATGCATATTTTCAGTGGCAGTAAACACTGGCAGACGAAAACGGCGTGATGGGAGATCCACGCTGACTGGGGAGTGCTCCCTCTCACTTTCCATACCTTCGTTCGTTTGCATTCCACGTCCTCCTCTGAAGCTTTACTCCGATCTTTTCCCCTTCCAAGTAAATCTGAAGTTCGGATAACCCCCGGCAGACTCTCACTTAAAAGCCCATTCACGCCGGCGACGGCGGAGTATCTTTCTGGTTAAATTCATCCATAATAAACAAGCAGCAGGGACGACAAAAGGAGGAGCGACGGTGTGGGCCGACCTTTCCGCGCTCCATCTCCTTCTCGCATTGTCAGTTCTCTCTGGGACGATTTCAATTTGCTCTCCTCAAAGGAACAGAAAGACAGCCCATCTCAGCAGGTGGCTCGGTGCCATAGGATCAATGAGACCCTCCTTCTGAGGAAGAGTAGGGCAGCTGGGGTCAACGGATTGAATCCCGCTGTCTTTCAGTGACATCCGACGAGCAAGGCTCTTCTCTTCAGATCCGGACTTCACTGTTCTGTCTTGTAGGAACCCAAGGAAGGGGGTATATGAGAATCACAGCCTTTGGCCTCATTTGGGAACCTCACAAACAGTATGAGCAAGATGGGATTCCAGGAGATTCCAAAGATTCAGACCAAATGGAGGTGTGCAAGCTGCTTGTTGGGCGTGATTTTCACCTAGGTACCCTACAATAGTAGAATGGATACTGCTCACCCCATTACTCATGTTTGTTCGCACACATCTGAGCTGGGAAGGAGGACAGGGACCATGGGGTGGAGGGAGAGATCAACGGACACTCACAGATCTCATCTGAGAGGGAATGGGCTCTCAGGTCAGAACAGCAGCCACCTGCCAAATTGACAATGATGTCAAATTACAAATTACACAGCCATTACCTCTCTGTGGGTCTGCTAGGGTGTTTTGTAAGGGTTTGTTTTGCTGGAGTCCACAGTGCATCCTGGGATTGGATCCAGACTTCACGCAACCCTGAACTGGAAAAGCAGTATTGGTAGACAGATGAACGGATGAATGAATGGAGGGATGGACAGATGGATATACAGGCACATTACCGATTTCTGCATGTATTACATACCCAATAATCCAGTGCCACGAGAGCTTGTGTGGGAGACTGCATTAGGACCGAGGGAATACCCAGATGGCGACCAGTGACACGCCCACACACCAGCTGACATGCCTCGACCAATTGGACGAGAACAAAGGCTCACCCTCACCACAAATATATGCCATGCCCTTAAGGGGAGAGAGGGGTAGGCGTCCCATGGGCTGTGGCGGCAGGGTAGTAAAGTGGCGAGGTCGGAAAGAGAGCCCAATTGCTCGTTATACCGATTTAACAATCGCAATCGACAGCTTGTTGGTGGGAGACAACACCAGGAGACCAACTCACGCATCTGATACCAGACAAAGGCACCGAAAATTCCTGAGCTTGGAGGGAAATTGGCAAATGTGGGGGGTGGGGCAGGGAGGGGGTTGATTGCCTCATTCTTATTCACTACATCTGATTCCCCCAAAAATCCCAGTTGCAATAGCTTGCAATCATACATTTATGTTTAAGAAGATGGCTTCTCCAGAGATCCGAGTACTCAGAAGTATGCAAATACTTCCAATATTATCCAAGAGCAAGTAAGTTATACATAAAATCACAATGACCAACTCACTGATGCCAGTTACTAACAAAATAATACATTTTGCATCAATCCTCAATAATTTATACTGAACAAATATTCTACTAAACGTAATTGTTTTAAGAAAAAAATGTGTTACAGGTGTAAATTCCATTATAAATTCAATAGTACAAGGCACACTGTGTGTGCTTCAAATAATGACCTTTCCTTTCACTATCATGGAACAATTTTCTCACAAAAAAAGGGACAATTAAAATTGAAAATTCAGTCAATGTTCATCGCAAACAATTGGATTCATCATTAAAAAGAATTGATGACCTGTCTTCAGTGCTTCAGTCCTACGTGAAATTTACAGTTTTCAATATTTTAACTGGCACTTTTTTTCTGTTGTATGGGAACCTTTGATCACAGCCTGCAGCCACTGGCAAAGCGGAACTGCCCTAACCCCTTTGACACGGGTAGGAAAATGAGGGCAGCTCTCTTTGTGGGGAGGTGACAGCAGTCAATAGCAGCCAGAGAATGAATCCCAATTACAGGAGTGACCCGGGGGAGGTGGAGCATGTGTGACTCATGAAATTAGTATGTTTCTGTTATATGACATCACAGGAAACCGCTATCAGAGCTGGGAAAGTGAACACCGTCTATCATTCTGCATGTTATACTTGCTGACTGTAGTGATGTTTTCCACCACTCAAACTAGGCATTTGAATGGGCCCCCCTTGAAGTTTGCCTCCCCCCCCCTGCTGGCCACAAATATATCCTACACTGGGGAGGGCCAAAGTGACATTTTGAATGAAGCCGCAGAAACAACAAATCCTGCTTACAGACTGGTACAGCGTAAAAGGTACCCCCTGCAACCTTCAGCCAGAATCATTAGACATTCACGTAAGAACTTAACTTGCGGTTAATGGACACAGTCAAACCATGTAGACACATGCAA
>JAABNY020000001.1:5416205-5456393 GCA_015164015.2 Brevimyrus niger
CTGAGGACCGGCTTCTTGCATTTGTCTTCATTAATCTAAGGCTCCTGAAGTCTGACTATCCTCCGCTGCTGTGGGCCGGGGGGGCGGGATTGAGCAGGAGGGAGAGGAGAAACCAAGATGGAAATCTGATGGTTCCAGCTGTCTCACACAGCCCCCTCTGCTCTCTCACCTACACCTGCCTTTTCGTTGCTACCCCCGCAGTATCAAAACAGTGGGAAAGCCCTTCCAACCGCTAACAGTTTGCTGAGTTACGCCTCTGGGTGAAAATGGCTCCTCTGGTCAAACAGTGCTCCTTATAGCTTTTAATTACCTTGATATTCATCCATTTAACTTATCCAAAGTAGTTTGCATTAGAGATTACAATTTACGTGCTTACAAAACAGAAGCTAACTTTACACAGTGAGATGTATGAACCCCCACTCCCGATCTTGCAATCATATAACCCAGCTATACTCACATTCAGAGTGCCTCCTTCTGGCCAGAACCCACCTTTTGAGATCCACACAAGCTCCTGAAGGACAGTTCTGAGGAATCAAGCGAGCAAGCGCCTCACCATGGCAACGGGGGCCACAGAAATAGCCCTCATTCATACTGATAGCAAAATAAGCGGGATGTGGACGGTAAGTGTGCGCCGATCTGGCGGAACCTTTCCCCGGGAAGTTCTGTGTCATGCGGATCAAAGGCGTCTTTCAGCAGCTCTGCAGCTCTGGGGCGCTGCACTCCCTCCCCGTGCTGGAGGTCAGAGCGAGAGCGGCGCGTTCACCGACATAACGAGCACTTCAGCTGAAAAAGCTGTGCTTTTTTATTAAAAGCATTTCAAACACTCACGGTCGAACGATGACAATTTAATTCAGACAAAGTGTATAAAGTTACTGCTAACTGAAGGCTTCTTTGCATCCTTTCAGTTAAATTGAGGCCAAATATGACCCTGTTTTGAATATGAAGCTAATATTTCCATATTATTGTTAATCAAAAGCAACAGTACTACAGCGCCTGAGGACAGCAAGGTCACGAGTTTTGTTTCTGTGGTAGAAAGGTGACGGGAATTAAAGTGGAAAACAGGGTACAACATTGCTGATGTGTTTATGCTACTAAATATCAAACAAAAATACAAGCCTTACTACTCAAATAGCTTACCGCTAATGCATCAGTTTATATCTTATTAGCTTTGAGCTGCTATGCTTACATCGCTACCATCGGAACGTCACAACAGAAATTGAGACTCATCTGTCCAGCCAATGTTTTTCCAGTCTTCCATTGTCCAGTTTTGATGAACCCGTGCCCACTGTAGCCTGAGTTTCCTGTTTGTAGCTGACAGTAGTGGCACCCGTCTTCTGGTCTTCTGCTGCTGTAGCCAATCTGCGTCAAGGTTCGCCGTGTTGTGCGTTCAGAGATGCTCTTCTGCATACCTTGGTTGTAATGAGGGGTTATTTGTGTTACTGTTGCCTTCCTATCCGCTTGGACCAGCCTTCTCATTCTTCTCTGACCTCTGGCATCAACAAGCTGTTTTCACTCAGAGAGCCGCTGCTCACTGGATGTTTTACCTTTTTCGGCACATTCCCTGTAAACCCTAGAGATGGTTTTGTGTGAGAATCCCAGTAAATCAGTTGCTTCTGAAATTCTTATACCAGGCCACGCGTTTAAAGTCACTTAAATCACCTTTCTTCCCCATTCTGATGTTTGACGTGAACATTATCTGTATCCGCATGATTTCACATATTGGGCTGCTGAACAGGTGTACCAAATAAAGTGGCCAGTGTACATATATACGATTGATACATTGCACTGTAAATCTGTATGCCGGCTCAATAGGTAACACTATAACTTCATTACTTCCAGGCATAAGGGTTCGATTTCTGCTGCTATGTTGTGGCGGGGCAGGATGGAGGGGGCAAAAGGCTAACAAACAAGAAACAGAGGGGGCACAGGGGATCTAAACCAAGGCAGAAACACAAAAGTGAACTAGAGTTGGGAGGAAAAGGCAAGGATATGTAGAGAGAACACCTAAAATCTACAACAATTACAGAAAAACTGCTGGGTAATGCACACTGCAGTACACAGCTGGCACATACACACACATATAACTAGGACTGGACAAGAAACAGGTTCAGGCCATTGACAATTAATCAGGCTAGGAATAACAAGGAACAGGTGAGGTTCCTTAACAATCAACAGGCATTAAACACTCAAACACTGGGAATAGGGATGGCTAGCAACACCTGCTGACTGTAACAGGAAAATGACAGACTGAACAGGGCAGGGACTGATCCTGACATGCTGGTTCTAAGTGTGTGTGTGTGTGTGTGTGTGTGTGTGTGTGTGTGTGTGTGTCTGTGTGAGTGTGTGTTAAGTATCTTCCCGCTACCCAGAGACAGGCTGTGTCCCTGAATTGATCAACTGAGGAACAGTTTAACGGTTTAACCAAAACTCAGGTGATTTTTTATTGTTAGTAACATGAGACTGCCAATGACCTGTAAAGTTCTGTGGAGTTTTTGAAAATTTGTGCTTCAGTTTATGTATGTATGTGTCCTACAATGGCCTGCACCCCATCCGGGGCTCTACAGCCCTGCGAATAGAACCCAGGATGAATAAGCCTTTCTGTATAATGGATGAACGATATGTACTGCAGATGGTTATAGTTCAGTCTCTGCCCTTTCTGTCATTTTAACACCTTGAAATAGCTGAGGGTACCTAGAAATCGCTGTAAAAGGGATATATATAATTCTGACTTTTATGCTAAAGTACCCAGATCAAAGAACAACGCTACTGGGATCAGAGCTTCCAAAACCGAACAGAGAAGTTGGTGAAATTTACCTTAGAAATGATAAATGACAAAGTCTCCCACATCTCTAATGATGAACCCAAGGGCCGGATTATTTTACAGGGCTATTCTGTTGCAAAAAAGGGCCCATATCTCAATCTGTGTTTCATTCAACCATGCTGCCACAGTTACAGAGCCAACTCATTCCTCTGTGGAGATAATGATGGTTTGATCTTGAAGGCAGGATCGGACGAACTGCAGAATTTTTATTGCCTCATGTCAGCAATCACACTGGAAGGCAACCCAATCAGAGAAGCCTACTATATTAAGAAGGTTTTACCTGTTACAGGCATGTTTACGAGGTAAGGTTTAAAGCCCGTTCCATGCTATATATGTGATACATGAGGAAGAGGAGGTTTTCCATCAAGTGGAATGTAAACAGATCGAAATACTTCAGACGTCTCTGCTCTGTGACACAGGAATTCTTTTCTGATCTGCATTACAGCCATCAGCTACTAACGCCCAACACTGCCCCCCCCCAACAAACCTCTACAGCAAACCTCATCAAAACCCACCGTATGCTGATGACATATTGCTGCCTCAAACCCTCAAATATCCATCGCCCAGCTCCTCTGCCTGATAAATAAATCCGGGCTCTCTCTGGCGTTGTGGACCGGCGATAGTGTGAATTTACAGCTATTAACACCAAGCAGAAACGAACCGTCTCTGAAATCAATTCCCCCTCAAAACAACTTCTGCTATCTTGGGATCATAGTAACAAGACAGCCAAATGAACTGCTTAGGAGAAATTGGAGATAAAAATTGAAGAACTCAAACAGAATATTGACTTTGGGAAGATCCAGCCAATATCTGTTGTAGGCAGGACAAACACACCGATTGCCTGGCCAAAGTTTCACTATATCTCCTCTAGGCCTTGCTATCTTTTAATGTCCCATAGCTTCTTAAAAAAGCTTAATTCCACAACCATTCGTACTGCATCATAAACCAGTCAAAATGCACACCAAGAAAAATGCATAGAGGCTTCATTCGCCCTACATTTTAAATGCCACTAAGAGGAAGCTAATCGCTAAGAGGAAGCTAATCGCTAAGAGGAAGCGTCACGCTCAATGCTAAATGCTTGTTTGCGTTGCTAACGACGGTACACATTCCTTTTCCTTGCCTCATTAAAATAGCTGTTACACGCAGCACAGTACTAGTATACAGGGATGTGAACAAACACACTGAGGCCTGAAGCATGTAAAAAGATAACCTCACATGCGGCTAATGACACTTCCCCACCTGTCGGCACTGAAGCTATTTTCTCTGCTGGGGAACAATTGGGGTTATTGAGTGCAAAAAATCGACAAACGGAAATGGTAGCTCTGCGTCTGTTAAGCAGATATTATATTCCATGTCATATTTAATACGAGTAGCTTGTGGGGTCACAAGGAAAAAGAACATTACATGAAATTTTGAACATGAAAAACAATGTTCACCTTTTGGGGAAAATGATCTTCGACCTGTGTAATAACAGGCTGTGGGATAGTTTTACAGAAGGTGAAGAGGGGAAATTGATATCAACTCAGAAACAATAAGACACCTAAGGGAGGGAGGGGTAAATTCTGACATTTTGGGGGATATATCTATACTCATAAGATGCTTAAATATTCAAAAAAGCGAATTTGGTTCTGTTCATGATGCCTCACAGTTCCTCCTTAATTACTCCCTGCAGTCATTTTATGAAGCAAATGAATGTCTTGACAGTTTTCTCCAAGGAAAAACAGACCCATTCAATATGTCATTTCCCATTTAGTGCTACAGGTATTTTTGCTACTATAAGCAATGCCAGTGATGATAATGATAACAACATTTTTTCTCACCATTTCGCTCAGTAAAGGAATATACACACGTATGAAAAAATACATCAAGGTCTTCATTTTTTATGCTATGTGGGAATTATTAAACTGATATACAATATAATATATAATCAAAGCTTAAGTTCACGTTGAAAATTCAAGCCAGTGAGTGGTAAATAAATGGTAAATGGCAAAAATAATTACCTGTATATCGACTATGTGCTTTTGTTATTCAAATGGTATATTTGTGAATGTCTTATACATTAAAGAAATACTCAATACAAAGATCATGTCTGTGGCATTTTTCACAGAAGCTCATATTAAATCCCTAGAATTGCTGAGATTGAACCTTGCAGCATCGAGGAGGGTCAGGCTATAAAGAGAGAAACCCTCAGACTAAACCTGGTTGGCCTGCCTGTCATATTTACCCCTACCTCCAGGAGGCGATATTGAGCTATGCGCTGGTAAATCAGTCAATGGTGGCACAGAGTTCTGCTGAGAAAATCAAACCAACAAACCCAGTCAGCCTATTCAAAAAGGTCATGTGAGGGAGCGCTTTCGTCCTGCTTCTGCCATTACTCTTCACCACAGACTTACTGTCTTGTAAAGTTCGTTCCAATAAGCGATAATCCGCAAAAATAAAGAAGAAATCCACAGCTTGGTGGATTCTCTTAGGGGAACAAAGGATCATGTTCTAAAAATACTTTCTAATGAAGGGTTTTGTACATCATAGCTTCTTCATAAAGCACGAAGAGAAAAGCCACTCTAAAGAACATTTGCCGTTCGATCACAGGAGCCCACTGGGACAGCTTCATAAACAAGGCGTGATAGGTCACTTTCAGCACTCTGCTATCGCTGGGAGGGTCAGAACTCCGTGATATTGACACTATCATTTGAGCCTCGTAGCTGGGGGAGTGGGGGGGGGTCCTTTGACACGCCTTTTCTCTTTTTCTTGCTTTCACGCTTTTATGAAAAAAAGGAAACTCAAGGAAACACATCAGAGCAATGAAATTACATGAATAGAAGAAATGCAAAAAATGGGGGAAGCAATTCTGGGTCACGCCCCCCACCGTAGCTGTGTATAAGGAGTTTTACCCTCACAGGTGGATTAGAGCAGTGTCTGTGTGTGTGTGTTTGTGCACACGCTCCTGTATGTCTCCTGCCTTGTGACCTGTCCTTCCTAGGATAGGCTCCAGGCTGACCCCAAACCTGTACTGGAATTAGCATTTTTGGAACATTAAGGGGGTCATTACATGCCCCGAGAATTAAGCACCATTCCATTATGTTAGATAATAATTAGTTGGGAACAGTAAGGCATTCTCACACAGAAAGGCCCAGCGTTTCAGACTTTATTGTGGAGTTTGCAACACGTCGTTCTCACCGATGCCTACTCGTACCGATGGTGTTCCGTTTCAATACCTTTGTAAAGGTTATAAGTTATAAATAATACAAAGCAATGTTTATATAAACGGCCTAGAATGATGATTCCGCAGAATAGCAGAAATGCACTTCGGAACATAACGCGATTTACCAACAGACGTAGCCTACATATGTGGGTGAAAAAAAACGAAAATGCGAAAATGTTTTCCAGAAAGGTGACAGGGCGCCTTCACACCTCCGTGGCTGTGGGTTCAATTCCCTTTCCTGGGTACTTCGATTTGTTCCCCAGACCAAAAACATGTGCATCGATGTCTGTAAATTGTTTTTAATGCCCGTGTCCCTATGGGGGACAGTCCGTCCTTGGACATGCACTACATTCGCTGTGACCCAGTGCTGCATAACCAGTAATTTCATTTAAAAAAAAAAATAGACTAAAGCAGAAAACGCAAATGTCTGTCTTTTTATTTATTTTATCTTTGAGTTTCTAACAAGCCAAAAACAGCATTATGTATTTTCGACTACTTATTGCATTAATTTTTATGCAGCGAAAGTGCCTGATGAAATGTTGTTTTCTACGAAATTCGCTTGATAATACGCCGTGGCGCTTCAGTCAGAGGTGCCCGGAGGTAACACCGGCGTGCGGGTTGCTGCGATTTTATTTATTTGCGTAAATATTCCCGCATCAGCCGCAGGAAAGCCGCGCACGAGAGACGGATTAGTTTGTACAGAAACCTTCTTCAGTGCGGCTGTCGCTGATGGATTGAAAATGCTGTCCAAAGGCTCTTGTGTTTGCATTTTAATCCATGCATCTTGGCATCTGCGGGTCATTGTGAAAAGGCGCCCGCAACCTGCTCGATACCTGGTTATGACTCATTCATCGGCAAGTCACCTTTATTTTTTATGAACGACCCACTTTCCCCTTACAGACATGGGGATAAACATCCTTCCTTTTATAGTCTCTCCGCCTTTATGCCATTTTTTCACGCCATGAATTCAGCCGCAATCTTTTTGTCCGCCCGCTGCTGATGTTGGCAAATCAGAGGTTAATGGAGATCAATATGTAAGCTAAAACCAGCAGGCACACTAACTGCCGTCACACGGTCCCAGCGATACTCAGACTAACAGAAACTGACAACAGTGGCAAGATTCAGGATGAAGCCGTTTTGATCTCATCATCTAATACTGACGCTCCTTTGGATCATGCCAAATGCAGCCATGCATAGGCGGCGTGCATAGATGCACCACGAAAAGTTACTCGCTTGCAATATTTTTGTACTTTTACAATGGTATGGCATGGTTGAAATAATTAGCCATCTTAAAGGGCTTTTTCTAATGTGCGTGCAAAAGGCTAATTTATTATGCAAATAACTTAATCGCGTTTCATGCCTTTGAAAGGTTAGTTATGGTCATTGCGTTGACATAATTCATCCCACGAATACTGAAAATGTGACACAGGAGCGTTGTCGCATAGGCTGCACAACTTCATTAATCTTATTTATTAGCCTACAACTTCTTAAAACGTATTTGTTTGCATTTCTGCTCTGCTGAAATGCTCGGCGTGGATCACATGTCAGTGGAGCTCATTAAACACGGCCGGCTACCAGTGATCGGCGATACAGTAGATAAGTAACACAGACGCGGCTACCGGCGACTAACTCAAACAGAAGCGAAGCTGCTTTCTGTGGCGCTCGGGGAGCCTCAACGTGCTCTGACTGATTAATTCTGCCGCTCTTCCTGCCGGCTATCTTTTATTTACGGCTGCGACGATCTACTGTACTTTGTGCCACTTTAACTTATTTATTTAGACCTAATTGGCTGCCCTCCAGGCAGGCCGGCTGTCAGGAAGTTAAAAATACATATTTTTTACAGGTGTTATAATTTTATGTGCAGTGTTTTGGTTTCCTATTAAGTGCTACAGTTTCCAATTAGACCTATCAGAGAAAGCGGAAGAATGGAACGGAACGACCTCTCAAAGTTTTATAAGGAGATGCTACAGCAGGATACCTGAGCAAATTTAACTGGACGGACATCGTGCTAAACCGTCTTTTGTGGCTTGTGTGCGATATTCTAATTCCACTTTACACAGCACTTATGCCACACTTGTAGATCAATGCTTTAAGTAAATGGTATGCCCCTACCACAATACTAGCGCAATACTCCCACAACAACTCTTGTCTATTTAATGAGGTCCCTTATTAGATGTTGTGGGATTGGATCTCAAGTGCAGCACCCTCTTGGCAAGGAACAGGAAGCCTTACTGTCACAGACTTATATTTATTATAATTGTTCTCTTGTTGTGGGAGGATTTTTTTGTGGAAAACATTTTGTTCTCCTTTCTTTATCCCAACTTTGTGGTTTGCATCAAGTATTTTGGCTATTTAAATAAGTGCAGATTTGCCTTTGGACTTTAAGGCTGTTGTGCCGAAAAAGCCTTTGATTTTACCCTTTAGCTGCAGAAGATCGAGACCCTAGACTTGCATTGCAAGAAACACCAGAAGATACCCCCCTCCCATGTATATTATATATTATCTTTAGATTCTTGTTTCTAGAATAATAGGCAATAAAAATAGCACTTACAATTCTTTCATAATGTCTGACAGTAATGTCCACACTTATGTCATTAACTCCCTGCTAGTTCATAAGGCATTGTCTGGGAAAGCAAGATAATATGGCCACTACAGTATGGGACCAAAGTTATGCCGTGCCTGTGGCTGCAAGGTTGGCGGTTCAAATCCTGGACTCAGCAGAGTAATTTCACCATTAGTTCCTTCAGCAAGGCCTGTAACCCTCAAGGATGGCAAGGGCAACCTAGATGAGAAACCAGTTCATCACTGGCACACATGGTAGGGGGAAATAATATCTTTCATGTGTCTGGACCATGGTAACAGATCAGAGAACACATAGCATGTAAACTCCACACATAGCGGGGGGGTGGGACTGGAACTCAAAGCATGAGGCGGCAGACATCACTGAACTACAAGACATACCACAATGCCTAGGTGAGTTTTTTTTTTTTTTAACATTCAGCTCAATTGAATGCATGGTTGATAACTATATGCAGGCAATTGTGGAAGTTTGGTTTCAGCATTGGTAGGGAGCAAATTAGTCCCAAAACACCTAACCCCCTAAACACACACAGATCGGCCACAGAATTGGCAGGGAGGTGCCCCAACCAATCATTCCCAAATCTACGGCTATATTCCATACAGAGTCTGCATGAAACAGAGAGATGAGGCCGTGTTTAAATAGAGAAATTGCTCATGGTCTCATAAGAACGCACCCGTCTTGGTTATGGGAGCCGTTCTCGATTCCCTGCATCATCCGAGAGCTTGGTTTTTCAGCCAAGAATGAAAGACGTTCATTGTTTCAGGGATAAAGCATCCCAAGAAGGTCACTTTTTTATTTCTTTTTGTTACAAGCCAGAATGCCTGAATCCTTGCAGCCTCCATCTGGAAGAGCAGAGCAGGGTGGAAGGAGGGGTGGAAGCTTCCAGAATGCATGATGTAAACACTTGCACATTTGCATCGACGTCTTTCCGTTGCCATGACGAAATGTGAAGGGTTTACGTAAAGCACAGCTGAAACATCAGTTTCGTTTCTCAACGCTGCGCTTGTTGCATGCAATCATCCCGTAATCATCTCTGGGGGGTTGGTGGGGGGCTTATTTTTTGCCCAGTTTTCCTGCCTTACCAAATGTTACAATTAGTTTGGAGTTATGAGTTTATTTGGAAATAAACATTGTGCAATAAATAACGTACAAATACTGCGATTTCAGTAATTCCTAAAATCCTAAAGCAAGGTGGCGAGTTCAAGTGTAAATGCCTGTCAGTGGTGGAACGTAACAAAGTATTTGTACTTCATTACTGTACTTAAGTACATTTTTACATATCTGAACGATACGTATCTGATCAATGACATCGGTAGAGGAGTAAGTCAGTATATCTACTATTTTTTTCACAAAATGGCACACCTCAGACGTTGAGACAAACCATTGTGTGAATACTTTTACTTACTTAAGTAAGATTGTTGATGTAGCACTTCTACTATTACTTGAGTACATATTTTGCAGGATATATTACTTAAGTACTAAGCTTCAGAACTTCCTCCACCACTGGTGCCCTGTAAGCAAACCACATCCCGTTGGTGCCCTGCAGGGGGCAGTAGAGTGACCCTATCGGCATTACCAAGCAGTGTAGGGCAGAGGGCTATGTCTGCATGCCCAGGCGGGTTGAACAGTCGGTTGACCTTGGGTTTTTTGGTTCCACTCCTCTTCTGTATTTTTGCATACTTTCCCACTTCATGCACGGTTTTATATAAAGAATGTGATACTGGATTGCTGCACCCGCTTGTTAAGTGCCTTGGGGCAACTCTGTTGTAAGAAGCGCTATATAAAAAATTAATTGAATCGGTGTCCATGTCTAAAAGGTTGTGGGTTCAAATCCCGTGGCCAGCAGAGTCACCATATCACTGTGGCACCCCATGCACAAAACCCTGAAGCCCAACTGCCCCCAATCCCCACTTATACATGACTTTGGATAAAAGATTCTTCTACATAAATAAATGTAAATGTCTTAGCCTGTTTGCTGATGCAGCTTGGATTGCAGTCTTTAGAGTGGGAGTCTTTGATTGTGAGTCTCACCACAACTGGCAAAAAAAACAACACTTTACCTTTGAATTATGACATCTGGCTGCTGAAAAAAGGTTTGTTTGCCTAACTCGAGGATCTTATGTGTCAGTGAAAATCTGAAAAAGTCTCACCTCTGTATATTTTCATGGTCTCTGTAGACTTTTTTGTTGTTTTGTTGAGCTTGTAGACCACAGTGCCCTGCTGAGCCTGGAAGGGACTTTGGAAATAATCATCACACACCATATAAGTGGCACACTAATGCCCCCCCCCCCCCTCCATTGGTGACAAAATGACGGGAGTGGCAGCCAGCTCTGATTACCACCTCACCAGGTAATTAAAACAGTGCGGGCTGGCAAACGAGCTCACAGGCACAATGTGTCCTAATGAACGGCAGGCTGGGATGGAGGAGGAGGAGGGAGTAGTCCAGGAGACATCTGATCTGTCGTCTGCCACGGTCACGGGGCCTCAAGTGACAGCCAGGTAGTGTCGTCACGGCGATTGACGACAGCCACGCTTGGATACACAAGCGGAGGGACCTCAGTGGCTGGCTTCTCTCAGCATCCATTTCTAGGGTTCTTTCAGCTGAAAAAGCTGCACTGATCGCCAGCAGGGGGCGCTGTTAGGGTTACCAGGTTACCAGTCAGACCAGTAGCAATCAGGGCCGGCTCAGTACGGATGTTTCCTGGTAAACAAAATGTTGCACATTAACAGTGCAACAGCGTAGTCACCCAACGGCGGGAGGGGAGAAAACATGAAGACAAGCCTCCGAAATATTGCCAGGATAATTACAGGCCCGTTGAGCATTCGGGATCTCACTCCGCGTTTCCATGCCCACAATCCCCACCCGGCAATGGCGTAATTTGCTGCCGCGCCGTCAATTACGGGGCGGGAGGGGGCTGGAGCGGGCTGGAGCGGGCTGGAGCTTTCCCAAATGAAGATCCGTGTGCAGAATGCTAGCCTGTGGCTAGGGAGTCGCACGCAGCCACGCCTGTCCAGCTATGCAACGTTTACCCGCGAAGTTCCTGAATATCGGGAATCGCTCACATGTCTGGACTGATCAAAATGTAGGCCTGACATGTCTATATTCTTATATCTGTGATTATTTCTTCCACATAAATCACAAACAATATTCTGCTGGTCTCAATTCCTGCTTACGATGCTGGGCCCGGCTTTGCGGATTTATTTGTTGTCTATGCACTGGATGGTCGGGGGGTGGCAGGGCTTGTGGGTGTATCCCCTTTGATGTACCGGCTCCTGTGAAGTAAACACTTCAATCCTGAATTGGGGGAAGAAACGAAGAGCAGGCGTGAGGAACTTGTGCACTCAGCATGTTTTCCTCACAGAATGGATCCCGGGTTCGCCACCACGACACAGGGCTGATGGATGTGAGGACAGGACACAGCAGAGGACGACATAAACGCCTCTTCAATGGTGATCCTCACTAGCACACCCTATAATGACCCTCCATAATAAATAAGAAGGGAGGGCACTGTGGCAGCCGCAATGCACCCAGCGTAACCATCGGGGGGCAGCTAACGGCCATGCCACCAGGCGGCGCTGATCGCAGGGTGTCTGTCCCAGCTGATCTGCATGGTCGTGCTGGCGGATTCTGTCCATGTCACTATCTATCAGGCTATACACTCTTAATTATATGCCACAATCTATCACTATCAATCTACATATCCTTTAATTATGTCACTATGTGTTACTATCATTCTATATATTGTTAAATTGTGTCAATCCGTCACAATTTCCCCATATAGAGTAGTGATACTTCATTTGTCCATGTGAGAAAATTTGAATAATGGCTTTCCAGAGTGGCATGTGATGCCCCACCGCAGGAATTATAGCCTTCTGGAGTGGCATGTGATCCCTCCTCAGGAATGAGGATCTTCCAGAGCGGAATGTGATCCCCCCCCCCCCTCCCAGGAATAACTGACTTCAGAAATGACAAGAATCGCCCCCACGAATAACGGCCTTCCAGATACCTGTATTGGCTTGGTCATGGCCCACCAGCTTTGAGCTTCAGGCCCCCAGCCTGTGACATAAAGACTACTCCAGTTCTAGCCCTGCCTTCGGAGCCGACTTCTGGTATCTGTGCTACTGGTTCTGCTCACCGACGGAATGCCGGCAGTGGCGGAGTGAGGTCAGCGACTCCCAACCCGGACGATTAACTCTCAGCTGAGATGTCGAGAACACTGGGACCAATCAGGCTGGCATGTATAACCAGAAGGCAGCTTTTTCTCTAACCCTAAATGTGCTTTAAGTCTGTTTTCAAGTGTGGCCTAGCAAACAGGGCCTCTGGCAAAACACCATAGATCAAGTCTTCCAGCTCTACCTTCGGAGTCTACAGGCTGCAGATGAGCACAGCTGAAGGCACGACTGTGTCACGAATTGCTGTGCAAAATAACGCATTTACATTGAATTCATTTTGCAGATACTTTTATTCAAAGTACAGTACATTTTGTTTTTGAGAAGGCAGGGTCAGAAAGTCCTGGGGGCGATTGGAGGGTAGGGGCCTCAAGGGCCCAACAGCGAAACTACTCTGCCGACCCTGGGATTTGAACCAATGACCTTCCAATCACTAAAATGCTGAGCTAACAAGTTTAAACCACGCAGAGATATAGAAAACCGCCAGGCTTGACTGGAATTTCATTTCACGTTCACATGTCTCCAGAGCAAGGGTCATTTAAGCAACCTTGCACCCTATAGATTTGTTTTTGAGTTAATTAATAAGCTTATATCCATAGTTATGCAACTTGATGCGTGACCTGCATTCTAGTGGAAAGAATGTGCAGCGTGTTCTGTACCAGACTCTGACCCACATATATATTTCAATTCTCTGGCTAATTATTTAAATGAAAATTCTGGAGAGGAGCGCTGTTTAAGCTTGTCCTTAGCTGACCGCGAGCGCCTCACAGAATGGGTCAAGTAAACAAAGGCTTCCAGAATCCTCACGGCCCCTATCAGCTCACTCCATCCTGCAACCCCTGTTTACTATGCCCAGATGGGGGGGGAGGGGGGGGTCAAAACAGCCTGGACAGCCATGCGTGATGCCCCCAGGTATTCGGGGTTAGTAACTACCAAACCTTCCCCACACAGAAGTTCCTATCTTCTCAGTAATTATCATAATTATGCTGGCTTAAGTTACTGGTTATCTTACGCAACACAAAAAGAATGACCTGATATTTTACAAAATGACAATTAAAAGTACATTAAAAGGCAAAAGCATCATCAGATGATTAAACTTAAAAGGCTGTATTGTGTTTTTATCATATCACTTAGGCGTGCAGGACTGTTGTGAACAATATAAATATTTTTCAATTTTTTCTTTTTCATATATACCTCCCTTTATATAACAGATGTTAATGTGAACAATATACATATTTTTCAATTCTTTCTTCTTCATATATATACCTCCATTAATATAACAGATGTTAATGTTTTTAGAGTTGGAAGTACTAGTTTAATGTATTAATGTCCTTTTCAAATTGCCCCAGAAGTCTGACATGTAAACGCCGGGTACTGATCGCCCTGTTATGATTTTGTTGCCATTTGCTGCATCTCCCCTGATAAATAGACAAGTTATGCTAGTGGGGAAGAGAGAGACAAATGCGTCATTTGGGAAATAAGCGGTTGGCGCGAACAAATTAGTTAATGACTGGATCTCTTCAGGGGGAGAAGCGTCGAACTCAGCGGTATCACAATCCAATAATGACTGCGTACCGGGAAACGTGCTATTTAGCAATCTGGCTATCATCTCTTTGAGGGGCCAGACAGGAAGTGCTCAGACTGTGGTTTGATTGGCAAGGGGTTGGAAGGATGATCGTCCTTCATGGTTTGGTGACAGGTGTAATGACCGGCGTGCGGCGAGCGGGGAAGCAGGTGACCGAGCAGTGAATATGGGCAGAAACGAGGTTAATTCAGGGTTGATAAGGTGACAGGGGAGCACATGGCAAATTCATGTTAATGACGGACCCGGGGAAACAAACTTGAACGTAGACTAAATACACGAGACGAGCAGAAAATAACAGGTGAAAGGTGATCACAATTGCAGTAGGACACGTAGGTAATGATGGGGCGTGGCACACGAGGATTGTACGAGCAGGTCATGACAACAGGGTCCTTGTCATGCGAGTCCTGAAAAGTCCCTAAAAGAAAAACAACACTCTGGCAACAACTGTCATCTTCTCGAAGTTGGCACTTAGTATGTGGTTTTGCAAACCATAGCTTAGCACCCTGTCTCTTTAGTCTCTATAGGAACCCCGCCGTTTTATGATGTGGATATGGATTTGCCAAGCATGTGTGCGCAGTTAATTAATTTTTTCGTCTGCAAATTTAGGTGACATTTCAGCTAACACTTCTTGTGGATATTTCAAATTATTTCAGACCCAGAAATAACCGTAACAGGTCCAAAGACTGACAGAGCCTTTGAAGATTCTCATTTAGTACAATAAATATTAAAACTCAGGCCAGATAAATATTCTCCGCCTACCCCACCCCTTTTGACTATGATGTAGCAAAGTGGAATATCAAACGCCAGGATTTGTATGTGTGGGCTGAGGTGTGAAAAAGTGAACAAAATCCCTCCAAAAAGCCACACGGCAGAAACCATCAAAGTATCCAGAATATTCAGCATTCTTGTGGTTTTAAACCTCTCTGCTCTTCGTTGTCAGGGTAATCCTACTTTGCTCTCCGCATATTTTGAGATGTATACCAAGGGTTTTATATGTGGGCGGGGCCACAGACCCCCAACTGAAAGCTGATTGGCTCCTCGTGTGCCCCATCCCTTGTCACTTATTGATTCAACACATATCATTGACTAATGATAAGGTTGGTCTGTCTGTATACATTATGACGCATCTTAATCCTAGAAATCCTAGAATCACTCCTGCATATACCTAGAAGAATCGGTATCATTTATTTTCATGATATCCATAATGTGTCTGAGCAATGATGCCGAAGCCACTGACCAAATGACGTCACTTCACAACCCAACTCCTGACAAGATACCCCATTGCCGTTGTCCATCACTGCAACCACTGGGAGTTTTCCACCTACCAACAAACTCCTGGATATTGACTGGACGACACAAACAAAAAAAAAAATCAATCAAGTGTCTGGACATTCCCAGATGACCTGCCTGAGATGTTTTATTATGCTGCTAACATTTGTCTTGTGTCCTTGGAAACATTCCTAACACAACAGACTCCCTAAATGAAAAAAGACCAGAAGAAAGAGTTACCATGGTGATACATCCATAGTATGATGCGCCATTAAAAGCCTCCAATGTCTTTGTGGAGGAATTAAACACTGTCAGGAGAAATACACTTGTCTTTGTTTCTCCTCTATGGCTGAAACAATTATGTGGCACCAAACAAAAACACGAAGCATCCACTTAGGGGTGGCAGTGTGAAGCACCGTACCCAGGAGATTCACAGTTTGCATACAGTGGTGAATAAACAAAACAGCATGCTGGTGGCATAATCTTCGTATCAGCATAGATCACCAACACAGTCTAGAGTTCTGAGGACTCCGCTCATGTGATGCTAATCTGAAGACCAACGATGCTCTATATGTTAAGATCTTCAGTTCTTCAGACTTACGTTAAATGTCTTTTTTGAACTTATCTACTGTTTGATGGTTTCCTTGATGTACAGTAGTACGTTGGGGTGAATCATATGTACTTATGCATACATATTAGATTGTAAACAGCAGGGTGTAAATGTAGGCAGAGCTCACTGGAGAGCAGCTCTGTCGCCTTATGGCTAGATTGCACCTCCCCAGAGTGCAGGGGCGCCTCCTTCAGTGTTAATATTTATTTCTTAATAGCCTAAAGGTAGTAATTTCTTATTGTTCTTAATTTACTGAAAGATTGTAAGTGAATGGTTTAATTAAAGGTCAGTTTTGTGCTAAAAATGTTGTTTTTTTAATCAATGTAATTTTTTTCTTAGTAGTTGTGACTTGACATTAATTTCTTGAGCAGATGAGATATTCCTACGTGAGACCTTGATTTCTGACCCATGTTTTTTGTATTTTGACTTACTTTGCTTACCATACTTACTAGGTAGACTCTGCTAGAGGTAAGATGTTTGTAAGAAACAATCCGTGAATAACTCAATATTTTAATGCATTTTTTAAAGGGACATTATGAATGAAGAAGACGACCTGTAAGTCATCCATCCAGTTTCAGAAACAACATGTCCAGTTCCACATATTTGGAAACTGCATCTCTACAGTCACAGGACGCCCAGAGCCTATGGGTGTAAAGCAGGGAACACTCACTCACACATGCACCTATAGGTGATTTAGCAACTCCAATCAGCCTCAGCATGGCTTTAGATTGGGGAGGGAAACCGGAGTGCCCCACAGCAACATGGGAAGAACATACAGACACCACACACAGAGAACCCTGGCAGAGATTAGAACTCACGTCCAAGAGCTGTCAGGTGACGGGCCAAACCACAGCACCACCAGACCACCCACACTAAGCACTTTTGATGCACTTTTAATTAAGATGCTATGTTTTGAAATATATAACTATATAAATAATACCATGTGATATGTACAACACCCATATCAAATAAAAATTAATTTTGATCACATTTTTTCAAATGAATATATTGCATCAGTCTGTGATCATAAATACAAATGATAACTAATGTACAGAGGGGATTATATATGAGCTGCCCTTCCTCTCTCATTTACATCCCACATATACGTTTGTTTATCAGAAGCTTTTATCTGAAACACTGTACAGTTGAGAAAGCAGCGCCAGACAGTGCCTGGAGCAGCCTAGTTAAGAACCTCACTCAGGGGCCTAATAATACATTTATTCTGCTAGTTGTTGGATTTGAACCCACAACCTTCGGATGCTAATCTAAAGAGCCATACACTGCCTTTAATCACCAGTCCAAATCAGCAGCAACTTTCAGCAGAAACCCAAGCTCACTATCTAAGCTGGTGTTTTCTTTTGCTCTAGTTACTACAATCAACAGTAAGTATATAGGTAGAGAAAAGTCGAAGCCATAATATTCAAATACTCATCCGGAATGCAACACAAATAAACCTGTATTCTAATCTAAATCAAGGCCTTGAGTGAGAGTTGAATTAACTTAAAATTAATAACGACATTAACGGAATGAAATAACAAAAACATTTACATACGGACCCGTCAGCTGCATCGTGAAGAATTTATATGTGGTCAGTCATTTTAAAGGGGTCAGTAATTTACTACTTAATGGAGCTGCAATATTAAACTCCACTCGGCACTAGCTGTTGACAAAAGGAAGTTGTCTGTAGCAGAATCAGTAAAAGGTAAAAAAAAAGAATAATAATAAATATACATAGGCCTTGACAAACAAATTCAGGGGTCAGATGTAAACTATGAAATTGGATTCTTTAGTTGCCTTTTAAGTTTAATATCAAGTTTCCCAAACAATAAAACTACGAGTCCCATGACTGGCCCTGCTCCCTAGGCCGTTTCAGAGACTGTGGGGCAATTCTGGCAGGTGCTGTCCTGAAAATCAAACGAGAGGGAGCTTAGTGCTCTAAACCTTGGGCAGACTATTCATGTGTGCCACCCTTTAGCCTCCAAAACCCCTTATGTCCTACATTTACTCGCTGTCGTTTCAAATCACCAGGTCAATGCTAATTATCTTTAACAAATCCACATGCTCACCTAGGGCAGATTCTACAGTAACACAAGTCACATTACTATTTTGATATTATTTTTTTACCAGTTGCCGTTATACAAAGCGAGGTATGCTTTTTTTTGTTGCAAAGCGATCTGCATTTTTTTTTTGCAGAAACAGGGTCAGTCAGTCCCTGGAACATTTTGGGGGTTAAGTGACCAAAGGCACAATTACTCAGCTGACCCTGGGGTTTGAACCAGTAATCTTGTGAGCACAGGCCCAGCTCCCAAACCTGCTGAACCACACATCATGAACTGATTCAGATTCCATATCAGAGCAAATCAAACAAACTGCCCTGGAAAGGCTTGTAGATGTTCCACAGCTCCTGGCCCTGTTTAATGAAGGGCTGCTCATCAGAGTGTCCCGTAGCGTGACCAGAACCTTCACTGGACGCTAATGCTGGCTGGCACTGAGGTGAACCTCGGCGACCTCGTTAAAATCAGCACGGCAGCTCGTGGTCACTAAGGCGTTATCAAACACACGCCTCACTCCACTGGCGGGAAGGTTCATCTCGCTTGAGGGGAGTCGGCTGACTCAAGGCGAGAAGGATCATTCCCTGTGTGTCTCACGTTTCTTTGCAATGATGAACCTGAACCTCAGTTCTGGACGGGGGTGGTGGGGGATGAAACGGTGCTGGTGAGCGGAAAGATATGTTCAAAGATGATCAGATCTCTTTGCACATCCAGCAGAGCTGAAGAACCCAGTAAACGCTGGGTTCGCCCTATTTCTGCCTGTGTTTGGAGGGGATCTGTGTGCGTTTGTGAGGAGATGATTTCCACATCACAAGCTGCAAACATGCTGTGGAGAGATTGTGACCCCTGCGGAGGCCTCAGCATGCCTGCATATTATTCATGATGATTCCCCATGGGGCATATTACCAGACTGCAAATACCGCGGCATTCGCGAGGCCCTGATTCCACACAGCCTGGAACCCGCCCTCTGCGCCGTTCGCGAGGCCCTGATTCCACGCAGCCTGGAACTCGCCCTCCGTGCCGTTCGCGAGGCCCTGATTCCACGCAGCCTGGGACTCGCCCTCCACACCCTCCGCGCCGCTCGCGAGGCCCTGATTCCACACAGCCTGGAACTCGCCCTCTGCGCCGTTCGCGAGGTCCTGATTCCACGCAGCCTGGGACTCGCCGTCCGCGCCGTTCGCGAGGCCCTGATTCAACGCAGCCTGGGACGCGCCCTCCGCGCCGTTCGCAAGGCCCTGATTCCACGCAGCCTGGGACTCGCCCTCCGCACCTTTTGCGAGGCCCTGATTCTAGGCAGCCTGGGACTTGCCCTCCGCGCCGTTCGCGAGGCCCTGATTCCACGCAGCCTGGGACTCGCCCTCTGCGCCATTCACGAGGCCCTGATTCCACGCAGCCTGGGACTCGCCCTCCGCGCCGTTCGCGAGGCCCTGATGCCACGCAGCCTGGAACTCGCCCTCCGCGCCGTTCGCGAGGCCCTGATTCCACGCAGCCTGGGACTCGCCCTCCACACCCTCCGCGCCATTCGCGAGGCCCTGATTCCACACAGCCTGGAACTCGCCCTCTGCGCCGTTCGCGAGGCCCTGATTCCACGCAGCCTGGGACTCGCCCTCCGCGCCGTTCGCGAGGCCCTGATTCCACGCAGCCTGGGACTCGCCCTCCGCGCCGTTCACGAGGCCCTGATTCCACGCAGCCTGGGACTCACGCTCCGCGCCGTTCGCGAGGCCCTGATTCCACGCAGCCTGGGACGCGCCTTTGTGCTGTTCAGCTTCTCCGAGATGCTAAACATCAGTGACAATCCTACAGGCCTGTTATCACTGTTTAAACCATAAAAAATACGGGGAAACAGAACAGAAAAAAAAAATGCTTTTGATAGAAAAGCCAGATCCATCATAAACATTAACATTTAAAAGGCTGCTATAAAGGATTAGATCGTATTCCAAGAATTGGTGGCACAGTGATATTAAAAGAAGCTGTATGTCATAATTAAGCAATAAGATAAAAATGGCAATAACACATGTATAAAGAAACAGCAGATTTCTTAGCAATATTTACATTATAAGCTTTTAATTAATAGAACCAAATCTGTTAAGCTAATTACATTGTCAGAGGATATATTTCTCATACGATAAAGAGACTTAAAAAGTATAGAGACCAAATACATTTTATTTCAGGTTTATTGCTATTTTACTAGCTAATATATTATCTCTTATTAAAATTAATTTTAAAATAATGATTTAGGGGTGGCACGGTAGTGTGACAGTTAGCATTATTACCGCACACCTCTGTGACCAGGGTTCAAGTGTCCGTTGTGGTTCCATGTCTGCAGAGTTTGCATGTTGGCCCTGTGTTATCATGGGGTTTAATCTAGATAATCCTGTTTCCTTCCCTGCAGTCCAAATACATGCTCAGGTGAGTTATTAAATTGTATGTGTGCTCTGTGATGGGGTGGCGCCCCATCCTGAGTTCTTCCCTGCCTTGTGCCTGTAGCCTCAGGAGTAAGCTTTGAACATCCAGTGACCCTGAAGATGGATGGATGGATGATTCACATTTACTTGGAATCCCTATCTGTCTCATGCCCTGTGCTTCCTGGGGAAGGGAAAAATGGATGGATGGGGGAAATCAGCAGCTGTGGATCTTTATCATTCCACTTTGGTCCTAACTCATTTCCATTGGTGTTATGAGGTTGTCACTCCACCTGCCAATGCTCATTAACAAGACCAATAACAGTCAAAACTGCCACCCTCCACCAGAGATAAGTAAAATGAAAGAAACAGTGCCCCCTACATGGCAGGTAACAGCACAATGAAGTTTCCTGTGAAACCAAGCATGTTGAAATATTCATTCCTAATGTGTCATAAGTATTTTAATAACATATAAATAATATATTTAAAATTCCCATCCTGACCATGACCCCCTCCCCAAATCCGATGCCTATTTTGTGCCCCTGCGTTGCTCCATCTGCTAAAACTGTTCCTGACCCCCCATTTTGTCAAACCCAATTCCCAAAGTGCTCATTCCTCCATCCCTCTCCCATGTCACATGACCAGTCCGCCACCCCGGCTGAATAAGTTGAATTGTGTGTGTGTGATGTTTTTTTTTCCCAACCACTTGACCGTCTACTGAACGTGCCAACTGGCGCCCCAGACGGCCCCTTCCCATCACTTCTGAGTGTCCGCACTTTTCATGTCGACCACCACAGTGCCTTCCTGCTCCCTCCTTGATTTCATCTATAAGTGCTTTCCCCCCCCTTAACCATTGACCTGCTGTACAAAATGAATCACAGAATACAAAACTGTTTCAGTCCCACATGGTGACACTTCAGATAAATCGCTCTAAAGCTACACAGAACACTGATTCTTTAAAACACTGTTATCAGAGCATACAACACAGGCCAGGAGTGAGTATCCATCCATCTTCCTAATGTTTATCCGGTTTTGGGTTGCGGACGGCTTGGAGTCCAGAGCATGAGATGGAGGAGATGGATTGGGGGGCCAGGTCATCGTAGGGCCCAAACTCACACCCCACAGGCAGTTTAGAGATGCCAGTTCAGCTAACTGCATTTTGGAAGAGGCCCTGACACAATGTAGCAGGAATGATCAAACTGCAGGGAGCAGAATTCAAACCCACAGCCGTGGAATGGCGAACCACCGTACCACGCTGAGGGAGCAAGTCTCACATTTGTCTTTTATTACAAAATACTTCTGTTCCACCATAATGTAACATTGTCACTGGTTCCAAATCAATTTCCTGCATTGTTGGCCATTTCCTCTACTGTTATTAACTAAATGGCAGACTTTTCATGGAACAGGCAGAATCAGCTTTGACAGACATGGTAAGATATTGACACGTCTATTACACAAAAGCCAGCCCTCATTAAGTATAAAGTGTCCCAACACACGGCAAATACAGACAGCCAGAGAGCTTGTAATCAGACACTCTGCTACTGACATATTACTTTTCCTCTTTGGATTATGTAGCCCAACTGGAAATTAAAACAGGAAAGCAACTTACACGTGTTCACATTGGAGACGCTAATTAGCTCCCTAGCAGCCATGGCAGGTTAATTAAACAGTCAGTTGGTTTTAAACAGTCTGTATCGGAGCTCAGAAATGACACACTTGTCATTGTCTGTCATCTCCATGCCCATTTTCAGTAATTATTTCCGTACATTGCAGGTTACAGGGTCTTAGGTGCATACACCTGTTTACTTTACTTGAATGGCTAAGCAAGTGTTTTCAAAATGTGGAACACGAAGAAGGTGTCTAAGTGATGATGGGCCAACAGGAGAAACATCAAAGGCTTGGCAAGATCTGAGAAGTGGGTATGCTGGGAGTTACGCAGCAGGAATGTACATCTGGTCAGAGGAATCCCTCACAACCCTCAAGAAAGATCCATCTCTCCTGGAAACACCTCAGCTAATCTCATTTGAACGTTGATTCTCACTGTACCACTGACTTCTTTAACTGCACCACTGAAATTGTTTCGCTTGGTTGTATTGGATGCTCTTTCATATATTTCACACTTAGACATAGTTCCTACTAGATTCTGTTTAGCTTTTCTGATTTTAGGTTCCAGATATATTTTTTTCTATATCTCTTGTTCCCAGAACTATTGTATGCTTGTTCCTGTTCACTCATTGAGAGCTGAACCTACCAGCACGTGTATCTATGTTGGCTCCTTGACAGATGTATGCTTGTGATATATTATCCGCCCCAATTGTACGTCGCTTTGGACGAAAAAATAAATGTAAACTGTAGTGAGGGTGGCTATCGCCCAAAATTCAGGTATCTCATGAATAAGAGGCTAGGAATTCAAGCAGCCCACTGCCTCAATGACTAAGGTGGTTCCACAGGATGTCGAAACATGGGCAGGGGGAGAGGATTGTCTGAGAAGTGAGAGGTTGCAATGAACCTTCATCAAGCAATAAGGGCACGTTTTTCTCTGCAGCAGAATTTGGTAACGATAAGGAGCACAATTTGGTTCAAGTATGGGTTCAAGCCAACTCTTGCGCATGAGTAGTTCTTCTTATAGCTTCTTATAGATCTGTATCCCTGAACCTAGTCCATGGGGACACATAATATTTTTGCTCCCTGCCAGCTCAAAGCCTATGACCATAAAAAATATCTGGCATAGGCGTGATGGGAGCTGGGAGGGAGCAAAAATGTGGACTGTCTGGGGATGCTGGAGGACTGGGTTGAGAAACACTGTAATAGGTGATCACAGGCTGGACGAACATTTTTGGATGAATGATAGATGTAAAATTATGACTGAGCTGAATTGGTCAGCGATTCAATGGCCAGAGGTGTATCCAACATGAGGTGTCTGTCTGTCTGCCCCCCCCCCCATCCTACTCACAATGACTGAGCCTCAGTTTGAGTGACTAAGGTCAAGCCACACTATCTACAAGCTATCAGAACATCCTGATGTTCGTGGACTCTATGCTACCTGAAGCCTGGGGCCATGGATCTATGACAAGCAAAGACATAGACAGCATCTCTCACATTACTGCCATTCCAAGCCCAGCAGATATCCCTAATGAGACAGCTGGTGACACAGAGTGCACTTTTCACGCAGTCAGAGACCCTTGCCGGCGCTAGTGGGTAAGCTGCTTGAGTAAAATCAGTCTATCACCCCAGACAGATGATTTAGGGAAGTGATTTAATACAACACCAAAGAACATGATAAGGAAGACTTCTGGGACCGCTGCTGGAAAGACGTCGTCAATGTACAGTGTTGACGAGGTCGTCAAGTTGAGGTTATTCTCCATTCCATTTCCCGGGGGGAATTTGAGCGATGGCAGAGGGTTCTTGGGAAACACAACAGTCCCCCGTAAGAAATGCTGCCACTAGCAGCTCGGGAACGAGATCCCAAATGTAAGACAACCAGAAGACTTGTGTTGTGTAAGTTCTCAGTGTTATGAAAGCTGACTTTTCAGAACCCTTGCCTTGTTAAAATTGATGTGAGGCGGTAGGAGATTTAAGGGCGGGACTTTCCCCCGACATCCTGCACGTTGCGTGAGGAGAGGCAGTGATCTGAGGGGAGTGAGGTGCTCAGCCAATGAAAGCGAAGTGCCGGCTGTCAGGTTGGCTCTCGCCCCTCTTTTGTACTATGTGCTATGTTGACAATTTGCTTTAATTATGGAACAATCATCTCTGCCTGTGTCTCTCCGACGCCGTGGAGCGCGAGCTTCACACCTGCTGGTTTTTAACACGGCCCCCAGTGCCGTTTATACGGGTTCTATCTCCCGTGGGTCTCGCATGATTCGGCGCATTGTCGCTGGCCGACGTGCTGGCTGGATGTTGGATTTGAAGAGGAACCGCATGTTCCTGACAAGGAGGATATGCCAGGACAGCTCCCAGGGTCCTGGGACAGAGGCAGGGGCACAAACTGACCCCAGAGACTGTGCTAGCAGACAGTTCAGGACCCGGGGGGTCTTCTGAACAGGCATGACTGTCTCTCCTGTCCCGGTTATAGCAGCATTAAAGCAGCAGTGACCAGGACAAAGGAGCTTTAAAGCTTTTCTTACAGACAGGGGCCTCTGAGAATTGGTAGCTGCAGAGAACAATGTAGAGATTCTTGCTTTCACTGATCCAGAGCTTGAAAATTTTTAATTACAATATGTTTTGTTAATAAAATTTCAGTCCATTTTAATAATAAAATACCCTCTGCCTATGCAGTTCTGACCTGCCCAACATGCTCGTAAAAGGCAAAAATGCAGATTCCATAACAGAAAGCTGGTAACGACAGCGGAGTGCGTGTGTGTGTGTGTGCGCGCGTGGCTGTTCCTGCGCGTGTACAGTATCCTGGCTCCTACACCTTATATAACCAGCAGAACAGCACACACCTCAGCATTTTATTTAGAGCTCGATATATTCCTAACAGCAGCATCACCCAAAAACGTGTTTTCATCCGCTTTGGGTCCAGCAGGGCCACTGATTCCGCATCTAAGGGGGATTCGCTGATTTTATTTTTTATCATCCCCACAGAGACACTTCCATCGACAGGCAGTGGGACAGGGGCCCGGTAGGGAGGGGGGGGCACACTGCATCACCGAGAGTTCATGTTCAAGGCTGTGGCACAGGAACTTCTCATCTCTTACCCCCACCCCCTGCTCGCAGGACCCGGCTCGTGAATCACTGATGCAAAGCTTGAGCCTCCAAGATACTGCAGAAACTCGACTGCATAAATGCACCCATTGCTCTAAGGAAATTATGGGCCTGGCAAGAAAACAGTCAAAAAACCCTAAACCTGAACAATCATAAGCAGAACAAGCAGACCAGCAGACATAAACATTACTGACAGTCGTTGAGATACGCTGTCAGAAATTTCCTGCACAATGCGTCATTTTTTCTAAATTATTCTTTATAAAGGTCAGCACCACATGTGGGAAATTCCACAATTCTTCCAGTATTTATAGTCAGAGAAAACATTTCTAAATGAAACTCAAAACTACGGAGTTGCATCTTTATTTATGCATATCAATTTTTCAGTAAATACTCCGTGAATAGTCCAATCCCCTGCAAAGCAGACGGGAGATGCGCTGGGGGGATAGAGAAGGATGATTACAACCGTGGCTCCACCAAACGCCGCAGTCTGGCCAGAATTGCCTCGCGGAGTCAAGCGAAGTGAATCCTAATCACAAATAAGCAGCTGCAATCAGATGCGTAAAAATGCCCACTTCATAAAAAGGACTTCAGACTCATCACAACCTGGAACCAGAGAGGTAAAAAATAAAAATGGACCACAGTAATCAGTCCGGACTTGTGAGGCATGAAAGGTTGAAACAAGGCCACGAAATATCAGATGTTCAATGATTCAGCAAAGGCTCCTCTCCTTCCAGTGATGAAAGATGGTTTTACTGCCACGCTGCCAAATATTAAATGGTATTTCACTCACGTCCTGCAGGCCAGCTGCGATCTGTTATGTTGCATTTAATCAGCCTATGGCGCGAGAACCCTGACAGTCTCTGCTGCAAATGAGAAACACTTCAACATTTTTATTTTATTTTTTTATTTTGCAGTTGGGTGTTTGACAGTCACACACACTTTTTCATTTCGCATTTCAAGAAGCTGCTCTGACCCACAGAAGTCTTATTGAAATGTTGTGGACAAAGCAGGAACGAATTGCAAAAAATAAAAAAATAACTACAGAGAGTGAGCCTCAGCGACAGTAACTCGGAGGTGCTGCATCCAGATCTCCAAATGATTGTCAGGAAATCCTCTAGTGACAGAAAAGCACAGTACAAATCAAGAGCCAAGAGATACATACTTCTTTAGTGGACAATTAAAACTATTGACTCTGAGCAGTGACCTCCGAAAAGAGTAATTGTCAGTGTATCTCGAGCAGTAATAACCTCACACGCTTTTCAAGACAAATGAGACAATTCATTCAGCTAGAATATAAAAAAATAATCTGTTTTAGTGCTGTAAATTAGAAAGAGAGTTTCAGACGCTGGGACGACCCCTTTTGTATATTTTGAATATGATTTTCGGTTCAGAGACATCTTGACAATTTATTTTTGATTTTTTTGTAAGTGTTGTTTACGCACATTAATCTTTCATATACTCCACTGGCAATGTTTCATTTTTTCCCCTGGTTTGATGAGCCATCAACTCAAGTGTCCCAGAAAATGTCTAATAGGTCAAAGTGAGTCTCTATAAGAAGAGCACTGCTACAAGTTTTGCCAAACTCTTAAGGCCAGCAGAGAGCATTTAAAGTGAAATATCATTTTTATAATTCCTTATGCATATTGCAATAGGTGTTTATGATGGCCTATTGCTGCTCATGAGATGTGCAGGATTTTGCATTATGTATGTATGCATCATAGTGTTTTATGGATGCATTAATAATACGTCATGCAGAGGGCATTTCGGAAAGTGTTATCACAAGTTACTGTACTCAGTATGTTCTAATAAAAAATATTCAAATCCCAGCAACAAAATCCCTTATTTTTGCATCCGAATAGACCTTGTAAGACCATTCTGAGCTATGGCATAATATAATAAACCCAGCAGAACTAAATTTGGCTGAAATACATTTGGTTTAGTTTTACATTCTCTGTTAGGTGCTGAGCAATGATAACTGTCCAGCTGAGACTTATGATTGAACTTGCAGAGAGAATAATTGCTTTTCCATCCAACCCTCACTATCAAATCCTCTGCATTTCTCGTTTTTCCCCCAAAAGTGGTCAATACAGTAAACATTTCATACCCGATCAATTAAAACATGATTTATTTCTATCGCTGAATGGAAAATACTTTCTTTATTCTCATGTTTGATAAGTGTATTTATCCCCCGACCGTCAGCATTTTGACATAATCAGCTTACAGTCATGTAATTCATAAGTATATCTGGGGGATTACAAAATTCACCTTACGTATAATTACACTGACGGGTGCCAAAGTGACTTTTTGCCGGTCTTGTTTATTTGAAGTAAATCTGCAGCAGAGACAAAGGGGTCCTGGCTGAAAGCAGGCTCTTCCATCCGAGGCTGTCCTACTGATGACTGTCAAGAAGGAACGCTTCGACTGCGGGGGAAAGAACATCGGTGGGGACGAGAGGTGAAAAGCAGAAATCTGCCTGTGGATGTGACATGCAGACCGTGAAATATTTACATGGACTCAGCGGAGCTAGTTTTCTAACGCGTGGCCAAAAGCACCCGAAGCGATGAGGGAAACCCTAAATGTATGGGGGACACAGAGCCGGAAATTTCCATAAATTCTGCATGGGGAACACATGGTGTAACTGTAGGTAACATGAATTATTTGTTTTGCTGCAGACGAGGGGGAAAAGGCCGTTAACACTTAAGGAAAAAAAGCAAATGATATGATGATTTTTCCGCTGACATCCCAGTTCCGGGGGGGGGGGGTGATTTAAAAGGTCAATCCCTCTCATCAGTCTTGGGTGGTCTTCACAGAAATTAGGTCAGAGATATTGAGCTGCCCTAATTGCCACATTGAAAAATGCTGGTTCAGCTTAACTCCTTATTACCTCATACTGCCTGGACAAGGGCATCCTTATCCTTACCCTGAAGCCTGAAGGCCCTTTGCGACGCGTGCCACACATTTACCTGGGTGCAGGATGACTCCTCAGGCTAAATGTCTTCCATTTTATTCATAGAAATGCGCTTTAGGGTGTAGTAAGGAGTGTCACTCTCTGCCAAGGCCCCGACAGACTCTACTTGTACCTGTCTGTTCACGCTTTAGCTCGTCGTCGCTGACACAGAGCCGCTCGTCCCTCGTGCGTGTGTGTGACGTCGCACTTCCCACAGTCTTGGGAAAGGTAACGGGACACGGCAGCCGGCTGCTAATCGCTGCCAAAAGAGGGCGGGACCAGTCGTCACACATGTCTGGGATTCACAATTGCGAGGGAGTCATTTGCGGTTCCCCTTCCCTTGTGAATAGACAACCTAGAAAATGACCACTAGGGGCACTGGGGTCTCCTGATCATCCTGACTGGTGCTACAGGACCTGCCCCCAGCATCTCAGGGGAAGAAATACCCCCCACAAACTCCATGTCACCATTAATGTATTCCAGGCCCCTCTCTCTACCTGGTCTGCATCTCACTCCCCTTATCCGAAAAATAACCCCGCCCCCCCCAAGGGTTTGCCCCCACAGCTCTATCTTCCATACCACTTACTCACTTGCAACTCAGGACAAACACGCCCCACTTTGCCCTTCACTGATGGATTCTTACAGACAGATTTCCTTAGCGACACCCTCGCTAATACCCCTCTCTCAGTGCACGAGGTCTCGCCACAAAATCACCTAGGACATTCTCTTCTCAAAGTTATGGTGGCGAAAAGGAAGTTTGGAAGATGCTGCTCCCATCATTATTATAGATAAACGAATGCTAGGAGCTTAATGAATGCCAGGAGCACAGCGGCAGAGAACCCTGCACCTTCATGTGTTTTAGGTCCCTCATTCACAGGCCCTGCGACATACAGAAGCTATTAAAAGTTATATACAGTATAAACAGCACTGATGCTTTACTGCCACTCAAACTGCACCTTCACAGGAGGCTCCAGTGCATCCATCATCTGTAACTTCTTGTCTTACTCAGGGTCACAGGGGTCTGGAGGCTATGGGTGCAAATCAGGAAACAACCCCGGATGGGACATCGGGGGAAGACTCACACATATGGGCAGTTTGGTAACTCCAAATAACCTCAGCATGTTGAATTGTGTGGGAAGAACTGGAGTACCATGACACAGGGAGAACATGCAAACTCCACACATATGGAGCCATAGCATGACTCGAACCCAGGTTCCACTGGCTGGAGGCAACATGGGTGGCAGCAGCATTAACCTTGCTGCCCCAAGGGGCCAGTCGCTACACTAAAAATATATAGAAAAAATGTGTTCTTTATTTTCTTATTTAGGCAATGTTGAAGCAGCTTGTTCTTCTAACCAGCCAGCTTGTTCTAGCTGGTTAGCAGAACCAAGTAGTCTGATCCTACTTGATTGCTCTTTATTTACTATCTGAAACATTTGATGGGGAGCAAAGTGACTTTTTTGAGTGGGGCCCCAGAAAAAAGCAAATCTTTCCCTGCATACAAGACTGCCCCTTATGGTATGTAGGTCCATAGTTCAGGGAAGCAGTGACCATGTTTATGATTTTTCTGCCAGCCAAACCTGTCATTTCAGGATCATCTTCTTGCTGATCATGAGTAATATTTACCCACGGCTCTGCTGCTTTATTCTTGATTAAATGTAATGTCATGTTACAGCTATGAACATTCCGTTACGTTGCGGAATTTTCCTCCCTGTTCTCCCGGAGGCGGAGCCATATGCTCCTCCGAACCTGTCAAGCCCGACTCCACAGTCCGTGCCCTGATTTAAATATGTCATCGGGCCGCGGACGCGCGAACGGCCCCGGCCGGCCACCTGTTCCTCCGGACGCCAAAGACGCTGTCACAACGCACCAGCGTCATCTCTCAGCAAGCCGCCCAGGAGGTGAAAACAAAGGCTTATTACTATAAATACCTTCCTGGCAGTGCCCCCCGCAGCCAGGCGAGTCATTAATAAAAAAGATAGGGCCAGCATACGCTGGCAAGACACTGCAAGCTAAAAAAAAATTAAATGCTTGACATTTTGCCAGCAGTGTTTACCTGCCGTGCTGCACAAGGGCTGAATAGTACGTAATGGAAGCGGCGTTTCACCTTCTTGTTATTTATTATTTATATAATTATTGGCCCATACAAATCTGGAAACTGGGTAAGTTATTAGAAGCCGCATGTGTGTCTTTTGACAGGATTAATATGGGCACAGCGTGGGAGCTCAGTGGGTAGCACCTCCAGGATCGTGGCTTTCCTCCCATAGCCTGAAAACCATGCGATTAGTCAACCTGATGCCTCTAAATTGCCCACGGCATGTGCCCGCGTGTGTATGGGTGCGTGCCCTGCGACGCACTGGCATCTCAACCAGGCTCTCCCCCGACTGGATGCATGGTTGAACATAAAGTTCTGAAAAATGCGCCCTCTTCTGGTGCAGTACATCCACTTGTGGATCTAACACAGCATGACCACCGGACTGTTCATTGTACAAATACGGTAAATTGATAACAAGTAAAACTGTATTAAGTTGCACAAAGCAACTCTTTTCAATGAGTCTGGATTTCTCTAATCTGGTTTTATGCAAATTTTATGATCCTGAGAAAAGGACAATTTCTCAACGACTCCACCAGTCGTGACTCGGTAAACCTCAATACTGCAATGAAATACTTAAAATTAATGGCGTAACCATAATTTAAGGTAAACATTATGTTTCTTTTTTTTTACACTAGAGTTTGTACTACCTTTCCTTAAAGAAGAAAGGAGAATTTATGCACGTACGAGGGAGATACGACGTGCGCGTGATTTTTATTGCTATTCTACCCGCGATGCTTGGAGTTTATGCTACTTCCAGCAAAGAGAGCAGTGTCCACTATAAGGAGAACAAAGGCAAACAGCTAAACCTTAAAAATATTAGAAAACCTAAGATGTTTATTCAAGTTAAATCGCGATTCAGTCAGCAGCAAAACAAACATCTACAGTCTACTAAATGCAACACGAGTACAACATATTTATGTTGTTAGTGCTAAGGACATTAACGCTCCCTCGACCATTCTGCTAGCGGTCTTTTGCCTAACAACATACTCAACATTTGAATTATTATATATAGTATACTAATTAATATTGCATTAATCAAATATGCATAATGCAAACGCCGCGCAGAGAGATGAAAAATAAACCTCATCCCCTTTTAGCCATACCATCCCGTTTCAGCAATTTTCCCAACAGTAAATTGAAGAAAAAAGAAACCCCTTTGATTCTGAACTGTAAATCTCTCATAAAGCGTGCCGACAATCTGCCTACAGCCATGCAAATTGCCACGGCAGTGCAACAGTTTTTTTTTGTTTTTTTTTTTTTAATTAACGAGAGCGCATATATGGATTTTGAACTCAGAAAAAGGATTCAGGGCTGCAGGATCATCTTTCAGTATTTATATCCGATGATCAATCCAATTTAATAAGGTGCGCGTGCGTCATTTCATGTCTGCTCATAACCCAAATCATCTAGCTTGACGTCTTATAAGCTTAAATGAAACGCATCATCATCATCATTATTATTATTATTATTATTGCTCGGAACCGCTGTTCTGCGGCTTGCCGGCCATATGCAAGCTGCATGTTAAGTGGTAGTTGCGTAATCGCAGATCCCGCCGTTCATTATGGGTCTCCATCAAAGCTCAGCCGCGTTTCTGCAGCCTTTAAGAGCCGTCATGGCTAGGGGCTGTTTGACGAGTTCTTCCCGACGCTCTCTCTCTCTCGACAATTTCTGCAAGGCAACCCGACTCGGGGTTTTTAAAGTGAATATCAACGGGCACAAAGCGGGAGGCACTGCGCCAAACGCATTTGTATTCCGGGACAGGAGCAATACGAGAGGCGCATCCCCCCAAAAAAATGCGTATGACAATGATGCATTTAGTGGAGGAGATTACATCTGATTTGTTTGCTTTTGTGCTTTAGTTAATTTAACATGAGACCGGATTTTACACGCGAACAGTCGCCCATAAAGAAGAGCGGGCGCAGCACCGTGCGCGGATTTGCGTTTATCATTAATTTACACCTGCGAGACAAAACCGCGTTAGCTCACTTTGTTTGGGAGCACTTATTAATTATTAAACTTGTTTTTTTTTGATGGCGCCGTCGTTATGGAAACGCTTGCTGGAGGAGAGCTAAATTTGTAGGCTGCTGAGCGATTTGCGGGAGCCTGAAAATCGCTGCCGCCAGCATGTACAGTTGCATGGAGAAGAGGCGCACTTGCAGCAACCAGACGTGCGACGGCAAGCGGGTTAACACATACGCAAAGTTCGGGATTGCACCAAAACAAACTACTTTGCACAGATGTTGCGAAGTCTGCACAGTCGTGTGTCATATGCGCACACGTACAGCAATAGGATGATTAATTCGCCGTAGCCAAGAAAATACTTCCAAGTCTGCGCCGAATGAAATTGCTTATCGTCGCACTGAATAATGTATCGTTATCCTTTACACGAATTTCCCTTGGATTGGCTCAGTTTCCTTTATGAGAGAAATATTATGAAAGAACAAGGATCTCGTCTCAGAGAACGAATTAGAAAAGAAACGCTGATAGGTTTTTTGGAAAAGCACATGCTGGCGACAATTAAGCCCAGCACAATGAGAATCACTTACATAAAATCACAGACTGCTGAAAAGTACCGCGAGAAACAATGACGGGCTCCAAGCCCATCCTGTGAAAAGCACTCACAGTATTAATTAGCATAAAAGACATGGGCGATAATGTAATGACAAGCACAAAGGGGGTATTATGTGTGCATCCATCCATCTATCTTCCATAGCTCCTTATTCAGTGCCTGGTCAAAGTAAACATGGACCATTTCCCACGAACGACAGAACACAGGAGCACCGTGGATGGGATGCACACACAGACACATAAAGGGCAAATTACAGGTGCCAAATGTAGGGCAAAACCACGGTGTCCAAGAGAAGCTCATATGGACAAAGCATGAACACTGAAACCTGACACACTGCAGGGATCACATTCAAACCTACAGCCCCGGAGGTATGAGGATGGAGCCCCGCGCCGTCAGCCACCCACAACAGAACACAGTACTGAGGAATGCAGCAGGGTCATAAAAAGACTTTAAGCAGTGTTTCCCAAGCCGGTCCTCCGGGACACACCGACGGTCCACATTTTTGCTCCATCCCAGCTCTCTGCCAAACAGTCGACACTTTTGCTCCCTCCCAGCTCCCTATTGGGACCTATGTGGGTCCGAGGACCCGATTGGGAATCAGTGCTTTAAAGAAGATGCAATGTGCTCATGCTGCTGGATCAATGATCGTTTTGGACCAAGTTGCACTCCAGATCAAAGTACCTAGTTTTTAAACCTCTCCCCTGTACATGTCTTTTTCAGCATAGTCTTGTACTTTAAGCATCTAATAGTGGAAAATGAAGAATAAAGACTCCTTGGTTACTTAATTTTGGTGCAGCTCCTGCACTGAAATTGCTGATTTTGCCTCACTGTCTTTATACTTGCGAACATATTATCAGCCACAGAAATGCCATTTTCACATGAGTTTGCAGCGAGTGGCTTATGATGGAAATTAAAACGTTTATCCTCAAGCGTCCGCGCCTGGATTAATTCTCCTGGTTAACTTACCCACCTTTGAAAAGAGTAATTTTCAGAATTGAGTTTTATGAACCACAAATGCATAAGCATTAATGTTAACGGAGATATATTTGCGCGTGTTGAAGCTCGCACACATAATAGCGTTCAAACTCACAATACTAAAACCCTTTAAAAAAAAAAAGTTACAATTTATACGATAGCTATTTCTGGATTATGATATTAAATTTCTCTTTCTAATCAAACTGATTAAGTACTTCAACCAAGAATAATACATTCCACATCTTTTCTCCCTGGAAAAAACAGATTTAAAAAATCTTGTAATTTTTAAAATTAATCTATGCGTGTGTGTACGTGAATAGGACTATTTTTGTCAAATATGTTTTTGGATGTAATGTTCCTCTGATAGAGTCAAAGGGTTTTCATTTATTTCCGAACTATGGGGAAGAGGTATGGGCTTAATTTTAATGACTTTAAGACAACATATGTAAATTAAGATCTCTTTTGCATAAGTCTTCATGCAGTCAGTAGTTGCTGGTGGGGGATTCAAACCTGCATTTTTTTAATTACAAGTACGCTTCCCTAACCATCAAGCCACCACCGCCACAGAAAAGTCAGCGCCCAGTGCGGGGTAGGTTTCCTCGTTTGAATTGGTTTTGCCCCTCAGTAACCTACATGCCAGCTCGGCACTCCCCATTTACATTTTGCTTTTGTCCACCCTGACCTCACCCCTCCCCAATGTCACATGGTCGTGCTTACCATCCCACCCAGAATGTTCTCACCTTACGAGCTTTAATCAAAGCACGAGACTCCTTACAACCACAAGGACTGTGTAAATGTGTCACTGATCTCAAAGCCACATCCCAATGAACCAGCCTATATAATATCCCAAAAGCAATTTTGAAAATAAACACGGAAACTGGAACACCTTCCATTTAATAAACACTTAGAGGAAAGAATTTTGTTTATATAGCAAAAAATTGGGCATAATCTGAATTATTCCACCCCCCAGAGTTTAAACCTGTTAGTAATTAGATGCTGAGTATATTGCAGCTTTGCTTAATAACAGCAGTATGATCAGCTGGGACTTTATTTTAATCACCCAACACATTTGATCGTTTGCTTTTATGAGTAAGAGGAAGCCAGTCGTTCAAATTGCCGGCTTCCTTATTATGGTCTGGACTCTGAAGGAAGGCGGGCCGCGAGGTCAGGCAGCCGCTAACAGGGGAGCTCCGCCTGAAAGGGGCATTATTGGCTGGCAGGAACCGATTCTGGGTCATACCCTCTCACGGGCTGGTAATGTCCCGTTTCAGTCTGTTTATCAGTCTCCCAAAAAGCAATGTTGAATATGAACATGGAAACTGGAACACTTTCCATTCAATAAACACGTAGAGGAAAGTATTTTGTTTATATAGCAAAAATTAGGCATAATCGGAATTATTTCACCACAGAGTTTAAACTAAAAAATGTCCCACAGGCCAGGGAGATGCCTAACTGTTTCTCTGCCAGTCCTCAGTGAGGCATCCTGATATAAATCTTCTAATGCATTCAACCCCCTCCCCATTTCCCTTCTGTAATGTATGTAGGTCACTTTTTATGAATCCACGTTACCGCATGCAAATGGATGCGACGTAATGCAGAAATAACTGCTATCAGCCGCAGTATGTCAGCTGTAGTTAGATGGTTCGGTAGGATCTGCGGACCTCCGGTCGCCCGCTGAATCCGGCCCGAACGGCGTCTGTGGCAGCAATCTGCATGCGGCTTCGGGGACGCGAATCGCTTAAAAGAATAGAAGCTGCACCCGTAGCTTAAAAATGCGGCGCCGTAAACGCCGCTTGCCCGCGCCTGCAGTGTCTCCGCGCTGGATCCTCATTAGCCCTGAAAGAATCAAGCAGAATCGAACTGCCGTTACTTTTCGAGTGCAGTAACGGCGAATACTATCTCCATTTTGACTTAGGGAACGCCTGAAAACTCCGATATCGGGCGCCTTATTGAATTTCTCTAATTACTCCTTGTTTAATAAGAAACTTAATGAAAAAGGAAAACTGTGCACTGCTGTTCATTAAAGGCAATAGGTAATCTATGTCTTTTTAGGGTCATTGATTTGATTATGCCTATGAATCTGCTTCCAGAAATCCAGGCTGGATCTGCAAGGACACCTTAGTGAGATTAAGCTTGCTGTCTCATAAGAGGGAGAAGGCATTACCCAGAATGCCACAGTTCCATGGACATTCCTGCTCAATGATTAGCCCTGTGCCTCTTACCTCTGGGGTTTGGGGACCCACCTCCTCTATCTCTCTGTGTCAGGTAGGTTTCTACCCACAGTCCAAAGACATGCAGCTAGGCTAATTGGGGTCGCCACATCACCCATGGTGTATGAATATATATGTGTCCTGTGATGGACTGACATCCCATCTGGGGTGTACCCCCCAGCTTGTGCCCTACGCTGCCTGGAATAGCCTTCAGTGCCCTCCCTCCTGATCCTCACCAAGATGAGCAGTTATATGATGGATGGAGGTACCTAGAAACTGCAGACATCACCAAAGAAAATCACAGTACCAACTTCCTATGAATACTTTTACACAGTCATTAATGAAGCAGTCTTTCCATCCATCTTCCTGCAGCTTGCCCAGTCCAGAGTATCAGTGAGCCTGGAGCCGATCTTGGGAAGCACAGGGCACCAAATAGGGTACACCCTGGATGGAACGCCGATCCATCACAGTCCACACAAGTACAGCTAGTCAGTCACATGCTCTGGGCGATTTAGAGACACTGGGTCTAAATTCATAATTCTATAATACAGCTACAATCTCAGTATCAGATTGACTGAAGCTTTATGTCTTAAATCTTATATCTCAAGTGTGTTGTTGTCCTGTTATAATTATGTATTAATTACTGAAACATTTCATATAAAATTCACTGGCAAAATGTGCAGCTTATGCATTTCACATATATAACTGCGACCTTGGTAACGATAGCTAACATTTTAGCAACTATCAGAGCTGTCTCATTTAATATCCACCCACACTTACTTTAAATTCAATAAAATTCATCCTTGTAAGAGGTCAAAATGGATGTAAAGTGGATGTTACTCCAAAAAAAGGCAATAATGTGTGAAAAAATGTGAGCATCAAAATAAACTATAAACCAAAGATATCAAATATGAATCATATTGAAGAACAGTCTGTTGAAGCTTGAAGGAATGGCAGCTATATTTATTAAGGGACACAGCAGTCCTCTTGCATTTATTAAAGCTAACTCATTCATTAAATGAAAGCAAACTGAAGTGAACAGGTTTTGGGCTTTCTGGTGGCTGAACTCATGTTAAATAATAGCCCACTGCAGCGTTCAGGTCCTGTTGAGTCCCATGACGGCAACAGATGACGTCCATCAGGGACGTTAAACACATCGACAGGAAGTGTTCGATCCCTGGGAGTGAAACGCGTAGCCCTGACCTACCGGACAGGAGCATGGCTGACAGCGCCAATCACTAACTGCTAAGAGCTAAACCGCTAACCCTTGAGTGACATTGACTTTCTCCCTTTCCCATGCCGACCCGACCTATCTGTAATCCAAATGGACTTTTTATTAAAGAATTCATGCATTTATGTATAACTGGAACGTGTTCCCATTCGGCCTTCTGTCGAACGTTTATGCTACTAAATTATTTATGTGAATATGTCCGTCTTGCTTTGTAATGATTCTTTAATGATCGCCTGTAATGAATCCTCCCCCCGCCCCACCCCCGCTCTCAAACATTGCGAAGAAGTTTCTCCATTCTGTGCTACAGCAATTAGAGTAGGTTGGGTGGGAAGCAGCCCAGGAGCTGCGGGTTGTGGTCTGCTGGGAGGTTTTGCGTTACAGCTCAGTTCATTTTCTGCTAACTTGATGCCTGATGGGGGGAAAAAAACCCTTGTTTTGCTAAAACGCTGCCTTGAGTTTTTCAAACTGCTTGTTAGAATGACGCCTTCAGACGCCTGCCAGTGGGGCACTCAGAAGTCTCTTCAATTCCCCCTGATGTTTTATCTGTCCATCCATCTTCTATAACTGCTTATCCAGTATGGGGTCTCTGTGAGCCTGCAGCGTATCCCAGAATGCACAGGGGAAAGAATGTTCTGGGTGGGATACCGATCCATCACAGGGCGTGTCCTCGTATACACAAGCTATAGGTATTTTAAAGACTCCAGTTCGCCTACCTGCATTTTTTTGGGAGCACAAGAAGTAGCTAGACCAGGTGTGGGCAGTCTTATTTGCAAAGGATTGGTGTGTAAGCATGGTTTTTGGGATAAACTTTAGGTCAGCTGTTCAATCCCAGCCAATCAGTCCTTTGATTAGTAATCTAATTAGGGAGTTGCAGCGAAAACACGCGTAGACACCAGCCTTTTGCAGATAATATTGCCCACCACTGAGCTAGAGAGTGGGAGGAGACTCGAATAACACATGTTGAATGTATGAACTGCGTATGCACAGAGCTGGGGGCGGGACTTGAACCCTGACCCTGGAGGTGAGAGGTCACAGTGTTACCCATTCAGTGACCATTCTGGGTAAAATGTCACAGAGTGGCTGCAAAGTCACAGGACACTATCCTCAGGAGCGTGTGCGTCTAGCTGTGGGTGTGGTCTTCTAAACCAGACTTTATTTAATTAAGCTAATTGAAATCCAACAGTGGGCTCCTCTCCTGCTTCTGTGCGCCTGCCTGTTATCGGCGCCCTGATTACTGTCAGCCTTCGGAATTCGGCAGTAATTATTATCAGATCGGCCGGTGCGGACGACCCGGTCACCCGCAAGGTGAAAGGGATGGGCCTGAGGGGGCGCCAGGGAGTGGACGTGGCCCCAGATAGCCTTCCATCCCCCCCCCACTTCTCATCCCAGAGCATGCTCATTAAGGTACAGATTGTGCCATATATCTGGCCTATCCATCATCTTGATTACTTTCTACTAGAGATAAGCAACACAGAGGCAGGGGGTGCAGGCGAGGCGGGAGTGGGGGGGGGATTTAAAGGGGTGGGGGATTGTGGGATAGCTGGGCTGCGAGCTGGCAAACCAGACAGAGGTCACGGCTCGATTTTATTCACTATCCTCCTATCTGTCTACGCAGGTCAAAGTTCACAGAAACATACCCGCAGCTCTACCCTATATTTTCCCCAGCAGTGACTCTAAATATAATCTGTAATTAATTGTCTCAAAAAAATGAGTAATAATATCCTGCAATGTGCTGCATCACACTAAAAAAAGGGGTTTTATGTGTTTGGCACTGATACATTGCTTTTATGATAATGCAAGGGATTTTGTGATAAAATTATAGATGGCGCGGGGGGGGCGGGGGGATTACCACTGTCAGTTTCCCTTTTCCGATATCCGAGCGGGCCTCGATCTGGGAAGCGCCACGTAGATGAAGATACGGATTACAGCCTTAATGATATTTTTACAGGGGGAAAATGGCTCCTGAAGACAGATTGTGCTGTTCTGTGTGATTATCGCACTCGGCTGATACGGTGGATTTTACAGAATTTTAAAGAGGTTACAACGAACTCCCCAGAAAACCTCATTTCGAAATGCTTATAAATTTACGCAAATAACATCCCCAACATTCTATTTTATTATTTATCGAGGCTCCGCGTTGCTTTCACCCAGAATTATGAATCTGCTCATTTTGTCTACATTTTGTCTCAGAATGATCCCTGTGCTGCTGAAGTTTTCATTTTGTGAATTTAGCAACATGAATTTTTTATCATTGGGACATGCAAGGAGGAACAGAGAAGCCATTTAAAAGTATTTAATATTCAATGTATTTCATGTGTGCTTCTTACACGGAGAATCGAAACAGGAAGTGTCACTGCAGAGAGCCGCTTATAAACCACACGGTCACTTAATTATTACAAATATTATGCCTACACTCTGGCTATTTGTTGCTCAGTTCATGAGCGATTATGGGTGTTTTAATTCCTGCCCCTGAAATGAGCCAGAAAATATGATACTGTGATTTATAGTAGCTTTTAATTGCATTATATTATTTAGAAGCTCGATATACTCAATCAAAGCCACTTGCATGTTGTGCATTACAATTTTTTAAAGTATTTATACAGCAGACCACTGGTCTTGATGACGCTGAGGTTAAGTGCCTCCTTAAGCTCGCAACAAAGGGGTCCTGGGGGATTTAATCCTGTAACACCTGGCCAGCTCCCCCCCCCCCCCCCCCCACCACCCACACCCCCCCCTCCCGGGTGCCACCTCCCTCTGCTCTCTCCT
>JAABNY020000001.1:5460455-5478720 GCA_015164015.2 Brevimyrus niger
ATATGTGTGTGTGTGTGTGTGTGTGTGTGTGTGTGTGTGTGTGTGTGTGTGTGACACTTTGTATAGTTTTCCCCTGTTTGCCTATTCTCAGACGTTATTAACTGTATTAAATGTGTAGAACGTGAATAACAGAGTCCAACTACTTCTTTTCATGAGAATTAAGTAAATAAATAAATGTCTGCCTGTCGGGGATCTCAGCAGATATTTAATGCCGGATCCGGCTGCAAGGCTCACTTACCACCACCGCCACATTGTGACACGTCGGCGCGCCACACGACTTTCGCGGCGGTTCGAAGCTGTAAATCAATGCGGCGTGGAGGCGTGATGCTGCAGTCAATACGCAGCGAAGCCGGTGTCCCTCCACACCCTGAATACGGAGTACAAAGCCCGCTTATGCACGGCATTAACACAACAAAAGATGTACGTTATTGCTATAAACATGGTAACATGCAACTGTAAAATTAATAATCAATTGGGTCAGAAATTCCGCAGAACATACGCCATCATACACGGCCTCATTTCTGTTACTGAAATATTAAGATCAATACTAAATAATTAATTATATACAGACATTTTTACTTAATTCATAAAACTTTGAAACATGTTGCTTACCAGTTTGTAATATTTCTTAAATGATTGTTATTATTAGAATTAAAATGATTAGTACTTGGAACTAAAACTGTGTTTTGAAACCCCTCAGAATGCCAGTGTTTAATACAAGACTGGAAAATCTGAATCATCTGGGTTATCATTGTCTGCTGGGTCTAGAGAACAATTAATTATGATTATTACAATGGTTAAAGAAGATACCATGTCTGGTACAAATGCAGCATTCAGAAGGTAACACAATGAAATAGTACAGCTTGTCTGGAGGACTCCCACACAGACACAGGGAGACTCCACACACGGGGCCCCGAACACAATCCGATGGAAACTCGGACCATGGAGTAGCGTAGCGATGGGTAGCAGGGGGTGGCTTCGTTGTTTCTGGGGTCTGTCTGGCCCGAAAGCACATGGTTTTTCACGCTGTTTTATATGCTTCTTTTATAGTTTTACTTGGCATGTGCAGAGGAAAGATCCTGCCCACGGTGATGTCACATGGAGAGCGACGTCCCGATCAGCTGCACCACAAGTCGAGGGTCCTCAGGGTGAAGTGAAGCCCCGTCCTTCAGACCCATCACCGCCTCCTACGAAGGGAGAGCCGGACATTAAACAAACAGGGTGAACGTCAGTCTGGGAGACGACTCGCCCATGATAGTCTGGTTGATGGGAGCGAGGGAAGTGTGGAGTCTGGGAGAAAAGGGGGCCTATTTGGAGAGACCACCTGCACCCTACCTCCAGTCTCATTTATTAGATAGATCATGCAGGGTGTTGTTTGTGTCGGGTGTGATTTATAGGCGAGTCTAGCCGGGGTGGCGAACGCTGAACAGTACATCTGATGAGAAAGGGACGAACATCGAAATTTCTTCTGATTCATCCACAAATTTATTCCAGCCCCGTTTGCTTATTAGAGAGAATAAGGTATTGATCTGAAAAGTTTTGAGATTCAGCAAGAGTTCAAGGGGGTGGGAGACCACGACAGGCTGGGGCAAATTCTGCATTAAGTCTCAATAGGGCCAGCAGGTGGCAGAGTAGCTAACGAAATGGAATTACAAATAGCCAATTGAAGTCCCACGAGGCCCTGATGTTGTGCTATTGAACAAATCACTTAACCTGAATCGCTGTAGTAAAATGTCAAGCCTTCTGAATTGATGAAAATTGTTGTTTTTGATAGAAATGCTAAGTAGGTAGTAAGCCTACAATTTTTTTTCGCCAGGAAAAGTATTGGAAATAATAAGCACTGGCTTACAAAGGTCATTCGTGAAATAACATGTCTACACAGTGAAATCGCTCAGTGGGGTATTTGTGTAGTATACGGTGAATAAATTTTTTAGTCACTGGGGGTTTGATCATGATTTTCATAGGTATCACACAGTTGGAACTGTCTGTTTTTGTGATAAGGATAAAGGGGAAGTCCTGTCCCGTGCAAGCAAGCTGGAAAAATAACAGTATATAAGGCAAAGGAGATGTGGAAGATGCAGGCTTTTGATGAGGCTAGTGAACTACAGCAGACTGCCAGGTGTTTAAAAACGGTTGTTCTGGGGTCATTTTTTGTCCAGGTGTCTACTGGTGAGATGAGAATGCATTGTTGGTCATCACTATGGCGACGCCATAACAGACAGGCATCAACGTGATTAATCAGAGTGGAGGTAGCGAAAGGCACGTCTATTAGCAAATCCTGCGGCCCAGTCCAGTCCAGGCCGGAATTCTCAGCCTCCTGACCACAGAACGTCTGCCATGATTTATGACAAGCCTGTAAAAAAGCAGCAGGACTCACGTGTCCTTGGTGTTCATCCTCAAGGTTCCGGCATGTTCCGGCATCCGTCCTGCTTCCCCGAAGGGCTTGGGGAGGGTGTCACGTTCGACGGCATGTAAATGTGGCGGCGTTTTGCCATTTATATTTACCTCCATTGTCACTGGCCGGCACGCAGTGCCCCTGTGCCCCATCCCCCCCCCCATGTGGCGGGCCGCTGCAGTGCACAACATGCACAGATTGTGCGAACAAGCATTTTCCTACTGGGGCCCAGTCCCAACATCTGCCTGCATTTCTCTGACCTTCCCCAGTCGTGTTCTAGGACTGTCCTCCAAGAGTTATAATCAGCTCTTTCCTCCCCACAGGACCGGAAGTGTCAGAAAAACCGGGATTAATTCTGTATTACCAAGGGCCGCTAATGGTTTAGCGTGCAAGGACACCTCACCGGCCTAAGCGGTCCTGCCGTCCTCCTTAAGCATCATGGAGAGATGGATACGAAGGGAAAAAGTTCAGCAATTAAAAGCATGGAACAGAATACCTAGTGTGTCCTTAGATTCACACCGTAGCAGGAATTTAGTGGATGTGATGGAAACATTCAGAATAATCAGAAAACTATATATAATTTATGTGAAACTATCCTTTTTGTTTGCCATTGGCACAGGTACATTGGAATCTTTAGTTTCCCATATCCCACACACAGTTGAGAGTGAAGCTTGGGCACATGGGAGTTTTACTTACAAAAGTATAGAAGGGGGCAGATCCAAGTAATTAGAGGAGGCAGGACCAAGACACCTGATTGGTCAGTCCTGTCTCCTCTACTTGTTTGGACCCACCTCCTTTTCTACAATCTGATTGGTTATCTCTCTAAACCAATCATTTTTCATTGTACCCTCAGAACATTTTTGTGTAAGTAAAACTCCCATGAGAAAAGCCTGGGCTCTGAGCACATGTTCTGCTGTATATTTACCCAGATTGTAAGGGCCTAATTTAGATGTGTCATGTCTGGGGCTCATACCAGTAACCTCTGGATCACAAACAGAGGCCTAACCTGCTGAGCTAGGCTGCATCCTCCGAAATGTTCTCTGTTTTCAATTTCCTATTAGTCACCTGTTTCCCCCAACATCAGAACTTCCTGTTTAACAATGAGCCCCTTCATATTCTGAGTTTTTATTGATGAGACTCGGGTTCATTGTTTTGCTTTAGGGTACAGTAGCTGCTTACAGTTTGCATCTTTTGGGTCGTGAGTTCGACCGTACATCCACGGTTTCTCGTCTCCACTCCGGGTCCGGTTATTTCGGGACACGACGTGGTCCCCATGAACAAAGCCCTTCCCTTTCACATTCCCGGCACGTCTCACTCAAGTATGAAACACATGAATGAGAGCTGGATGATGAATTAGAAATGAAAGCATCTCATATCCAAGAGGCAAGGTGTGTATGATATTATAAAAACTGTCACCTGATGGAAATGGAGTCGCTGACTGTGTCTGTTTTTGCAAATTACCTGAATTTTTACCTCGAGGAAAAGGAATTATCATTGAATGTGCAGCACACATAGCAAGCGAGAGATTAGTAATTAGTCAACAAGCCTAACGATCGGGTCCTTTTATACTAAACCCCAGTATGCAAGAATTATAATTTTACCTTTTACACTTTATAATATATCTATATTTTATATATATATTAATTTAAATTACTTCAGTAAAGCAGTTTTTAATGCAAATTAACTTATGAAAAAAACTCAAATAGAATTATAAGGCACGCACATGCATTTTATACACTGAAGATATTGATAAACCTCTAGAAATTCATTTTCCAGATATATTGCGTTTCCCACTGATAATTTCCCTCGAGGAAATGAACACCGAGGACATTTTCCTCCCTTTTTAATGATATCATCCACACCTTTCCCTTCATATAAATCCCCAACCACAGGACCTGTTCCAGCGGGACATGTCGCATGAGGAGATTCTATATTGATTCGAATAAATGCATTTTAAAGATGAATCAGGTCCTTCCCTGAAGACAGCGACCGCACACAAACAGAGCAAATCCCACAATAAATGGTGAGACACATCCGATTGTCCCATCTGTGAGCCTGGGGGTCTGCATCCGTGCCTGAAAGGGCAGACAGAGGTAAAGAAAACAGCTGCCAGAGACAGAAAGTGTTTGCGGTCAATAAATAAATAAAGATCATTTAAATACATTTACATTAATCACCGATTGACCTCCGTGAAGGTGCTGGATTAGCCTGCTGTAGCTAGAAGCAAATTAACAAAATAGACTTAAAAGACTTAAAAAATAAACAGGACTGCATTCCACACTTTTGGCAGAGGAAATAGTTAAATGGCTTCTAATGTCCCAGCAAATAACTGTGAACTTGGCAGCTAAAAACACAGCTTGTTGACTATTGTTGACTAACGATGTATTACAGAGGACTGGTGTGGCATTCTGCTAAGCTACCGAGGACAGCTAGCGACTTATGTAACTAACATGGCAACTTGTTTTGTGTTTCAATGCCAAGACACTCAGTCCACGGGATAGGGTATCAAGAAGATCTTTCAGGATTTAGCAAGTTTTTGGAAATTTAATGCAAGTGCTTCATTGCATTACATGAGATTTGATTCTCAGTACTGTATCATATGATGAGGAAGCTTGATTTTATGTCATTGGGGGTCTCATGTCATGTTGGGGTAAATACAGTGGTATCGCGGTTCTCACCAGAACTCGAATTTCTTGAAAGTGAAACAAGCCAGTTTGACCTAGAACTCGATCTGAATATCAGAAGTCGAACCGTGAACGCTGACCTAATATAAATTGGTCATGAGTCGTACTACAATGCAATTCTTACTTGAATGCCCTTTTCACAGACTGGACGATTAGCCAAATAAAGCAAGGCAACATTACAGTAACTAACAATAAATAAACCACTAACTTACTATTAGAGCATTTATGTCATGTATTTAAACTTTATTTTACCAGGTAAATGAACTGAAAACCAGTTCTTACTGCTTTATGTGATATTTGGGAGAAATTCCAGAATATGCATCGGAACCGCCTGGGATCCAAACGTCATACGTGTAACTAAACTCTTCAGCCAGTAAGGGCAAAGGTGTGTCGTCACGGAGGCAGTTCCAGTTTGTGCAGCCGGGTGAGAGGTTGCAATGCATCTAACTGTAATGCATTGCGTCAGGATCACAATACGTTGCTTTAAGCCAGTGCTGTAAGCAAGTCGAACACACCCAATGACCGGACTGAGGAAACAAACTGAAACTTAATACAGAGGACTAATGACAAAAACCAGAAACAGCTGATCACATGGGGATCACACACCAGGTTAACGAGGGGGCGTGGCACATGAAAGGAGTGGACGATAAGGGCAGTACAGGGGTAATGTTGGGATAAGACTTTTATCGTTTTGAAAGCCATTAAGAAAAAAATGCTCTTCTTGTTCTCCTTGTTTTATATATATATATATAAATTAGGTGTAATTCTGGGGGGCCGGGAACCAATTAATTGTTTATCCATAATTTTACTTAAAAAATTTGATCAGAACTGGAACTGTTTAGGATTCAATCTGGAGTCTGAAACGGATTAAATTTGAGATCAGAGGTACCACTGTATTAATTTTAATGGCATACTTCATCATTTAAAGGTAATTAAAGAGAAACATTGTTCTACACGATCAGGAGAGTAGCAGTAGCTGCATGTGGTGCTTTCAGATGTCCCTGCGATACTGGTCTTATTCTCTTGGTAGCAGGGAGGGTTCATTTGTCATGGTATTTATTGTGCGTACCAGTAAACTCGCCTCAGCACTGTGGCCTGATATCTCGAAAAGCAGTTGAAGGTAGATGTTCTGTCCTCTAGGGACTGATTAGGGCCTCGCTAAGTTCCTCGAGGACCATTTATGGTGATTTCCTGTAATCTTTTGTGGAGAGTGACATACAGGCGAAGAAAGCATGGATATAAAAATCTGATTCAGACAGGGTCCCTGGAGCAGATAGGGTTGAGGGTCTCAAGCAAAGGCCCAAACAGTGATGTGACTACTCTACCAACCATGGGATTTGAACCAATAACCTTCCCAACATGGATACAGCTCTCTAACCCACACCCCTAATCTGCTGAGCAACTCACCACCATCCTCCTCTAACTACTGGTTAGTCAGAGGTCATTTTCACTCAATGTTCACGTTGGTGATATTACCTAAGGTCGACAGATTGTCATGCTCTGACTTTGCAGTCACCTTATCCAGGTCGTCAATCCTTCCATCGGTGGCTGATTTGTGGTTTCCATCAGAAGTATCTCGGTGCTCATAACCAGGCAATTCTTGTTTAGCGGCAAGCAAATGCAGCATGACAGCAGTAGTTAGCGACAGCACAGATTTGGTGGGACTCGGGGATCTTTTCCGCACCTCGGGAGGCCCCCTAAGGGGGCCCCGGCTTGTTTTTCTCCCCGCCGCTGCTTTGGCTCAGCCTGAGGGTGTGCCATCACAGGCTGCGACCTCTCAGGTGCTCCTCCAGATGGTTCTCCGATGCACGCCTGCATATTTCACACACTGCATGCTGCCTGAATTTTGATTCCAGAACGTCTCTGGCATGTAAAACCCTGGCGGGGCAGCATCCTCTGAACAGACCTGAGGCCAGAACCGCCACCCGAGGGGCAGGACTTGCACCCGCTCGCCCCATACGTCTCTGCTCGCATGCCAATAATCCAGTTCACGTCAGGAGGGTTGCCGTCATGGTCGCTGGGATGGAGGGCCCTGGAGCTGCTGCGAAATCATTCTAATGGCAAAACAACCTAGAAACAAACCATCTAACTTGGGAAGTCAAGGTAAACATCCAAAAAGGTCCAAATGACCCATGATGTATAGTTCCGCCGCTCAAAATGGCCATCTTGGCTTGACCTACTTCTGTACACAAATTCATCACACATCTCACATGACCTCAATTGAGAAGATTGTATGTACTCCACTGGCTTTGCTGCTTTGATGGACCTAGCTCAATCTGTGACTGTGGCACGGGTTAATATCTATAATAGAGGGACCAGGCACTGGTTAATTTTTATACCAGAAGGACCACGCACTATGTACCAGGTGGAATCTGCAGTCTGGATAAGGCCACTGATATGGCTGGTGTAGGTGTTTAGCACGGTTCTGTAACAGTTCCCCCGGACCGCGGCTGTCCTCCTAATCAGGGCATCCTAACGACAGCAGGCTCTGTGAACGAGGTCCAGCAGGAGCTCTCTCCTGCCAGCAAGGCGACCGAGGACCGTTTCTGAAGACTTCAAGATTGCTGTGAAGAACTGGAGTGGCTAACAAGCCTGGAGGAGTCCCTGAAGAAACCACACAGAAGCCTTTGATACTTTTTCTCTTTAATGTATGTGTGTGTCGCGTAGATGCTGCTCCAGCTGCAAGACTTTAAAATATTTCTAGAGAGAGCAAAAACGGCACTTTGGGTCCATCGAGTGGGTCCTGATGAGCCCCTTCAGATTAACCCCATCAAAGATAATATAAGCCACAGATCTCTGGTCGTTTTGAGAAAAGACAGCCCTCCATTCCATAACTGCACAGCAGCGGACAGGAAGATGGGGAGAATGTGAAAACTCCAAACACATCACATTTATTTAGGAGACTCTTATATTCAAAGGAATGCAGTGTTTTGCCGGGTCAACTATTGGGGGTTGAGGTCCAATGGTGAAATCGCCATGGCGACCCAGGGACCTCCTGATCACATGCAGAGCATGCTAAACACACAGATCCGCACGCTGCCCCAAACACAGGCCCTGCTCACAGAGCCGGAATTAAAAGTGCAGCCCCAGAGACTGCGAGGCCGCAACATTAGTTACTGCACTGCAGTGACACCCATGCAGGGCTGAGATGGTGGTCGCAGGAAATATCAATAAACTGAAAAATGAGCAGTTGCTCAGTGTGGAAATGAAACAGTGCTCCTGAGCATAATGGAATGATTTGATAGAATTTCTTTTTTTTTTACTTACAAACTTCACTTTTCCATTATTGGAGCACCACACGGATTCCTTCATGAATCTATTTCCTCGGCTTCTGTCTCTGAAACGAGATTATTTTAGAAATTAAAAAAAAGCAAAGAAATCGCTGAAAACCCCTAGAATTCATGATAACACTTCTGTTACTTCGGACTGGAAAAAAGGCGCATGGATGGATGACGTCAAAGCTGTATATCTTCTATTTTTTTATTTTTAGGTATTTTGTTCTAGAAAGATAGCTATCTGGATCTTGGCGGTACACAGGGACAGCTGTGCTAATGATACCACGTGTCTCCATGGGAACCTTAATTATCAGAGGGGCAATAAGCTTTTCTTAGATCTCAACACCATGTTATTGAGCCCTTAAAACCATTGTTAAAATAAGAAAGGGAGAAACTTAATTATGCAGTTCTGTGTTAATTGTGTTACATTACTATAGGTGCTCCATATACCCATCTGATGCAGTTGCCTCTTTCCCAGGCGAGGATCTATTTCAGTAATTTAAGCAACGTAAAGCCAATTAAGCACCTTAATTAATAAAACCGCTGTGTAAATGCTGACATCTGCTTCACGGAGCTCGATAGATGGACCAGATAGAAGGGTTTTAGAAATCGTGGAAGAAAGCTGAATTTGGTCAAAGGACAAGAAATGACCGCAGAGACTGTCTGAATAAACTGATCTACCTCCCTTCTAGCTGCACTATTCAGCATCGCTTACACCTCAGCTCGAAAACTCCATCAACTAAATTACTCCCTGAATCTCTCCTCTGGCTCTTTTTTTTCCTAAGTGAATTTACTCAGGTTGACGACGGACGGAGCCCCGGCTTAGACTTTGACTGGCAGAGCACTTTAAAGTCGCTCTTTATTGATGCCGTGTTCCAGGCCCGGCACCGGCATAATCTGATTCTGATTCCAGGGCGAGGAGCCTGGCGTGAGCGGAATGAAGAGGGCTTGGAGCGAGGGGGGTACCTTCCTTACGCGAGGGACACAGTCAGAGCACGCCGCCCGCCACATCAAAATTCAAGAAGTTCCAGCCTTGCCTGTTTATCTCTGGGGTTCCCCGACAGAAGAAAGGCCTTCAGATCAGGAGCCGTTGGAGACGCCGCCGTCCTTCACAAGGCCGGGAAACAGCGATCGGGAATGACAAACCGCACGGTGATTCGTGTCGTGGACGGAATGAACGGGCAGCCCAAAGCTGCCTGATGGATCACACGTGATACACCAGTGACGACCAGCTTTCCCCTCGGGAGGGTAAATCCAGGAACAGAACCCTGTCATTAAAACGGGACTTAATTGCAGTACGTATGTGTCAGTACACGGGGGGGTGGGGGTTGTTATTCCCTCTGGCTGCCATTTGTCATTTGGGGCCAATCGCGATTAGTGGCCTGGCAAGTCAGTTTGCAGCTGTCGGCAATAATAAAATCAGAGATGCTCGTGGTCCAAGACGTGTGACACCCCGACAGTTAGAAGGCACGGGAAAAAAAAATAACCTTGTTTTCATCTGTCACCGAAATTGAGGATCGAGGAGGAAGCGAGGTAATAAAACCTCCAGTCGTATGGCATGCAGGCCTGTCTATTAACCAACAGGGTATAAATGATTTCTAAATGTATCCTTCTTTTCACTATTGCATCACTGTTAAATGCCGGTGATTTCCTTGCCAGCGTCAGGCACCCATACTATTAATCTTCTGTACTTCCCGGTGCTGATAGCTCTCCTAGCTGTGTTGAAGCACTTCCTGGTTTCTTCAAACGAGGGTGCGGAACGGTCCGTTAGCGGAAGACCCACTGATCTCATCGGGATGGTGAATTACGCACGTCTGCGGGACGTCGGCCGAAATGATGGATGGCGGGTCTGGGACACACCCGGGGCTCTTCCAGTGTTCTGATGGAGTTTTCTGCTCCAGGCTGCAGATCTAAGAGCGTGATTTTCGGGATACTTAACCGTTAGCAAATCATTAGCTAAGTCTTTAGTTCGACTGTCCGTTAAGTCCCAGGTCAATTCCTGACTTTGCTATTCATTCTGCAAAAAAAATCTGTCTCACGCAGGAGCGGTATGATTTAATCTGGGTCGAGACCCACTCGGGTTTAGAGGTGACCCATAGGCACATGACAAGAATTCTCAGTTTCCAGCCTTAATCGTCTTCTTAACGTAACTCATTTCTGAGACACATTCTGCACTTCACAGTTTCGCATTTTCGGGCTCTGTAGCTCTACGGCAGCCCGCAAGGACGAAGAAGGGCAAGTTTGTGGCTCCGATCTTTCAAATTTAGTTACATTTCCATGAGGAGATCTGACAACGCTGGATGCGGCTAAAGAAAATAGCTGTACGGATTTACACATCCGCCGCTAAAACCTAGATGCAGCATGGAATTCAGCCGCCTAATGATTTTCACAACTTTGGCATTATACCACTTCCTTGTCTTTTTAAATTGTATTTGTATTAGCGAGGCTCTGCAGCATATATTGTATATCTATGGTGGGGATTAGCACAGTATTAAACACATCAGCATGGACGTGGCCCCGTAAACAACAGCTTCCCTGGTAGAATGTGTGTCGGATTTTGCTCTGTGATTGTAATGGGAGATTTGGCCTCTATGCAAGGCACTTAACCCCCTCCTTATGCTGTTACCCAGCTCTCTAGGGTGTGTATGACAGCCCAGTATGATGGGCATACCTGGCTGATTTATCTGTCTCTCTCCCAGAGCACAATTCCCATGCTAGTAGCAGCTACCCGCTAGAGGAGATCCCGCTCATCAATGCGGCCACATATCGGCACAAATCCCAAGACACCCTATACTTATTCTGTATAAGCCTGCTTGTGAGGACTCAGCAACCGGAACCATGTAATTTTAATAACCACCCCCACCCCGCAAAAAAAAAAAAAAATATGTCAGGACAGAGCCGCTGTGTTAAGCCAATCCCTGACACCGACTCTGACTGTTCAGGGCTGCGGTATTCAGTTACATAAACTATTGGAAAGGGGAAAAGGTGCATCTAAGGGGAGCTGGATCAGTTGCGAATGAGCCGGCTAGGTCCGGCCGCTCCGCAGAAAGTTGCCCGCTAGCCGCCCCGAGGCTGGCATGTAGGAGGAACACGCTTCTGGCCTAACAGATGCCAAATAGCTTCCGGAAGCTTCTCTGCGCGGCCGTCTCTGCGGCTAAAACCGCTGCCGGTACAGTTACGTGTCCGGACTCAGAAAAAACTGACGGCTTCCAGTTGATCACTGCTGGCAGGTCAGCTGTTTGTGGCGCAAGATGCCACCTCATGGAAAACGGCGCAGGTACGCCTGTCGTAGACACTAAATAGACGGCAGTCGTCCGAAAAACATGCCCGACCTGACTCAATGTTTGCTAAGCCGCGACACAAAAACAGAGCGGCGATAGACGACCCAGCATATTCAGTCAATATGTATATATACGGAGACTGAAAATAATTTTTCATTAGAAAATGTATTTATCCATTAGTTTGATCTTACAGAGCGCCACTCTCCATTGCAGTATCAGGAGCAATGTGCACTGATGCTAAAAATACCAACTTCCTCTTCGAGTCATTCTATAGTCTTATATAATTTTATACCTCCACGACACCCTGCATCGCTGAGATTTTTCCAGTGCTGGCGACTTTATTCATATCTGACAAAGCTTGGCACATGAAAATGGGACTCCGCAGACAGCCCAAAGATACATGGAGATTTCAGTCGTTTCTGCTTGCCATTGTAACAAAGCGAGTTGTTCCACATCAAACACCCACCAGAGAAACTATAGCACCGCTGTCAGCATTAATTATAACACTTTACTCTTCGAGACGTTTGATTTTTATGACTCGTTTTTAAAGATCACCCTTCACGTCTCTTTCCACGCTCTCACCTAAATCACATATCATCTCATCCAGAGAAAATGGCTTCTACTACATTTTAAATATCATAAGTAATAAACCCAGAACCATTTTCAAAATGTTTTTTTCTTCCTTTTTTTGTACTGTGATGTGTGCCATGAACTGTATTGTAACTGTAATGTAAACGCATAAATTGATAAATGTATGAGGGGCGGGGTGTGGGTTACGATGTTGTGTCTGTGATTGGAAGGTCGCCAATTCAAATCTCGTGATTTTAATGTTGGGAACTTCATCGAGGCCCTTAGTCCCCAGTTACTTCAGAGACTGTCTTGTAGTCATAGTACAAGAGCCAGTCCCCATGAGAACAAGGCAGGACCCAACGGTTTTTTGCACACATGCTAAAGACAACTTAGAGACACCCAACCTCATTGGGTGAAAACATGAGCTCAGAGATGGGGGAAGCAATCGAGCCCCCAAACACAGCGGTGTGAGGTCACCTAATCCTTTTCAGTTTGGTAAAATTTTGTTACTTTAATTTCATTCGGCCGTTATGTAGTTTGCACAACACAAGCCAGAATCCCCCTGCGCAGGGCGTGAGCAAGATCTTTTCTGTTTCTGTTCTGAAAACTGCCAGTAATTATCAATGCGAGCGAGAACACTGTTTATGTATGCAACACTCAAGATAACAACAAACAATAGCAAATCCCAAAATGCACTGTGACCCTGCATTGGATATGCAGCTATGAAACAGGGATAGAGAGATGAATGAATGGTGAGATGGATGAATGAAAATCCCAGGGAAGTTGTACCTACTACAATTGGCAGCTTTTAAGTTGCTCATATTCACCATGCGACATGTCACCTAATTAAACGTCCGGTGTCGGGTTTTGGGTGGGAATCCTGTCTAACGCTGTGTGGCATAGCGCAAGCCTGCCCTCACTCCCTCAGGCGATGGTGCATTTATCGCTAAGGGCCCGACAGCCATTTTTGGAATCCTACCAGCCAATCGGGGTGCAGCGCTCCCAAAATCGACATCACTATATATTTCAAAGGTCTTCCTTTGTCGCCTCTCACAAAGTGCTATTAAAATGTTGCCAGGAGGAGAAGAGGAGTAACGGAGCGACCCGGTCGGTGAAGCCGGAAGGCAATTATCATCTGCCTATTCCCCCATCTCCCGGGTTCAATCTCAAAAGTGGCTACCTATGGAGCGAGGGGCACCAGCGGCACGCCCACAACCCTCCCATGTCACAAGACCCCAGGGAGGGCTGTATATGACAGTTGTCGTCTTTGGGGGACAGAGAGGGGAAAAATAAGCAAGCTGTTCTCTAAATGCCTGTATCATTAAGGGCACAGAGCATGTAGAATAGTGAGAATTAGCACAATTATTATAAAAGGTACTTCAGACAGGCAGATGGAGGTGGCAGAGAGAGTTGATATCATCTACCAAAGCAGCAACAGCCACAGAATAGAAAGGACGCTGACCTTCAGAACTATTTAAGCACTCCTCCTTAACGTGCCCCAAATCTGCTCATGGAGATTATGGCGATTTTACCCTTGGCTGTGTACAAATGAGCGCGCTAAATGTCCCTCCCTAACCTCACCGCCCTCCCTTAAAACCCCCCCACTGAAGCGTGTCTCCTCAGTGCCTTTGGGCACAGGGAGTACCATGCAAGGTCAAAAGGACACGTCCTGCGTCACCATTCAGGTCAGGAAGGCTGTGAAACTTGCCCGCATGTCTCGTGGGTTCCCGTCTGCGTTGGCAGAACAGGGATCTGGGGCCATACGTCCATCCCGTACTGTGACTTGCTAGTGGCACAAAAGCAACCATGAATGAATTGAAGTGACACAGCGAACCGACTGGAACAGGCTGTGGGGAAAACATGGAAGTCAGCTCCTTAGGCTCTGGAGGAAAAACTGGCGATTTTAAGTGATTTTTAGGTGGGGGGCATAGGAGATGATTCATGCAGAGTGGCCAAACTTATCATTAGCTAATCGTATCTTTTGAATCGGTGAGTGACAGGGGAGAGGGCACTCTGTGGGCCAATCAGCTTTCAGATGGGGCAGTCCCTCTGTGGCCCCGCCCCTGTTTATCATCCCGCAAATGGGGTCACAAGGTTTGGATGCCTGTTCTCATTTTTAGGGGGCGATAAACGGAAGACTGGATGATAGGATGGTGACCTGGCTTCGCCCCGGCCTGGCGTGGTTAAGTCCTTCTGCAGTCACCGTTACCTTTCTCATGCACTTCTTAAAACACGGACGACGGATTTTACGATTGCTCGTACATCACTCTTTTGAGCTGCCTGTCGGAGTGTGAAGTGAATAACTATTAAGACAAAAAAGATGAAGCTCTCATAATAATGACTATGAGGCAGATAAATTCAAAATTTAAATGCAATCATGCTTCACGCATGGTTCGTTTTTTTCCCTTTTTTACCCCAGCGGAAAGCAGGAAAAAAAACACTTTCGATAAAAGGACAATTTTTGAAAAGTCAAGTTAAACAAGAGAACTGCATGAACCTGGACCAGTAAGCTACTAAATTGGCACATCTTCTGGGTGCAAGAGCTGCTCTGCTTTTTCCCCTTCATGTCAGATGCCCCCTTAAATATTAAATGACTTGCAGTATTCAGCTTTTTGCCACATTACTGAATTGAATTTGGCATGATTGTCAGTATTCTTATACAAGATGAATATAGGTTACAATGCGGTTGGTAACAGCAATGCGGTGCGTCTTCATATCTAATTGGCATCGCTAAATTGTCCGTAGTGTGTGCATATACATAGGATAGACTCCATGCTTCCTGTGACCCTATACTGAATTAGTGGCGGGCGGATGGAATATTAAGTTATAAATGTGTGTGCGCCTAGCTGTGATTCATCTAATAATCCTAATCACCATCATTCTCCCACCGCTTCTCCTGGCGAGGGTCGCGGCTTCATCTAATAATGTAAACAAAAAATACTTTAACAAGCAAAATTTTTCTTGGCCAGCCTGCAGTAAATAAAACCACAGGTACTGGACAGTAATGCAGCAGAACACCCTGACAAATAAATTTGCAGGCTCAATCACATAAATTTCCCAACCACAGAGAACCAAAAACATTATTATTATTATTATTATTATTATTATTATTATAAACAAAAACACGGAATCTACTCCTATTTCATTATATAATCAGCGAGATGTATACATGGCTGCGGATGTTTATCGCTGCGGAAGGAAAAATGTTTTAAAGAACATCTTCCTATTTATAAATCTCATTGCTGTTTTGTGTGCTGCTTGTATTACTGAAATGCTGACACGGCAACGAATGCGGTAGGAGTTTCTCCAGACCGCCTGCGCGCCGCCGATGCGCGTCGCTAATGCGCGCCTCTAGTTCTTGCGTGGGCTGCATTGATGCGAAGACCTTTACCCCGAGCCGCTCTCCGAACAGTGTCCCAAAACTCAATTTCAGACCTTTGCCCAGCGTTTTGACACACAGTAGTAGATGAGATCCATTAATGTGTATGACTGCGATCCTGCGAGTCCTCCGTAGTCCGAAGTTTTAAATTCACTATATGGCTTAACTCTCTACACTAGTATGCTAGCTTAATAATTCTGTCTGTTCTTCATTTTTAAGAGCCGTTTCAAAGTAATAACACAGCGGGAAATTTGTCCTTTGAGAGGATTATGGGCTCCCCTTTAACTTCTCAGATAATACAGCTGACGTTGTTGCTTAATACGAAAATGTATTTGCGGTCGTGCAGAGCTGGGACAATTTCACCATACACAGTTCGGATATCGCCCAACAATAGGAGAAAGAATGACGTGAAATTACATTTTAAAAAGGTAAATCCCTTTCCTGTGTGATATCTGCGGATCGTGCTAGCGTTTGCACACATGCATAAAGCTACTCAACTGCGTGTGTAGGAATGGTTAACTGTGGGATTTGAGCCTAAGAGGGACTCGACCACCGAGAAAAAAGAAGCACGGGACGCCACCCGCAATATACGAAATGCACCTGTGTACGAAAATACGGGACAAATTGCTAAATGGATCTGGAAATGTAAAAATAAATAGTATGGCTGAAGCCTCCCCCTTAATAGAATCTAAGACCGCCTTTGGATGTGTTTATATAGTTTAATGGCTGATATTGCCTATTATCAAAAAATAGTCTCCTTTTCGGAGTTTATATAGCCTAGTAGCGGGATGTACAACAGTAACTGAAAACACGGCGGATTTGTAACTGCACTGAGGTATTTTTGGAAATTGCCAGACACACTTAAAAGGTTTAATAATGTTAGCAATGTCATAATATATCGGAAAAAACAGTAATGATGCGATTGTTCCCCGGCAGTGTTTATGTGCGGCCCATTTGTGCGATAATATTTTGTCACTTTTATCTGTATCATTATATTTCAGCCTGTAGTATACAGGAGTTTAGGGGAAACTTAATCAAATCATTTATACCGACGGTAACACTTGACGGGGCACAAATAATGTATTATTCCGCTATTACTTATGTATTAATTATTCATAAACTAAATCTTAGTTACATACTGTTGTCATGTTCGTTCATCATTAATAAATCATGAAGCATCTTTTATCTTAAGTAGTTACTAGAATTGTTCGTGATTTGCTCTGCAATGGTGAGTTGGTACTAAGTATTTGTGCCCCCTGAAGCAAAGTATTATTAGTATTAGCATTGTCACTAATGATCTAATATTGTTATTTAACATGAAATATTTTTTTTCCAGTGGTCAACCCCCCCTCCCATCACTGTTTGCAAGAAGAAGGTCAACTACATAGGTGAGAGTTTGATATTGGGGGGTGGGACACAAACTGTAAATACAATGGTCTGATCAAGGTAATAACAAGCTGTTTAAAACCAGGCAGGAGATGGACTGGGCGTGTGTGCGTGTGCATGTGTGTGCGTGGGGGTGGGGGGTTGTGAGATTGTGCTTTACTCACCCCTCCGCCTGTTTGGTAAAACACCAGGTTACACTTTTCACTGCATCAGGATCACAGCCGTGAAAATGCGGGCCCAGACAGCCGGTACGTGAGCGTGCTGCACGTCTGAAGTTCGGCGATTCTCCGAGCGTGGCCTCATTTCCCATGATCCCTTTTCTCATGCAGGGGGAATGGGGGGGGGGGGCACTGAAAGTAGGACACGTGCGAGATGAAAGCATTTTAAGCGAGGCCGCTTCATCGGCATATGTTTCTCTCGAGCTACGTGAACCCCGTCCAAAAATGGAGGCCCCTTCCTGTTTCGCTCCACTGCTTTCCTGTTCACTCCTTTAGAGGACTATCTGTATCCAGCCTGAACTTTTCCGATTAAATACTCAGTCAGACGCTGAGATGCTGGCCTCTCTGCTGAAGCCCGTCACGTGTGAGCTGCATCGTATTTGTAATTAGCCGGCTCACTTTTAAGAACAAAGCACCACCCAGATTGGAGGACAGAAATGCGGCTCTTGTGCCAGGTTTGCCAGCCAATTGTACAAGTTGGGGGAGGGGTCACAAGCAATTAATTCATTCGCTTTTCCATTAGTAAACAGTGACCCGTGGGCCATCAGTTTTAATTAAATAAGTCGCCATGACGCTTCGGGGCGCAGGAACGGTTACAACGAGGGAAACGTCCTTTGAAGTCCCACGACAGGGGTGATTCTAGGATTTTTTTAAGGTGATAGGAGAGGCATAAAAGAGGCCACAATTAATACAGTGGGGCAAACCAATGGTATATTTTGAATTGTTGAGTGACCAGGGAGTGGGCCAATCAGCTTTCAGTTGGGGGCTACTGCATCTGTGGCCCCACCTCTGTATACACCCCTGTCACACAAACAGCTGTCTCATTGCATGTGTGTCAATCAGGGAAAAATGTCAGATTAGACTTACTGTGTGCCCAGGGCTGGGCTTTCATCGCCTCCCCCTGAAAATGAAATCAGGCCACCACGTCTCTGGAAAGCAGCCAGCCTCCCCGATCCTTTCTGCTCCACTGGCAGCCCATCAGCCACACCTCCACCAGACAGGAGCACCCAGCAACCCCCCCCCCCCCCCCCCCCCCCCCGCGCCCCAGGGGGGGGGCGCCGCGCACCCGGCGCGCGC
>JAABNY020000001.1:5478730-5499483 GCA_015164015.2 Brevimyrus niger
CCCCCCCAGTCTGTTGTCCCCCCTCGGCGCCCCCCCCGCCCCCCCGCCCCGGGGCCGGGGGCCCGGTCACCCCCCCCCCCCCCCCCCAAACTGTGAGACAGAGGAGAGGCGTGCCATAGCTGTTCATCAGCAGAGGGTCGGGGCCTCCTCAGGGGGTGTGGTTGGGAGTGTGTGGGACACACACGGCTGAGATAATGCTGCTTCAGCCCCCCCCAGATTCGGGCTGCTTCTACAAGCAAAATGTTGCAGCAGATGCCAGTGAACAAAACCCTGACCCGGCAAAAACATTTTTACTATTATAGTATCCATAAATCAATTTTTCATAAATTCATGTTTTTCCAGTGTAGGGTTATAGTAAGCCCAGAGTTTGTTGTTGTTATTGTTGTTGATGTTGTTCTTGTTGATTGTAGCGTTTTTCATTCCCTTCATGGTTAGTTCCATGCTTGCTTCCTATTTGAACCTGAATTTTCCCGGGGGTGGGTCCCGCCGTCTGTGCCTCCTTGTGTACCTTTTGTCAGGATATCCTCTGCGCAATACACCCACGCTTCCAAGCTACCGACTTTGGAAAAGCCCGTTATCCTTATAGCACTTCCATGCCCATGTAACCGACTATGACTCCTGGTTTTGGTGATGCTGCCTTTATGCTGCAGAAACACAGTTAACATCCACTGAACATAGACCCATGGTCTGGTTTCGGTACATGTAATAAATCAAGGAAAAAATGTCAGGGGGACATCCTCACGATCTAGCTGCAATGTCACCTTTAAAATATGCCCTGTTCCAGCTCTGAGATGCAAGCTAGGCCACAGCATTCTCCAGGGGGTTGGGGAGCGGGGTGTTTGGGGGGACCCAGCCTTGGGGTGGGCCATGGCTAGCTTTAATGTACAAATCAGCCAGCCGGCTAGCTAATTCTGGGGAATGTGCTGGACGACAGGGAAAAGCAACCAATCAGAAAGTCGATACGGGCCTGACACAAGTCAAGGGCTAATTCCGAAGTGACTATATCTCAAGCCAAACCCATGACTGGAGGTGAAACGCTTCGAGGAGGAATGTTTCGGTGAGAGTTGCCAAGTTTCATTTCTACTTTGAGTGTATTGATCTTGTCACCGTGCCAGGAGCCTGGGCATCACAGGAGAATTTGCGAAGCAATCATATTTATCTGGCATCTTCCTCGGTGCCGTTTTAAGCAAATGGCCTGAGATAAAAGCAGACTCAGGGTAAACATCCGGACCTGTACCAATGGCTTTGGCTTTGAGTTGCGTCAGCCGAGACGAGACAGTCAACAGGATAGAAGGAAATCAGCAAGCAATAAATCTTAATTATATCGGCCTATGCAGTGGTGACAGGAAAGGAACATGGCACACAAATTCTCAACTAACTGATCCATTATTTAGCATATTTTAAATAACAATTACTGTACTCGCTGCTGTATGGATGGGTGTATTCATTTTAAATTAATATTCTACACTAATACTATCAGCTGGGTCTAGAGACAGGATGTTTGCAGGATTATTCGGAAGACAGAGAATGGCTCTTGTATTATTAAAATTTTTATTATGTTCAGCACATCACTTGAGGTTTTTTTTCCTTGCTACATTTCCCCCGTCAGGGCATTCAGTTCAAAGCTGGTTATCTTTTGCTGTGTTCTTATCCTTAAAGAGGCATATTCCATGTGATTTTTCCATCTCGAATTTCGAGCTTGAATTTAAAGAATCACCCTCTGTTCCATTCTGCGCTATGTTTGATTGGCGCTAAACAAATAAATTTATGCAGGGTGGGGTGCAGATGTGATTGATAAACAACTAGGTTCGTGTTATCTGACAAACACATAATGGAGCGATTTCACACAGCCGCATTGTTAAGTACACTAGCTAAATAAGTTACGATAAGCAATTGCTTATTTGTTGCATCATTCTATTTGAAAGCATTGCCTGTGGGTGCACCAGCGCAAGCTGCTTTCGTGGGACGTGCCGATTTGAGGGAATCCTGCAAGCATCTGATTCCTCTCCGAGCCTTTTGAGAAACGGGACGTTTTCCATTTAATTAGTTCCATGGCTCCGCCCTCTGCCATGTCCAGTCACATGACCTTATATGCACATCCAACAATTGCCAATGCTTTCTGCCATGAGTTAAAAATCCACAGAGCTTCTGTGAGAATTAGTCAGGCCTTGCATGTCATTTACCAAGTGAGCTGACACTCCAGCGAGTGACTTTAGCAAGTTTTAATTTACCATCACTTAATTACAACCTGCGCCTGCTGAACGCCTTTGGAATTTCAAATGAAGTGAGCGTCCGGTAAGATTTACATAGAGCAGGCATAGGGGTTCGGCTATGAGGAAGAGAATGTCTAACCGTAGATTTGAATGCCATAGATTGTTGCCCTTCTAAGGTTTATATTTAGTATGTGGACTAGGAAAGTCTTTTAAAATAAAAAATAATACTTTATAGAGCAAAGGGAAAAATGAGAATTGTATTCTCCAAGCAACTCAATATCGTCATATGTGGACAAGTAGTTTTTAATATAGAAATTGACCTGTTTTTTATGAATGTGTTTCATGTCGTATTTTAAGTAGTAAATTAATTTGGTCACATGCAGATGGATAAAAGCTTTTTGTGGTGTTGCAATCGTTGTGGTTATGTAATGCATCTGGTGAAATTGCACCTATTAAATTGGGAAACTGCATGTTTTCCAGGTCATGTTGAGCATCTAGACCTCGGAAACGATGATTGATCGCACAGATAATTGCCTTGTAACCCCGAGTTTTGCTCATTAATGGCAGTACTTTCCACAACACTTGTTTAGTGTCTGTGAGAACATTGCTCCCCACAAGATCCCATAATTGATTTTATAAATCTCTGACCAGGGGAAGAATGAATAATGAGGTGTGGGACGTTGTTTTTAAAAGGCCTGAACTGTCATCATAGTCACAAAATGGAACAGTTGTGGTTCCACGACACTGAATGGCAGTTCTAGAATGTTCAGGTGTGTCACACACATGATTCAGGCTGAAGAACTAGACATTATAGCGTATAAGTAGTGTTTACTCTGAAATTACTTAATAATTTAAAGGATATATAAACAGGGAAATAAGTTCTACATGCAAGGTGGCCTCTGGGACCTGGGTTTAAGTCTCCGCCAGGGTTCCATGTGTGTGAAGTTCACATGTTTTGCCGTGTCATCGTGGGGTTTCCCCCGGGTACTCCTATTTCCCCCCACATTCATGCTTAGGGTAATTGAAGTTACCAAATTACCCACAGGAATGTGTGTGTGAATGGTGTGTGAGTGTGCCCTGTGATGGGTTGGCGCCCCGTCCCAGGTTGTTCCCCGCTTTGTGCCCTGCAATGGGTTGGCGCCTCGTCCCCGGTTGTTCCCCGCTTTGTGCCCTGCGATGGGTTAGCGCCCGTCCCCGGTTGTTCCCCACCTTGTGCCCTGCGATGCTTTGGTGCCCCGTCCCGGGTTGTTCCCCGCTTTGTGCCCTGCGATGGGTTGGTGCCCCGTCCCAGGAATACAATGAATGGTCACAAAAAGCAGAATTCTGCATGTGTCCTACCATGAAAACCCCTAAAAGAGCGAAGCTGCTCAGTAAATTAAGGAGAAAAATTAATACGCAGCCTTGCAATTGTTCCTAAATTGCAGATGACTCCCTCCAGTTGGAAACTGCATTGGACTGACCCAGCCTGTGGCAAAAGCCTGCTGGGTCAGTCATTTCCCCCCCACTGAGACACTCCTCCATCTCATAGATGCAGCTCATATGTTTCCTAGCAGTTCAAGGCCTCACTGAATAAGATTTTCATGAAGTGTTTGACATCAATAAGAAAAAAGCAGACCAGCGAGATCTACCGCAGATTAATATTCAGCTGGCATCATTAAGTGAATTTATTTGCATCCATTATATGATTCACGGACTGTGGAACATCGCTTACAGGTTAGACTGGAATGAGTTTGGTTCACATTCCAGAATGAACATCTTTGTAAATAAAACACGGTAATTGCCTTTTAAGGTGTTTGTAGATAAGACAAAGGTGGACCTTAACATGTTATTTAAAACTGATAGGCCAGCATGTGAGAAGTTGTCTTTATGTAGGTGGTAAAACAAATGCATCAGACATTACTGGACAATATCCATATATAATCATATATTGTCATAAGTGCACACTCAGCAAACCCCCTGAAATTTATTTTTGTTACTATCCTACTGATTTAGAAGGAAATTCAAAAGAAAATGTTATCGTCATGTATGGGTCAGAAATCAATACTCGGCTAAAAAACAGTGATTTAAAAAAATAAAGAAGCATTACAGTTCAGCAGAGTATAGACCCATTCTTAAAGAACTTTAAAAGCGGAAAAACTCAATAGCAATATAGAATAAGATTGATATGACTGCGGCAGAGAAAATCAAATCGTCAGCCACGTCTGCAGAATTTGATTTTTTTCCCCCTCTCGGATTTAAAATGTTCCCTTTGCATTATGAAGGTGTAGATCACCTTGACGTGACCATAACTGACTCCAAGGCAGGTGCATGCTGGTCTCATGGAAGTTGGGGTTATGAATCAGGGTGGAACGGGGGCTGGAGAACCTTGGGAAACCTTTTTTTTTTTTTTAAAGCACGCACAAAATTATACTTTGCAATAATATGCAATAATGTCATTCGCAAACGCAATCACCTCACTGTAAATAAAAAAAACACCATTTATGCATTCTGTTATGATTCCATGTTTAACATACAAAACCATTGTGTCTGACAGGAAGTTGCAGCATCTCCTAAAAATATACCACTGTTTATCGACATACTCTGGAACAAATTGTCACATCGGAAGCCGGAACGTTCCAGGGGAATTGAAAGGGAGCCCGGAAGAATGTGGCACCCGGAATTACCGTTAGGTTGTAAAGGGCGGAGATCGGGCAACGCTGCCTAGCCTGCCGGTTTTTGGATGAAGGACCCAGTGAAGTCATGCTTCCTCCCCCCGCACCTTCACGGTCCGTCTGCGAAGCCTCCGTTATGTTTTCAGACACGGCTCTGTGTCATTTCATTCCCATGAGACTATGCGAGAGCTGAAATTCCCTGTAAATGGGCAGGCCTTGTGTTGTACCACTTGTTGGATGACATTTTCTGGAGTATTCCCTAGCTGCCCATCATCGTGATTAAGGAACACATGTTGGTGTAAACCGTGCGTATAGCTAAATTCAGAGGCTTCAAGGAATTCAAATGAGGATGAAAGACGGAACGCTTGAAATCTGACCCACAAACCGAACTGACGTTCCACAGATATGTTAATATGGGCCTGCTCCCATTTCCAGTGCTTCACTTGAGATGCCTGACAATGCCTCGTCTCCCTCAGGATCCGCACCAAAACCAAGGGTGCTTCTTATTCAGGGAGAGAGCTGGGAATCTATTGCTCATTCAGAGTCGTCTTGTTTTCACTTTAATGATTGTGCCAGTTACAAATTTGTAAGTACAGGTTGGCTGATTTCAAGAACAGCCACTCAGTCGCTCTTACCTGCAACCCCGTTAAAAATGCAAAGGAATCTCTGAAAGTCACTGCTATTTAACTTCAGCTGAAACAGGCAAGACCTCTGGGTTTTGGAAGAACGCCACGTCTAAAGGACTCGCGCCTCCACCGGTCAGAAGTTTGAAAACCCGGCAATTTCCTGTGTCTCTACATAGTTCTGCTTGGACTTTCTCCAGAAGCAGGGCTCCCTGTAAGAACCACGCAGCCGTAAAATTCCGAGGTCTGGGGAGTAGAATGTGAAAGCGAGGGAGATATTTTTGCCGTCATCTGTTTGAATTTTCGGTGCCCGCGAGGCCCCAGTGGTAGGATTTCAGCACTGGCGTGCCTCCTACCTCGTCGACGTACAGGAGCTGTCTAACTATCCATAGCCTGTCTGACATTCACGCCATCTTCCCCGTTCCACTACCTGCCCTCCCTTCATGCTCTGTTTATTTCCTCTTCCCCCGGTGGCCAGGGCAGAATGTAAATACGCAGCTCTCCTGCGCCTTCTCTTCCAGGCAGAGCTCTATCTGCAGCCGGCGTTTGGAGGCCCGGCTCAGATAAGGAGACGCGCAGAAGCTTCTTTATCTTGAGAGAGCAGCGGCGTGGATTATTCCGAGGTGCGGCGGGCTGTTCCCGACGGCCGATCCGCTTCCATGGCTAATGAGCGCTAGCGGTCTCCAGCACGCGCTGCGCCCGTGGCTCGTCTGAGCCGTCCCGCCCAGGGCGTTACGGGGCCCTCCGTTTCATTCCTGAGGCCGGACAGTGCCGAACGTTTCAGGGAGAGTCGCCCGGGTTCCTGTGTTCCGAGGTAAAGGAAAATAAGGGTCCTAGAGACGCCCAGCGGGGGAGGAACAGCAGCGTCTCAGCGGCGCAGCCGCACGCCAAACAGACCTCATCTGTTTGAGCCCAGAAGGGGACGGGCAACAGATGGAATTGGGTGTCCATCTCAGCCGAGGATACCCCTCCCCCCATGCCTGATCCCAACACCGTACCATACCCTCTTCAGGAAGAAAAAAAAACACACACACACAAGGAATCGGGCCAGTTCCTGGCACCATATGTGCTGCCACAAGGCCCACTGATCCACAGCAAAAGGAAAAAAAATTCCCAGCAGTGCCCCCCGCTTGTGGCACGACGCCCCTTCTGACAACTCCGAGCCAGTTGGCCCAATGCTGCCATTCTGGACCTGGGAACAGACAGAGGTACAGAATGCAGCGGGTGCCCCTCCCCCTTCGCTCCAGCATTGGCACGTGTCATCACTACGATTTGGCTTGATGGCATAATGGGCTGCATGGATTTATGGGAGATTACAAAGCACCCCGGCCCCCTTCCCCAGTAACTGGAAGCAAGTACAGCGGATCTTATACAATTATGAAGTTCTTTGCTAAAGTAATCTTTACTTTTCAAAATTGTGCCAAGAAAGTTGTTGTGAAGTGTTTTGTTTTTTTATAGATGGAAGAATGTTTTATGGTGACTTCCTACAAGAATCTGCTCGATTTATTTGTCTGAGAAATCTCAACCTTCACAACATTCTGCGGTTCATCCAACATTTGGGCGATAGAAAAGGGACTCCTCACTGTGAGCTAATTTAATCCTTGATGGGATGCATTGTGGGAATTTTAGTCTGGCAGTGCCCACCATGACTGTGTACACCGGTCAAAGCCCACTGAAGCACAGAGCTGATTGTCATCACAAGTTGTCCTGAATGCTCACCCATATCAGCCTCTATCACGCTAAAATACCCCAATGCAGGTTCCCCAGTGGCACACAACCAGCGAGATAGAAGACACCGCTATCCCGGAATTCTCATTAAATCTTGTCCGGCTTGATTCTGCTTCTATTGTCCTGTGGATGTGCTTATCGCTTCTCCTTCATTATTTTCAATGAGCTTATCTGGTTCCCAAGAAGCATGGCATATCGCACGCTGGGCATCCCGGATGGGTCCAAATTACGTCAAGAGGTACATGGGCCGGCACAGGTGCTGTGATCAATTTCAGGTTCAAATAAGGAGCAAGGATGCGGGAGCAAATGGGGAACGAACCATAACGTGTTGGAGCCAAAAAACAGTACCATCAATTTTTGTGTCCGGTCCATGTTTTGTTGAGTATAATAATAATAATAATAATAATAATAATAATAATAATAATGAAAAGCAACAATGAATTAGGATTATTATTATCTAGTTGGTAACAGTTTCATTCACCTGCATCCTCTTATACACAAGCATTGTGGAATCCTGACAACATGAAGGATGCTTTGATGAAACAGGATTACGGTACAAGAAAACAAATGAGCAAAGCAGCAAATACTTTAAATTTACAGCCGTATCAGACATTCACTAAACGGCCGTGTGACAATCAGTGGGATTTAAAGCCCTGGGAGTTACACTCGCTTCAAATTACTCATTGCTGCCGGCCAAAAAAAAGAAGCCCTTCTTGTTCATTGTTTTGAAAATAACTCACTTTTAATAAGTACATCAGAAGCCTCAGATAACGTAAAGTCACCAGATGCTGATGGATGAGTACCTCAAAAACTTATTGCACAGCCCGAAAGAAATTTGCGAAAGCATAACATTTGATATAATATAATCAGCTTTGTATCCAAAGCGTTATATGCAGCGCATTCGTCATCTGATGACAAAGTGTAAAATAACGACCTTTATCTGGAAGTGCTATCTTTTTTTATTACCGCAATAAGAGCTTAATCTTTTTAGTGCAATGAGCAAGCTTACAGGGCCGAGTTTAGAGTACGTCTCGCCTGTTTGTGTTCTTGTTGGGTTTAATCTGCTGCTGGCCGAGCTGGAGCCTACAGCTGAAGTCAATCCGAAGAGATCAGCTAGTGATTGCAGACGCCTGGAAGCTACCGGAAGAAAAAGTCTCCTGTGCCTTTGAGAGGGCCTTTGCTGGCGGGGTCACTGGGGCGGTGTGCTTTAAGGTAGCGCCGCTGACACTGTCTCCATTTCACACAATAGCCCCCACAGCTATAGCTCCTTTCCCTGAGACCCGGGAAGGCCTCGTCAGATAAGGGGGGCTCCCTCGGAGCGGCGATTTGCTTCCAGGCGTCTGTGAGCGACACCACAAGGACCTTAATGTCATGTAGTCATATGCCAACAGAAACTCCTTCGTAAAGAATAATACTATGAAATTAAAAGGTAATTAGTGGAACCTCTTGCAATTACTTCTCAGATTAATTTTTATCTGCTTTCCTACTATATATATATATATATATATATATATATATACACACACACACACACACAGGACACAGGGGTTCACCTTTAAGAACAATATGTGCGATTATTATCGATTGTTTGTAAAAGTGTAAATGCATACATATTTTATGTGCATTTGCGCTGCTATGACAAGAAAATACCTTGCATTTCATGTATGTATGTATGATTGTATGTATAGTTCTGCAAAAAATAGAAAAATAAAATATGCTTTCCTGAAATTGAAAAGCTTCACCTTTTCATTTTTATGGTTTGTTGAGTGTAACCTTCAGCCCAGCGTGACACGTGTGACGTGAAAAGCCCAGGGACTGGACCGGCCGAGTCGACCTGCCGTTAAACACTCACGGCAAAGCAAGTTTCACACATGCAATTTAAAAATGCGATTAAACACCGCTGACCCCAGCCATCCGTCTCTGTCCCCTGTAAATTTCACCCATGGCTTCGTAAGAAAACTCCAGTCTGACCATCCCCCAACCCCCCTGGCCCTCCCAAACCCCACCCCCCCCCACACCCTCCATGGACCATTTTCTCATCCCTCTGAGTCAGTAATGAATTCACACTCGCCTCCTGGAGGGATCCTTACCTACCATTCTTTCTAATTATCCCATAATTATCCTCAGGCAGAGAAGTCAGAGTTCCTCTGGTCCTGTGGACGCAAATGTTATGGCCGCCGCCATTAAAAGTTCACGACACTCCGAGGAGCAGAGCATGAAAAGTGCGACGTCGCCGTAGATCTCGGTTCCGCATCACGCGCACGGAAACCTGACTCGCTTAAGTAAACACCGAGCCTTTTAAATATGGTAAAATTTACACTACAAGCTACGCACTGTCCTTGACCAAGGGCGAAAAAATAATATCATTATATATAGCATATTGAAATGAAAAGTGGCGTTCCCTCGATGCCATCTTTCACGCTGCCTGTCAGGCAGACTAGCGGTTACCCCCCCAGCCATGGCCCCCACCGCCCTGCGGAGATCTTAAACACAACATAAATACATCAAAAGCCGAGACAATACCGACCAAGATGATCCTACGCAGCAAAAGCATCTCGTGGCTCTATGCCAAGCCCAGAGCTACCCCCCGCAGGAGCCGGCATCTTCGCCTCTTATTTCCGGAAGCTTCTAGTGCCAGCTGTGTGTGACAGAACTGGGGTGGCATTCATCGGCACTAGACTGAAGGGTCACATAAATCTCCCGGACAGTGCCCAGCTGCACATACCCCGCCCGAAGGTGGGGTGGCTCTTTGCGATCACCCACACAAACCCAACAGAGGCAGGGGATGAGCCTCATATTTTCACTCCTTCTTTTACGCCCATCCCGGTGGGTGAATGTGGGTGAACGTTTCCCCGACTAAAAAAAGAAAATGTCCTGGAATGATTAATCGGTTCGCCAGCTATGCATCATTGTTCTGTGGATTGTTCATGAAACACTGTGTATGAAAGGGTCATAAAACTCTTACATTGGGCCCTTTGAGGAGCGTTTCCAAGGCAACCGTGGTCACCGACTGCTTTCCTAAGTGTTTATGCTCTGCTTATGAAGGAGTGATTCGAGCTCATGAACGTGTTATGAAGGTGTTCTGTGAAGCACCAAAGTTCTCCCAGGTCTTCAAGCTGGAAGGCTTTCTCCAGAGTCAGTCTGATTTTATTTCCCTAACGCTAATATAGAACGGTTCTAAAACGATCTGTAGAACACTGGGAAAACGGGATAGGTTACTTGTACCTCGAGGCCCGAATTCCGTTAGAGAAAAATGCATGTTTTGTTCAACCACGGCATGTAGAACAATGTTCTTCTATTTAAAAAAAATACAAGACACCTCCCTCGATATGAAACCATGTCATGCGTGACCTTTTCAGCCCCAGAAACTCTTGGCTCTGGAGGTCTGAAAGAGACCAAGCCTGTTTCTATTATATATTACAAAATACCGTAGGCAGCATGTGCTAAGATTTGTCCACGATGATTCCAGAACTCCAGAACATTGTCCAGGCCACACCCCCATCCCCCAGGTGGGAAACCCATTAAACAGAAGCTACCAGCTGCTCATCCAGGGATCTCGGCAACCAGATGTGTGAGCAATCACTCTCTGAGTGATGACTACGGTGGTAGGTCTTTAAAATCCAGCGGTTATGAGTCTCTCTTTTTTCTATGTCTAATTAAACTGGCAACATCACACGCTTTCTTTTGACAGAATTAATTGTTCCGACGCTACGTCTTGACTACATTCAAATAAATCAATTTGTCAGAGTTTTAAATTAAAGCTGCCAAAGTCAGTGTTCGGCTCCACAATGCTACACAGTTTAGAATGTGTTATCTACTAATGCAGAAAATTAATGTTCTTCATTTCAGTAATTACAATTATTATTTTGTTTTATTTTAGAGGTGTGACAGAAGCAGGAATTATCCTAAATATGTAATAGATATCAACATTTTAGAGCACATACAAGCTACCAATTATAAATATATTGCTCTATAGATCATTTTGATTAGGTACTGTAACATTACCTCGCAGCAGTTTTAACACACAGTGAATGAGAGAAACATGTATAGAGTTTTCTTCTCATATCACCCAGTAGTATAGAGTGTGTCCCATTCAAGAGATGTATGAGCACTCCTGCAAAAATTAATTAGTGGCCTTGCCAATTCTACCTTTTCAATGTGCATGCTTACAAAATATGAACTACAGAAAAACATGCTATAGAATGAAGATCTGCTCCGCCACATAAAATCAACATTAGCAGAGCCTGCTAGCACATAGATTTTCTAAACCACATTATTTTAATTCAGTACAGAGGAAGGTGAAGATGTAATAATAACAATAAATGTATATTATCTGTTATTATTTTGTATGCTTTTGGTGTTCTTTTTGAGCCATCTTCTGTGGGTTATTTTATTTCACAAGCGTCAGGGAGGTGTCAAATGAATGGAGACCATCTTAGCAAGCGACGGCCAAGCACAAGAGACCCAAATTCACCACTCGCCCAAGTCTGTCTCAGTGTCAGATATGCTATTCATCTGCATCTTCAAGTAGCATCTGCTCTCTCTGCACTGCTGAAGACGTTTCCCCGGCAGACAAATGGCGCTCATGGGGGGGTAATCGCGCGGCTCGAGCACGTCCAGATGACTCAGCCATGTGGTAGGCCGTATTCCAGCATGGCCCCCTCTGACCTCCACCCTCTGACCTCAAAACCCAGGGAGCCACGCTGGCATAAGCTGGGGGCCAACTAGGCATTTTCTGGAAAGAGGGACAGTACAAATATCATGGGAGGTAAGTTGGCTAGCTGCTGACACAGATAGCTGGATCCCTCCCTACCAGCCTGGGAGATGGTTTAACCCAGGACACTGAAACCCAAGGAAAAGCAAACGATTGCAGAACGTTGGAAGCAGTTTTTAAGTCTCGCAGCAATGACACATAGGAGGCTGGCAGAGGAAGAAACGGATTGATCTCTGTTTGTCTAGTGGGTGACATTCGTTCAATCAAATTTATGAAGTAAATGCAATTATGAAAGGACCAGAAAACTGCTTTCTCAGTAAAGGCCAAGGAAGTTGTGCAATTTGAAGTGTATCTTTTGGCTTTGAGTTTTTTTTTTATTGGTGCATTTAAAGTCTCCGCATATGCTGTCATAAATAAAATTATCTACCTTCCTCCAAGCAGCGGGTGAAGAATTTACACAAAGGTGATATGTTAGTGTTTTCAATTTTCAATGTTATTTCCCCAATAAAGTAGCAAATATAATTTGTGCAGTCTAATATGAAAAACTGTTTTTTCTAAATTCCTTTTATTCCCCCTTAGGTTCATGAACCATCACAATATATATGTATAAAGTATATATGTGCAGAAGTCTTAGGCAGTCAAAGAAAATGTTTAAAACTATTTATCTGGGTGGCAAGTGTATATTTGATCAGGAAAAAAAATACTGTTTAACATTAGAACATACGCGAATTAACCGTAACACAATAAAAACTAACAAGAATTTCTTCTGTTCTGCAAAAAGTTACAGATCTCCATCTGGGCTGGCAATAAGAACACCACTTCAGTTCCCATACTTCAATTCAGGGGCACCCCAGCATTCTGTGTATTTCTTAAAATAGACCACCAGCTCAATTAATTAATTGATTTAATTAGATAAATAACTGGGTGAGGGAATGTATAGGCAAGCATGGTATGGTAGGGGTCAGGTAAAAAAATACATGGGCACGTAAAATATTTACTGCTAATGCTGGGGTGACTTTATGAGAGATTTCAAAATAACTAAGCCAGCATACTTTGATAGACATAATATCATAGTTTCTCACCACCAGGAAGATCATTTAAATATAATTTTCTCTGACTGCCTAAGACTTTTGTACAGTACTATGTATGTACATATATCTAGTTGTTTTCAAGGTGTGACAGTCCTCATTCCTTTCCTAAGTTTAATAACCCCAACATACTTCCATTAAAATGTAATTTTGCCCAAGACTGTCACATGAAGAGCAATAAATGAATTTTAAATTTGAAATTAGCTGTCTGTCATCTGCATGAGGTTGCCAGGGTGACTGGGTGTCACCACCTATTATTATTATTATTTCACCATTTGAGACTGACCAATGACTGAGTAATGGAAACAGAAATTTCATTTTCACCTGTGACTGAAATAAATACAATCCACTTAAAAGAGATTAATTTTTGAAGTTACTATTTGATTATGCATCATAGTCTATTCAGCTATGATTTAGGTCATTAGTCATAAATAGAAGCTAATGAAGATTTAGCTGAGTACCACGGAAACAACTAGCATAGTTTCGCTAAATGCATCATCATATATCAGCGTTATCGATGTTAGTGATAAAATAAACCAAAATCTGCAGCACTTAGTACAACATTGATGTTGCAACTCATTGGTTTCTTACTGAAGTCAAACAGCAAAGATGAAACAATCTTGGAAAAAAGCAATTGATAGATCAAAAAGGAGAGAAACAAGCCCAAGTTTTGAAGAGTAACCCTTAGCAAGGTTTGAATGAGGTAGACCGGCATTTTCCTGAAGGGTGTGACCGATGTGGAGCATGGCCACCTTCCCCAAGAAGCCTGACATGCGTTTTGAAGGCGACCACAAGCTTTCGTGCCCAAAATGAAATGTGCGGGTTGGCACAGTGACCTAGAGAACATGCCGCCTCACCATTCTCCCACCAAAATCGACACGTGCAAGGAAGTGGGCTGAAGGAAGGAGAATGACACTTCACAGCAGGAAATGCCTGGCGACTCGTTCATCCGAGGCCGACAGGCCCCGTAAGTAGACACCTTCCGCTCCTGCTCGGAGTCTTTGAGGTACAGTGAGAATGACATGACGCCAGAATGTGAGGGACCAACACCAGTAATCCTCTGAGAAGGAACATGGAAAATGGGGAGGACGAGGGGGGGGGGCGGGGTGGAGGCTTGCAGACTGTTATTTTCTCTGGAGCTTTCAGCGAGCAATTCCTGGGGCCAGAAGCGGGCTGCACATGCATTTCTAAGCTGATGAAACGACCCCCCCTGGACACAGTGATTTCAGCAAAGCAACCCCCCTCCCCCACCGGAAAAGAGATTGCTGGTACAAATCCCAGCATCAGCACTTAACCTGACTCAGGCTCTGTGAAAAATCCTACTGTACAAACCAGTAACAGAGTCAGTCTAAGCTGTACATTGTGACTGATTTTGAGAAGGACTGCAGACCCCAGAATGTATTGCTATAATACAAATTTCTCTCTCTTGCTAATAAGCTAATTTATTTCCATATTTTTATTCGCGTTACAGCCGTGTCTCCATCCAGTGGGAATAATGATTGTAGCCTTTAGCGTTGTCCAGATTCATACCTTGTACATTATAACCTCCTTGTACACCCCACATCCAAATTATGTCATGCTATTAATTAGATACACCAGTGAAGAGAATTAGCCACAAGTCCAGAAGGGGATTAGCTGAGATTTTAAGATTCCTACTCAAAGAGGCATAACGAATGGAAATTTAACGAAGGTCTACATTCAACAGGTAGGAGCCCAAAAGGATACAAAGGTCGGTCTGATCTCTACAAAAAACTATTGCAAACTTTAAGTACAGATCAGGATGTGAGACAGATGAAGGCCTACAGTAGCTTGTTTAATTCATTTAAGTTATAGACGTTGACTGATTCTGTAAAATATGGGGACATTCCATTACCTCTGAGTATGAGTGAAGACCCCCCCCCGAATGTCTGCATGCTTGTCCTACTCATTTCATCATCCTTGTTCTTTACATCTGACATGATTGGCATAGTGCATCTTTTGGCAGAAAATCTATTGCGTTCCTCCGTCTGCTGTTACCTTGGCACCGCCAGCATGTCTTTGCTTAAGTGATGTATAGTCACATTAACTTGATTGAAAAGTGATAGTTCACTTTGTTTACTTTTCTCTGTGGTGGACAGGAGCTGACCGAGTAAAGCAGTGCTTCCTGCCTGGAGAGTATGATTAAAACTGTAAGGCCTTAAGTGAGCTAAAAATTATTCTGGATGCTGTGGTTATCCACAGAAGGACAAGATGCTCGGTAACCCCAAACAACTTGAACTGCAACTCCAGAAACAAACACACAAGATGTCTTCATGCCCGGTGCTGTGCTTACATGCTCTCAGCTGACAGACGTAATATGATATGTGATACCATGATTGATTAATTGGGAGCATAAGCTGCCCCCATCCAACGGGTAATGCAGCCTATCAGCAAACGCTTCACTGGTACGCATACAAACAGATATCCTTTAACAGGAATGCCTTGGACCTTCCAGTGACATTTTGGCCAAAAATAAATTCTCCAGTTCTTAAAACCTAGAATTACCTGCGAACGTCAAAGACAACACACAACCATATCCTGAGAAACAGCAGGATACCTCGCAGAGCGAAAGCTGAACCAAAATCACTGTTAAATGTGACATATTTGCATTAATATGCATCGACTAGAAGATGATTAGGAAAAGCATAACGATTTGAAAACCATGATCCTCTGTAGTCATTAACACAGAGGGAAAAAAAAGTGTTTAATAATTAAAACTGTCAGAGTTCCTCCACCAAACACATGTATCCATTTTCTATAACCGCTTTTCTACTGCTGACTTACAATGAGCTTGGACCCTATCCCTGGAAGACAGTGCATGAGACGGCCTGTAGGGGTCGCCACTCCATCGCAGGGCACACACCTACACACAAATACCTGGGACAGCCTAGGCAAGGAAAGCAAAACCCGTGGAATACTTTGATTTGGCAGTATGCAGCTCTGTGGTTTAAGCCCTGCGCCTGTGATCAGAAGGTCATATCCTCGCAACTATACGTCGCTTTGATTAAAACCATCAGCTAATTAAATAAATGAAGAAATACAAACAAATACACACACATTCAAAGCCTGAATCGAACTCACAACCTTGGCGGCCTGGAGCTGTCACGCCAATGGGCTGGATGGCAGCTTAATTTGCACAGGATGGCTTCGGTTCTCCTTTTGGGAGCAAGGAGGCCCTTCCTAATGTCGTCCACTGACAACGAGAGACGCTCATCATTGCTGCATTGCAGATCCTCGAAGACCAGCAGTATACTCATTTCAGTCATGTGGCAAATCTCTTACCTGCGAGTCTCAGCACTCTGCGAAAGAAGGAGATACAGGTTCGTCTGGCTCAGCTCTGCTATTCAGCTGCCACACCTGCCTTCTAAGGTCACAGACCCCGCCAAGCGGGAAGCTATTGGGTGGAGACAGGAGAAGTGCCACACTGTTAAAAACTTAAACAGGCTACTTAATATGCCTCAGATAAACGCCTTTCTCAGTCAGTGATTCAGCTGTGAAGTCCATCTCTGCAGAGTCCGCTAAGTGACGGGAAAACGTGTCCTGTTTAGTGAGATCACTTCCTCATGTGCTCATTTGCCAGTCCACCAAACATCTGCTTAGTGAGCTGTGTTTATTATAAGCAAACGATATTATTTAATTTATCACGCTTAAACATTTTAACTGTTTACAACGACATGCACTGAATCTCACACTAATTTTTTTTTTTCATAGTTCATTAGTTAATAGGCTTCCTAGTTTGTTACGGCCCATAAGATGGCGCATTAAGTATATTTTTAAGATAAAGATGGATTTGACGCATATATAACGTGCCCATGGTGTAGGTGAACCGCGATGGACTGGCATTTTGTCCAGGGCCAATGCCACCTTTGCCCTAAGCTCCTGATCACTGAAATCCAGTACTGGATGAAGAGCATTCAAAACGTATGGGTTCGGCCGATACAATTGATGTTATGAAACGGACAGTTTCAACTTAAAGTCATTAAGCAAAAAACACCTGCGCCTAGGTCTGCCTGGCTGTGCGAGCAGCCGTATGTCAAGGTAATAAAACGGTGTTCTTCATAAAACATGATTAAAAAAAGTCGACGGTCATTTTATTCTGCCGATATGTATAACCAGAATGCCCAGGTAACGAGAAAACGACCTTACTGTTCTTTTATTAACGTGAGCATCGATAATGTAACAGCATGTGACGGCAGTTTCATATAAAAAGCCACATTAGAAATGAAGAGACACTAACAAGCACCGTTATCTGAGATTTTACTTCTGAGCAGACGAGCGTTCGAGAAATTGATTTACCTGAGGGAGGGGGGTCTCTGTAATGTATAGTCATTTAATCTCCAGGAATTAATAGCACACATGCCCATAGCACGCCATGTATTCAATTTACATTTTTCCTCTGCCTCCTTATTTGATAGCCATGCCTGGGAAGGGGGAGGATAAAAATTGTTAACGGGGGAATGTCATTATTGCAGAGGGGCGTCTTGGTTTAGTAATTTTTCCGCATCAAATCTCAGAAGAACCAGCAGGGTCAGATGAAATTGCAATTTTTTTTATTATTATTTATTTTATTTTTTTGTTACTACGGGTCTGTAAAAAATTCCCTCCCGGACCCACTGTCATTTTTGTTTTCGGTCAACAGTGTCGCGTTAAATTTCATTATCCCAACATACGGATGCGCGGTCCTGGGAGACGCCCGGCCAGATCCCGCAGCTCCCCGTCCCGTCCGCGGCTGCGCCCCTGCGCCGCGGGGAGGGGGGGGGGGCTGAAGTAGGCAGACAAGGACGGTTCTAGTGAGATTCAGTGAAAATAAGGCAGACACCAGCAGCATACAAATGAGGACAAGCACCATCTTCCCCTCCGCAGCCAACGGAGCGGTAACACGCATGCAGGCTTTAAACAGCACCGTCCCGCAGACTGATCTAGCTGTCAAGCGGACCCGGGTCCGGACGGGCTTCGCACGGCGGATCCTGGTTGAAATAATAAAGAAAACTGGGCTGATTGTTCATAATTTTTAAAAATATACAACCTTTGTGAAAGGTATTTCTTTTCATTTTGTTTTATTTCATTCTATTTTAAAGCCTCTTTGGAGGAGCAGGCTCTGCGGGTACTTGCATCGCACGCTGCTCTCAGTCCCCGGCGTGCTGTTTGCCCCAAGCTGGCCTGACAGCTCCCATCTCTAGGCTCAACGCCCGTTTAGTTGGATTAGATACCCTTGGATAGCAACCCCCCTCCCAAGAGAGATCCCCCCCCCCCCCCCAACAATACTGAGACAGTTTTTCTGAATGCACAAAGTCATACTGAGAGCCAACTGAGATACTATATGCCCGTTTTTTAGATATATAATTTATTTATTTTATTTTTTTTAATGAGGCGGGCTCAGATATGGTGCAAAGTGCAGACAGCTAGCTGCGCTGTTTGGTGCAGGCTGCCTCCGGAGATGTAGTGTGAGGGGCGTAGGGTGTGTGTGTTTTTTTTTTTTTAACCATTATTGCACTTTGAAGAGCTTGCGACATTCACTGGGGTGAAGCGTAGTAATGCCGACGAGAACTCTTTCAGTAATGAGGTTATACTTGATAAAAGATAGAAAAAACAAACAAATTTAAAAGGCATTAAGACGCAGCATAAATTAATACTAATAGTGGGAAACAGCCGGTACTATGTTTGCGGGTTTCCCATGACAGTTCATTTTATGTGTGTGTGTGTGGGGGGGGCGTGTATGACATTATTAAAGGGATTCTTGCCGATTTGTGTCTTGACTGCAAGTTCATGTTTCGATTTACTGTGCCCAGAATAGGGTCCTCCCGAATTCGAATTTATTTCGGTCCGTACTGCAACTGTATTATGTTAAAAGCATCAGACGGAGTTAGGGAGCAGGGAAGTGAATCAGCTGTCCCACTTTTCATTCTGCCGACAGAATGAAATTATGTTTGTATATTTTAGATTCGCTACCACTGAACATGCAGACTCTTTTGCATTTAAATGACTGTTTGCTACATTTGATATCTCCACCTGGCATGAACCTCACAGCGAACATTTGACTGCAGTAACCTCACTTTCAGTTTTAATACATCTCAAAACAAACGCAGCCCCTCCCTTCAGTCATAACAGCCCTCTCATTTTTTGTGTATGGGTTTGAATATAGCTCACATTAAATGACTAAATATATAAATAAGAATTACATTGCTTGGTCTGCAACTGGATTCAGTGAAATTAAATGCGAGAAGACTCGGGCAAGTCATTCTAACAAATATAACGGTCTCCCCGGCAACAAGTGAAAGGACCTTATTTGGTGATTTCGACTCAGTGTCTGAAGGAGAGCGGACCGCAATAATAAAATTAATTATGTGAAACAATAAAATAAAATGCATCAAATAGGTCCTCTGTCAAGTACAGTAAACCTTACGTGGATGTATGTTCACCACGCTTAGCCGGCTGAAAAATTGGCCAAGTTCACGATGTGGATCAGCCGTTCTGCGGCTGTCGCTTTGACATATTTAAAGCTGGCCCGAGCCGCATGGATTCCGTGCATGCCCTCCTCTGGGCCTCCATCCCTCATGCACTTCCTTTTCTAAACGAGCTTTGTAGGTCTACACCAGAGTCCGGTGCAAACGTTTTTTGAATATAGACCCGCGCGAGTGCCGGCAGCGCTTCCCGAATTCGGACGCGCTCCCCCGCGAGCACCAGATAGCCGGTATTCCGGAGCGGTGATGAACGATGTTGTGACAACCCCTGCCGTCTACCAGGAATAACCCCTGGCTTCAGGACATGCACAGATGAATGAACGGTTCAAAGTGGCACCCCTCCATCCTTTATCTCCAATCCACCGTTTTTTTTCCATGCTAATAAACTCATAAAGCATATTTATTGAGATCCCCTCCTTGGGCGCGTGTATATAACCGATTTAAATGTAAAAACATCCCGCCTGTTGAATTATGCGATAATTGACGGGGCAGTAGCGAGTCTCCCAGCCTACCGGGGAGCGGCACGCGGTGAACTCCGGCTCGCGCGGATGACTGAGCTCGTCCACCTCAGTGTGAACGGGCGCGTCATCGAGCCGAACTCGCGCGCTGACAGGCCGTGGAGGGTAAAGCTGCAATTTCTGCCAACCGTACTCATTCAAGACACCCGCCCCCAATGTCAACTAGAAAATTAGAGCAAACTACTCAAGGTTATACCCAGCGCTAGTCCTTCTGCAGTATTCACGGTCATGTTTTCTTCACTCCCCCCGCACATTCTAGAAGAAACCAGAGAGCAAAATGTAGTTAATGTGGACCTTAAAGTTCTGTTTTTAATGACGCCTCTAAATTAAAAGCAGGAGAGGATTACTAGAAATGAGAAGGAATGATTTTTCTGCAATTAATTACATTTCTGCTTTAATGTACATATTCATGTATGCAAAGGCATCGGGAAAGAAAATCACTACGCAAAGCCAAAGGATGTTAATCATTGTCTCCATTTGTTAATTACACAAAGCTAGAGACAGGAAATGAAACTCTGCAAGTATGCATTAGCACGCAAACAAGTTTGGATTAAACTAAATGCATGTCTGCTATTCCTCTTCCTGTAAATCTACTATAATCTATGATCACGTGATCACCCCCGAGTTGGTGAGAAGGGTCCAGCTGCAGACGCCTGTAAAGTGGAGCTCCACCGGAAATATGTCACCTCCACAGGAAACACGTGACTCAACTCTGTGTTACAGCGAATAAACACTAACT
>JAABNY020000001.1:5518813-5542681 GCA_015164015.2 Brevimyrus niger
TGGTGTTTTGAGTTTGTGGGGGGTGGGGGGGGAGGTATGGGGGGGGGGGGGGGGGGGGGGGGGGGGGGGGCGGGTATGTGTCACTCAAGATGAAGCCGTATCGAAGTGGCGAGTTTAACCAAAAGTGCAATCTCTCCAATTTAATGGCCAATGAAACTAACGATCTCAGTCCGTCACACACACTTGGATAATGTTCCCTTAAAACTATATATTTGCACGATGAATAATAAAAAAAAGGCAGGAAGAGTGAGAAGTTACATAAATAAAGACGAGAATAGCAGAGCGGATGGCGCCGGAAGGACAGCCATCACGTAATCGTCACGGCGCCGTCTGTGGCTGAAGACCTGCAAGCTGCTCAGATGAGGCCAGCATAGGAGTTTTAGCTAGCAGCTTAATAACACTACGCTAATGCAGATCACACAGCTCCACAGCACAGGGGACCCTTAGAAGCCCAAACGAAGACCATTGACCTCCTTTCAAGGCATGGACTACAGAACCAGTGGGTGTGGGGGGGCTCCTGGGCGCATGGCCGAGTAACTTACAAATACTTTAATGCAAACTGATAAAAGGCCTGAACTATATCAGTGTTTTTTTAGACAAGTTTGCGTTTTTTTTTTTAAAGCAAACAGCAAGCAGATGAGTAGACATGATGTTATGTCCCCCAAGCTATTCCGTGTTTCAAGGGACTGGAGCTTGTGGCTCAGAAATGATCTCTCATCCCCTGGGTCTTGCTTCCAACTGCAATCCCACAGAAGGACTCAGCAGACACATCAATATAGTTGCTTTATTAATATATTTATTTGAAGACGGATTCTCAGGCAAGCGTTCTGTGACATTGTTTGCCGTCTCATCAAACAACATCGATGCGTAGGAGGGGACGCTTGCAGCTGTCCGCACCACGCGCCTGACAGACGACATTATGTCACTCATGTCACTGTGGGACTTGTGTCATTTTGTCATGCAGCTCGTTGTCACAGAGCCTGCCGCCGAATCTGTGCCAATGGCATTAGGGATGGTCGCGAAGAACTAAAAACATGTCGAGTGCTCTCCCATCGCCAACATAGCCCTTGCCAGGCGTTCCCAACTCTTGGACTCACTGACAGACAGGGCCGTGATGAAGTACTGCTTCCCTCCACATCAGTGGAAACATGTAACTCCCAGACACACTGACAGACGGGGCCGTGATGAAGTACTGCTTCCCTCCACCTCCATGGAAATACCCAAATCGCAGGCACAGTGACAGGCAGGGCTGCAATAAAGCCCTGCTTCCCTCCGCCTTCGTGAGCAGTTTGTGTTGCTTCAGCTCCTTCAGGACCACAGCCTCAGAAGCTGCAGAGTTCATGTGGGGGTAAATCAACAGTGCTGTTCAGTTCTCACATCTGATTGGTTAGAAGTATGTTCAGTCATTTTCTATGACCACATATATAGTGCCAGCCAAGCGAGTCACAGTAGTAAATCAATGTGCTATTGTAATCATTAATTCTAACTACCCTTACTTAAATTTTTTTTATTTAAAATTAATGGAATACTTTTTTATTTGTGCTAGAAAGCAGTTATACTTATAAATGTTTTTGGTTCACAAATGTGACAATAATGATTTTAGGTACAAATGTGTAAACTTAATGTGTGGTAACTTTGGTATAAGCAGATTAATGCACTCCAAGACAGGCGTTAAATGTTTTTCTGCTGTGTCAAGTGGTTCTTTGCCTCCGCAGCCACGCTTTTATAAATGTATAATGCACAGCTTGTCGTACTACAATAAGATAAGCAAAATACCCATTTGCCCACTGAACACCTTTTCTCTGCTTCCCATTAGCTCCATTCTCGTTAGCCGTTCTGCCTGCCCTTCATTTTTCCCCTTCCGTGCCTGAACAGGCTATCCATGCCAGCTAGGTAGTTAGCTAGCTAACTGAGCCTAGGGCTATATTTATGGTGTAAGTTAGGTAGATACATTTAGAATTATTAAAAAAATAAATAAGCAAGTAAATATCTTGAGGATGTAAAAACATAAAAAGCAGCAACAGACAGCAATAAAGAGATTACCTAAAAGCTATAAGGTTAGTTTCTGTGGATGTGAGGTGAGTTTCTAGAACATAACTGATTCAGTGCAGCCATTACGATTGGGACACCCAGCCATTACACCTACAGAAACTTCTATGACACCCCATTCTAAATCCATAGGCATCAATAAAGAGTTGATCCCCTCTTTGCAGCAATAACAGCTGCCACTCTTCTGGGAAGGCTTTCCACAAGATTTTGAAGTGTCTGTGAGAATTTTTGCCAATTCATCCAGTTGCAGTCTCCATTGTAGTTCACCCCAAAGGCATTTGATGGGGTTGAGGTCAGGGCCAGTCAAGTTTTTCCACACAAAACTAATCCCATCATGCCCTTATGGACTTTTCTTTGTTTACTTAGGCACAGTCATGCTGGAACACAAAGGGAACTTCCCCAAACTGTTCCCACAAAGCTGTAAGCATAGGATTGTCCAAAATGTCTTGGTATGCTAAAGTATTAAGAGTTCCATTCACTGGAACTAAGCCACTGAGTTTTTTTTTTTCCTAAATGCTTCCTCTTTGCAATAATTCCACTTAGAGTTGATCATGAAATATGTAGTGTGCAAGAATTTTCATAAACTGACTTATTCCAAAGGTGGCATCCTATGACAGTAACAGTTCATCAGAATGACTCATTCTTTCACAAATGATTGCATGGCTAGGTGCTTGATTTTATAGTCCTGTGGCAATGGGTGTGAATGAAAAAGCTGAATTCAAAGATTAAGAGTTGTGTCCCAATACTTTTGTCCATATAGTGTAGCTCTTCTAACCATTTGTGAAAAAAATACATAGCACAGTTTAACAGGCTATTCAAAATAATTCATCTGAAATCAGGAAATATCAACCAAACAATTGGAACTGTTGAGAGGCGGGTGGGAATTTTATTTGGTGTGGTGCTGAGGTGGTGCTGCATGGCGGCACTTGGGTCCCAGTTTGATGCGACTCATCCGGGTAGGCGTGTGAAATGCCTTGTCTCTCCGGCAAGATGACCATCTTCCTCTCCTGTTGGGGGAGCTTCTTAAACTCCACGTTTCAGTGGCAGCACTCTCTGCTTTCCCCTACTTTCGGTCTGGTCAGTCTGATGTCTGCCATACTCGGGGAGTAGTTGTCGCTGTAGCGGATCGACTCCTTCCGATGGTGTCTACTCTGTTGTCGCAGTGTATGCTCCGACTGCAGTGAGTGATGTATCATTGAGGGGAAATATTTTACTTGCAACTTTGCCCGGTGGTTGAAGGGTGCCCATAAGGTGACACTCCTCTGGTCTGGCACTGACTGGCACTGACAGGACTGACTCTGAGGATTGTGTCGGCCCCCATGGGTCTGAAGAGCGCGGTGAAAGTGGCTTCATGTTCCTTGACTTTGCAAAAGGTCAGGGGCTGCGATTCGCTGCATCCTGGTTCCAACGCCCTGAGCCACATCATTGGACTTGGTACTTTAATACTGATGGTACGGCGAAGGAGATCGATCACATTCTAGTGGGCAGATGCTGGAGACTCCTGCAGAATTGCAGGGTCTACAGAAGTGACCAGTTTGTGAATTCTGACCACAAACTTGTTGTTGCTACTCTGAAGATTTAGCTTAGATCCAGTAGGCTACCACCTATTAGGAGAATGAGGCTAGACTTAGCCAGACTCCAAGATCAAGCTGTTTCTGATGAGTTTGCACACAATTTGTGTGAAGAACTGACAGACTTAGGTGTGACTTCTGACTCTAATGTGATGTGCGAGACCTTCCATGATAAGACCCTGAAGGGTGCTGAGGATTTTGTTGGTGTTGCCAGTGTTCCCAGAACGCAGTGTTTCATCTTACAGGGCATCCTGGATATTATTAAGAGTCGCAACACACAACTTGGTGGCAGCTCCAGTCTGTACCAGGAACTGAGAAGGGCTACTGTGAGGGATCTGAAGGTGGATAAGTAGATGTTTATTAGACGGATCTGTCAGCAGGTGACCCACGTCCTGCTTACAGAGGAATCGAAGTATTATGCATATCTGAATCTGTTCCTTGGAGACTTGCAGTCTGGGCAATTCCTTGATCCACCTTTCTCCATTTAAAGAAGCTGTCAATTTCGCGCTGCTATACCGGGTTGTCCGGTTTCTCTGGTTTCAGTGCATCCTCCTACCGCAAGCCTACCACAGGTTATTTCCAATTAAGGGATACTATTTTAGCCATCGGATCTTGCACTCTGATGCAAGATCTTCTGGAGTTTTTTCTGAGTTTGAGCGTTTTCCGACTTTTGCCTCCAAGTTTTCTGACCTGTGTTCTGCCTTATAGACCCCGAGTTTCTGTTCAGCCCCATTGATGCCCAACGTGAAACACCTGTGACCCCCGCCTGTACACTGACCATGAGATTTGCCAAGCCCTAAGATCGACTCCGCACATCGCCCGACCCCAGCCTGACCCATGACAACGATCCTGTCTGCTTCTTGGGTTTTTGGTATTTTAAGTTCTCCGTTAGTACGACCTGGACAACAAACAGCCTTTTTCTTTGTAATTAAAGTTTCTTTACATCTGATTTCGTGACAATGTCCTCTTTTTCCCTGCAAGACCCTCACAAAGGAAGGGATCATCTGGATTGCAACAACTACAGGGGGTTTCAGCGCTGGGTTAGGGTTAGGGTCCTTGCTTGTCAACTTAAACAGGATCCGTGATGACTTGCTCATCTGTCAGCGACCAGAGCAGTCTGGATTTACACCTAAAAAGTGTACCATCAGTCGTATTCTTGCATTGAGGGTTCTCATCAATCACAAGCACGAATATCGGCAGAGGTTCTTCGTGTTGGTCGTGTTGCTCTGTGGGACATTTTGAGACGGGATCCCCCCAGAGTCGCTGGACATCATGGCCGGCCTATACACTGGTACTGTGAGTGCTGTGCAGAGTGGAGGGGGAGCCTCAGCATTCTTCACAGTTTATTCTGGGGTTCGGCAGGGGTGTGTTCTTGCTCCAACTCTGTTCAATGCTTGTATGGACTGGGTGTTGGGGAGGGTTGTGGGGTCCAACAGCTGTGGGGCGTCCTTTCTTTAATGAAGAAAGATTTACTGAACTTGACTTTGCCGACAATGCTGTGATCTTAGCAGAGTCAATGGAGGCTCTGATTGGGGCTCTCAAGAGACTGAGTGAGGAGTCTGAGTGTCTGGGATTGCGGGTGTCCTGGATAAAGACCAAGTTCCAGGCATTTAATGACTTCTTGGGCACAGCCATCAGTAGTGTGCCTGTCTGCGGGGAAAATGTCGACCTTGTCAAGAGATTTACCTACATCGGCAGTGACATTTATGCCTCAGGTGACTCTTCCTATGAAATCGGCAGACGGATTGGAATGGGGGGTCATGAGGTCACTGGAAAGGGGTGTGTGGCATTCTCAATACCTTTGCTTAAGGACGAAGGTCCAAGTCTTTAGAGCCCTGGTGCTCCCTGTCTTGCTGTATGGCTGTGAGACTTGGATGATATCCACTGAGCTGAGATGAAGACTGGGCTCCTTCAGTACTTTGTCTTTTTCACGTTACCTGCATAGTGAGGGAGCCTCAGTTACGGCACTCTGGCCATGTGGCGTGTTTCCCTGAGGGTGATTCAGCTCACAGGATCCTCATTGCTGAGGACTCGAACGGATGGACCAGGCCAAGGGGACGCCCAGGTAACACCTGGATGCGGCAGATGGATGGCCATTTCTGGAGGGTGGGACAGGACCATGTATCTGCCTGGGGGATCGCCGGCTGGGATCCCTAAGAGTTTCGCTGTGTGGTGGGGGCAGCAATATGCTGCATCAGCACATGCTCCCCAACCTGACCTGACCTTCTGCCTTTTGTAAATAAACACTCCAGGGTTAAACAGACAGCATGACATAGAGAAAAACATAATATCTGCAGTAAAAGAAGAAAACAAGGGAGCTTGTGGTGAGATCAAGGACCCAGACAGCCATTCTTACTGGCTAAATCCTGCTACTCGTGGTCTAGTCAGGAAGACTCAGTTCAAGCACCGAACCACAATTCTGTGACAAGAGGATAACAGAATAACATTTCTGCCAGCTCATGGCGTCATTTACAGGAACAGCCGTCCTGTCTTCTGTGCCAGTGACACTTATAGATAAGAAAGACTGCAGTAAAAGAGCATGATCTCCTATCCGTTGACTATGTGAAAATAACTATTAAATTTACACAGGCCCTGCAATCAAGGAATCAGAAGGCTTGTCGTAAGGATCACTTAAGCTAATAGGACCGATAAAAGCCTCGTTTGAAGCACGTGGCTCAACTGGTGCAGCCTAACAAAGAGTAACTGACGACTGGAGGATTTGACGACAACTAGAGAGTGATATATTAAAAATAATAACCACATAATCAAAGCCTCTGAGCTTGTGGTCATATGACATTCACATCTGAGCATCAGTCATTAGAAGCACAATCATCCACAGCCATCTAAGGGAGACCCAAGCGGGCAATGGTTTAGATGCCTTCATAGACGGAATCAAGTGAGGCCCCCGAGAGGGACCGGATGCCGACACCTTAAATTGCTCTGGATGGGGAGCGGCAGATTAAGGGTCCGTCTTCGCCGTCTCAGACAGCCAGACATGCAGCTTAATGGCAAAAGCTAAAAATAAGTTTTGAATTACCTCTCCAGATTACGATCGAGATGCTCTGCAGCTGGCCTTACACGATGGGGGGGTGGAAGCGAGAGACAGATGGACTACACAATGGCAGGATCAATGGGAAATGAACGTGATCGCCACCCCCGGCCTCCAGGTATGTGTTCCAGAATGAAAAGGTCCCTTTTTTTAGAAGATAACTGCACCTCTCAGCTCAAAGGGAGACTGCAGAGATGGATGACGACAATGGCGTGATGGCCCCCAAGAGAGACTTTCCTCTGGGGGGAGGGGGGAAGCCAGCCCTCACACCTAAGAGGATGACATCAGGGTATTTTATGAAAGTCAGGGGACATAGCCTTAATCAGGAGATCCTGATCAGCTGAGTTAGAAAGTTCCAGTGGACAGGCCGTGGGATAACACCTAGCATGTGAGATGTAAAGGGCACAGGATGCCATACCTTGTCATTAGCATGCTTTCTGAGCAGCTTCAGTTCTATTGCCGTATGAAGGGGTCGATCTCTGTCGCCCCATTGAAACTCTGTTCTAATGAACAAATTTCCAATGTCAAAAATGCAGCTGATCCAACTGGCGATTGAGTGACTGTGCTCGTTAGTGCCAGAGGACCCCATCAGATGGTGTCTGATTTGGCTGGGAAGCGAAGAAGGATTTTCGACAGCACTTACTCACACGACATAATACCAGCAGCTTTCACAGACAGTGACCATGTTTGCCAGGTACTGAAATTTGACCAATATCTGTTTCAAGCTCAGCTTGGGCCCCCACTGCCTATCCAAGAACCATAAATGAATATAAAATTAGCCAGCTAATGAATCTGGAGCTTTGCTTTCAACCAGGGGTGTGGCTGCAGTTAGGCAAGGGCCATGGGTAAATGGGGGTGTGGTAACAGGCTGGCAGGGGTGTGGCTATAGGTGGGCACAGTTACAGATAGGAGGGTGTTTGCCCCCCCCCCCCCCCAAGACCTTTGACACAATTTGAATGCTGGTGCCCACCTAACATATCTGTATGTCCATCCCAGGATGCATTGGTGGTAACGTCACAATAATTTGTTGGAACAGCAGTATAACATGCTCAGTTTATGGAGCGGTGCATCATAGATACAAGTTACCGCTCACAGGATTGCGATCCGGGCCGAGCTGGCCCCATAGCAGGTGTCGTCGCCACAGGCCTCTGAGGTTGTGGGCTCATGTCCAAGGCCAGCTGTGCAAGCGAATCTTAATGCTCATCACACGATACCTCTGGGTTCCACCCACAGCCTGCAGGTTCGTGCATTAATCTGGCGTGAGTGATCGATGAACCCCCACACCAACTGGGGGCAAAAAAAGTAGGTCAAAAGCAGGTCAGAGGCAAAACCTTTACACGAGGTTTACAGCTGTCAGACGGCATTTAGCATGAAGGGCTACGATAAAATAAAATCGGATTAAAATTATATTATAGATAAATGTTAATGTGTCTATAAAATCTTGGATATGACAACGATCTTTTGCAATGAAGCCATAGTTTAAATACAACATTTTATTTGAACCGCTAATTACTAGCTAGTAATGAGTAATGAGAAATAGCTAATCAATAGCAATTGACATAAACATGAAGTTGGTTTCTAGGAATGAAACATCTTCAGCTGCAGGGCCCCAGACTCCAGATTTTGGATGGTCAGATATTTTCAGGCAGGAAAAGGCAGACCTGAGTGCCGAGGGCTAGCCACGGTGCTAACGAAGGTATTCCCTATTGCCATTGACCTGAACTGAACTATAAACAGGGCTTACAGGCAGCCTTCCCCATACTCTCTCTTCACTCTATCATATCTACTATAAAAATATCTTTCAAATGGCCACAGGAAGTGGATACCTTTCTGGAAGACAACAACGTCTTCACTTGGTGGTTACATTTAAACAAAACATTTAAATTTTTTTTGCATAATTGAAAGATTTATATCATCATACGCTGCTGAGCAGGTGACAGCGATTTAAGGGTCTGGAATAATGATGACATGTCGAGCGTTCATATTTTGGTGGCCATCAGATCCTAATCATCCAGAGACGAGTCATTTCCAAAAAAAGTTGGCGGCATAATTAAGGTTCACGATGCCTGCTTTCATAGATAATTAACTCAGGGTTCGTCTGAAAGTGGGCACCTGCTGGAGTGAACGGAACACCTCGGAATAATTACAGCTGAAATGATCAAAGGAAGAGGAAGGACATAGCAAAAAAAAGCACAAATACACACACACACACACACACACCAGTTAACAGGTTCCACTGATATCTCAGCAAACTCAGACATCACTCCTGGTCTAGTCACCAAGTGATGGCTGCCGCCCTACTTCCTGTAACATGGGCATGGGGAGAGATCATAAACATCTCGATTGCGTGGAGGATCCAGGATAGCGGGTGAGACGGCTTTGAGGCTGATGCAGAGACACTTGACAGGAATGAAGATGGAGCTCTTGAGGCTCCCCCAGTAATTTCCCGGTGATTTCATACGTGCACGTCACAGATTAATTCCCCCGTGCAGGTTAGAGGCAGGACAACAGGATGGACACAGCTCTGGTGGTGGTGTTGGGGGCATGGGATTAATAGCTCCATTTTTATCTCTTTCTCCCTGCCTTTATGGGTGGATGAATAAACATGTGTATTAATATGCCTTATTATCTATCCATATCTTATGCCTATCAGCTACAAGGCAGAGCAGAATAATCATAACATCTGAGCCCTTAGCATCTTACCGCCAGCCGAATTCCCACGATGCTCATCTCAGGTTCTGCATGCCGCAAGCTCTGTGAGCCCGCCGTCGCTTTCCAGAGAGCACTAATTAGAGGAGAATTAATTAACTAATTGGTCAGATCGAGTCACTCCTCTGGCAAAAAAATGCAGTGTACGTAATAACCATGAGGCTAAGTAACCCTGAGTAATGCAAGATCAATATGTAGCATCTTAGAGACGCTACAGGCGTGGGCTTATGGGTAATAAACCATCACACTCATAATGAGGCATTACACAATAACAGAGCCGTGAGGTTTAGTAGTCATGCTTCTTTCCTTGGTTTTAACCTTTCTTTCCATTAAATTATTCATTCTAAACCTGAAGGCACAGAGCCATCTTTGAGTTATCTATTTATCCCATACCCCTGTTTCCCTCGCAACAGTCAATAATAAGCAAAGACGGCACACCCCTTGACATCAGATTTAACACTGGAGCTTGGGGCTCATCTGGAGACCAATCAAATTACCCACCTTGGAGAACCGTCACTTTCCCTGAATCAGAGCTGAAATTAGTCACAGCAGGGGCTCAGTTGTATTTATCTGCCCTCTTCTGACCTTTGCTAATGCTTAAATACCATGTCCGAATGGTTCTCACAACCGGGTCAATTAACCAATTATGAAAATGAGCCAATCAAAGTCGGCCACAGAATCATACGAGTATGTCCAGGACATTAATACTTTGATCAAAGAGAAGTGGTTTACTGCTGTGCTGTATTGAATTCCTAAATGAGTGCAGTGAGTCAGTGCCATTCTCATACTTTTTACCCCCAGATGTTCACACTCTTTGACCTTTCCAGATGGAAGCAGTCTCCAATTAGGGGTTGATCAGAACGAGAGCCACCAATTTACTCCAGATAAAACAAAAGAGCAGTGATTGCGTGATTTCCCTGAATGACAAATACAAATATCAAATCAACAGTAAAAAATACAGCTAAATCAGTATCTTTATGACAAAAAAAACTCAGAGTTTCATGTTGTATTACAATGTTTTGGCAAAAATATTTCAATTAAAATTTTATGCTGATGAACAGCAAAGGGATCTTTGCACAGCCTGACAGACATGGGATTACATGAATGAATTATTTAATTAAAGAATGAACGAATGAACGCTTTTATTGTCATCACACAAAAGATTGTGGAAATATCATTCGGACTAGCAGATGAGATCATCACGGGCATGAAGATCCTCACACAAGGAAATCGAGAACCTTAAACATCATTTACTACAATCTTTGTCATCCATGAATAAAAAGAAAAGCAATACAAAAAATAAGTGTAATAATACCCTACACCTTGGACACAGCACCAAGACTCAGCCATGATCCTTACAAGTCGAAGGAACAAGGCAAAAGCAAGTTACAATAATCTAATCTCCTTAATAAACCCATGAGCACGGTGGATCCGCTTCCATGATCCCTACTGGCACAGGGCCAGCTCTGTCGGTTGCATCCTGGCAAAGACAGACGGAACCACCCGGAACGGCCACGCATGGATACGTTCCCCAGCCGAGGTGAAAAATCTCATTACGTGAAAGATGGCAAAACACACACGCTGTAATCTCACCGGAGGGATGCGATCGCGCGTCCCGCCACACGGGCAAAATGTCAAACACGCCCGCTTCACGGCTGCCGTCGGGCCCGAGTCTCCGCGGGTCTCAGGTGGGGCTTAAGTAAAGCCGCTCAGAATTTCAGAATGGCCCGGAAACTCGGACAACAGTGGGTGACCAAACCTGTTTGCTTTGGTCAGGACACACAGGTGTCGAATAGGATGAAATTAAAAAGCCAGATTTACCGAAGCACCTAGAGGTCGTGAGTGGCATTACGGGTCAGACTCTTAATAACCACACAAGGGCCAATTTAATCTAGGCCTGAAACAATTAGCTTACATACTCCCCGCCAGAAAAGCACTCAACACCTTGAAAGAAACCACAGATGTTTCACTTGTTTCCTTACATAAAGGCCAGCATTTGAACACACATGGTAAATGGCACATATCTGACCTTGATACTTAGGAGCTGAGGTCCACACATGAAGGTGTGGACCTTATGTTCCGACTGCTTATCCTGGTCGGGGAAACAGGGGATCATCATCATCATCATCATGGGGGATTATGATGAGGGGAAATATATTTGAATTCATTGTTTTTCTTTTTTGCTCGCATTTCTCATCCTTAGGTCATTACTAGTTTTATCATTTGTCTTGGTTTTCTAGGGCTTTCCTGTTGTGCTGTTGTAAGCAGAGGAGAGGATCGATTTGGCTTTTGTTTGAGGGCTCACTTGTGAGCTGAAGGGCTCATATTACCCAGCATAGACCAGGAGCACATGTGTGGATTTCATACTTCTTAATGCTTCATGGCACTTAAACTACCTTTATTTGTCTGATACTTTAATCCAAAGTGACTTACAGGTCAGTGCAAGTAATAAGTACATTAAACACCACCCGAAGTAGCACACTGTCAGTACGTGTAGGACGCCTATCTGAAATGGTCCTTTACTTGCCATTTGCACAAGAAAATTGGAACTTTCCTCTTTGCCTGCCCCATCTTGTTCCCCATGAGAGACACATACAGGTGAAAGCAAGCTTTGGGGGTGAGGGGCTTGACAGTGCAAAGTCAGCCAGCATGGAGACTCAGGAGCTGGGTGTTATAGGGGACCTATAATGCTCATTGTCACTGTTCATAATTTTATTTTTGGGGTCTAATAGAATAAATTTATATCTGTCTATAACTCTGTCAGAAATGCTCTGTTAGAGCTTTAAGCCTTACCCCTGGTGATTGGTCAGCTTGCACTGCGTGTCTTGCAAGCTGCAGACAGATTCTTGCAGGTAGGCAGTCAATAAGGATTGTTACTAGGTGGAATCACCATGTCACAGAAATAAGAGCTAAAATTCCAACAAGGCGTTTCAGGCAGATTAAAGAAGAGAGGTTTCTGTGTTAAGAGTTTTGGTGTCTACTTTGAATCTTAGGAGTTTCCAGAATGTTTACAAGCACATAAAACTGTATGACACGCTATAGGAAAGGGAAAAACTGGGAAAGCATAACCTTTAAGGGCCCATAGATATGTGATGATTCTGCAGATGCTGGGGCTGGAGTGAGCGACCTTCATATGTGAAGGGAAGGTGTAGGGAATGTGAGGCTGATCATGCATGAGGTCTGCTGAAGCACAACAACAGTGAAGTGTGGTGTAGGGATGGAGTGCAGCATGAGTACCACACCAATCCCAAGGAGAAAGTGAGATTCTGCAGACTTAGGGTATGCTTGTTCCACCACACTGGGGGTAGGGTCAGGAACAGACAGAATTTGATTTTTGGCCATTTAGACCAGTCACAGTCACACATTTAGACTTTGATGGAGTGGGAGAAGCCTCAGAACTAGGTTTCCACTGCTATGTGACGGACAAGGTGATTTTGAGGGTTTTTTTGAAGTTGCTGAAGGTCCTATTATTAAATTACCTTGAGTGTTTTCTGAAACTTGGACAGTGCAGAGGGGAGACTGGAAAATTTGACCCTAATTTAGCAACTATTGCACAATTTATCAAGTGTTTTCATGTGCATTTCAGAATAATCGTATGCTGTTGTTTTTTGTAATAGTCCTCAGAGGAGGGTCCCATTTTAGAAGCTTCTGTAGAGAGTTACGGTTAATTCCCGGATTGATGTGCTCAAACCTCATATTTGCTGGGGAAAGGATGTTTGATGATGAAGTAGATTCCTCTAGGCCCTGACAAGTATTTATTTATTATTTCACATTTTGAAACTAACACAAGGAGCCTAAAGCATTGTCACAAATTTGTACGTCCTCTTAAGTGGAACGCCATGCTCATTAAACTGATGGTTTTTTTTCCCAGTACATTCCGTGGTCAGCAGAATGACTCCTGTAATGGAGTGTTGTTCAGCATGCACAGGTGTGTGTCTCCCCTCATGTATAACACTAACAAAGCAGGCTGTTAGGTGGCCAACCAACTGAGGGAGATCCTCGTCACGGAGCTTGTCCATGGTCTTCAGTGGGAGGTGGGAGACCACAGTGACCTGAGTGGACCTGCCATAACTCTGGCTTAACTACATGGTCTTCTTTTGTAGGATTCCCACAAATCATATATAAATGCAAGACTAAACCTGCCGCAATAATGGGCCCGGCCACCATGGGGGTGCCAAGGAGGAATGGGCCCCCCCCTCTGGCCTTCCCAAGTTTCAGCAAATTGATATTTAGCTAATTTTAATACCCCTCTGACGACCCCTTTTTTTACCGCCTAGCAAGTAAGTTCTTTTGTGTGATTTTCAAGAGTTTGAATCACTATCTATCAAACCCCCAGCTGTCACCGACAATCCTGAGGCCCACCCAGCATCTCCTGGTTGCAACCGGTCCTGCATAATCATCACTAATCAACATCCCATGGTTCCATTTTCATTTGAGGGACACTAAATTCGGACTGGTTTTTTTGCAAATCAACAGCAGTAGCTTTTACTGTCCGTGTCTGACGCCAGAGCCCCCATGTGTGATGGTCCGCAGGAAGCCTGCGCCTCTGGCTGTAGAGTCACAGGGAGACGGGTGTAGGGTCGCCTGGGCTCGCGGTGGCTTCCCCTCATGGTGGGTGGTGCAGTAAGGAAGATTAATGGCGTGCACTCGTGTTACAAATCAACTTGGGGGCCCCTTCTCATCGCTCCCGCGGCGACACCCGACGTCTGATTGATAAGCCCACAAGCCAACGTGAAGTTACTTTTCCGCCACTTTACTACAGTGAATTTTCATCCTGTGGTTCATTCTTCTCCAAGCTCTCCGTCAGCTTGCCAGCCTGGGCTACTGTATATAGCACCCAGTACCACTCACTTCACCTCATAAGCTGTCTTTCGTTTGATGTATATGTATATTTATACGTGCATACATTCACACAGACTATGGGCATGAGACACCATGCATTCCTGTGCCATGTTAATGGACTGGCATCCTGTCTGGGGTGTCCCCACGGCGATGGTGTTTACCAACACTCAGTCCATGCATTTGCGTATGGCCCTCGAGGTTTGGGAGCCTCTATTGGCCACAAAGAGTAACTACACTAACCTAAATATTAAATAAATGTGTTTCTTGTTTAGGGGATACTGATCTGATAACCAGCTAGCTAGCTACAAGTGTATGACTGTACTTTTTAACTATTTATTTACCTTTGAGGCAGGGGTCCCAATAACATACCTGCCCTTATTTCTCTGACCCCTATATCCCGTCTAGGGTGTCCCCACTGCCGATCAATCTTCCAGGTTGCCCCATACTGGGCAAGAGGATGGAAGATGGATATATGCGTTTTATTTTCCTGCGATAAACATTGCATGGCTCTTGTGGGATATAGGTCTTTCGCTGACGAGCACCTTTCCCGGATGTATCCGAGGCAGCCATAAAATCAATAAAGCAGAGCGGGATTTGGGACGCGCACTCGGAGCTGGCGCGCAGCACGGTGAGATTAAGCTCGTCCTGTCAGGCATGACACACACGTCGTGGGCTAGTAACAAAAGCTATCGGTTATTTTTATTTTTTCAGAGCTTGCGGAAACACTCCCAGAAGAGGTAAAACACGTGTCACCTTGCGGAGAACATAAGCTCACGGCCAGCATGGAGATGCGCGCCAGCTTCCAGCAATCTGACTTTAATCTTGAATTTAAAATGCTTATAATACTTTCATAAGCTCCTATTTACCACGTTGGACCTCAGCTTGAGCTCGTATTAAATAAGAGCTCGTGGAATAAAAAACGTCCCTTTGAATGTATTGTCAAAAGATTTTAAAAAGATGAAAATGCTGCATGACTTGCAATTTACAGCTTAAAGGTCAGCTTTGTACAGGACCAATCAGTAAGACGCTGCCGTTTAGACTGACTACACTAGTTAATAGTCAGATATTCCCTGTGGACCGTGAAAACGCAAGTAGAATTAATTTACTTTCCAGTGTTCTCAATGGCATGCCTGTCCGTCGCCGGTCTCACACTGCCCCCCTGATAGATCTGGACAGTTTCTGCAGCTGTGGCAACCAAAGACCCCGAGGCAGGGCTTGTGCACCTGAGCCTGTGTGCATCTCAGCTAGATCAGGCCTGAAGCGTAGAGGAGACCCTATGCAGAGAAGAGGAGAGAGGGACGAATCGACTTTCTGCTTCAAACTGTCCATCTTCTGCGTCAGGTGAGCAGCATTAAGGGAACCCTTGATTAGCTTCTTTGGATTAATGAATCACTCTTGTGGTCAAATTCTGGTTGATCGGCCATGACATAGGAAATAACGCTTGAAGAACAAAAAAATTAAGGTTGATTTTTCAATGGTTTGAATCAATGGTCCATTTTACAGACCGATAGCCAGGAGCTTATATCGTAAAGGCATGTGGCTCAGAGGGCTAGGACAGTGGGTCTGTGATAAAAAGGTTGCTGGTTTGAATCCTGAAGTCAGTGAAGTGGTTTCCTCATTGGGTCCTTAAACAAGGCTCATAATCCTTTGATGCTCTAGGAACTGTCTGCCTCCGCTATCTCAAAAAAATGTGCAAGGCTTTAGATAAAAGTGTGATCTAAATGTATAGTAAGTGCAGGTTGGTAACTGGCTCGTCGTCTGTCAAGCCCAACTTGGCGAACAGACACTTAAAAGGCGAGAACAATGGAGCTGTTATACTTTAGAAATGCACTAAGATGTCTGGATATTAAGTATGGAAATGACTGCTTTTTTACTTGAACACGGAGCGCTGTGTTACAGGGGAGATGTTAGACGTTTAAAGTATGAGGTCATTTGAAACACGGCATATAGACCCAGGAGAGATGTCTGTTCTGTGCTCACAGTGAGATCCTTCACACAGTCAACTTCAAATACAACTTAACGAGTGAATATCCTTCTAGAACTTTCTTCGTTACCCACCATGAGTATATCAGTAAAATTATATTTTGAAATCGTACAAGAAAAACAGCCTTCCGTTATTCATTTCACGGCATTAGACAAGCATTTGGGTGAGTCTTTGATTATTTCAGCCACATTCCCTGAGAAAAAAATCTTTTTGTCTGTATTGTTAGAGAGAAGTATTTAAGGCCGGGATGTGTTCACAGTGCGGCTGTTCGATGGCGCAAGCTCACGACTCACGACTTGAATAAGTAAATAAAAAGCGAGAGGGGGAGTCAACACAGGCATGTTTTTCTTTTGAATTTATCCATTTAATCTTCGCCGAACACACTCTGAGGACGCCAGTCCAGCACAGTGACAAAAGAGGAGGTCACCCTTCTTGTAACCTCAACCTCCGTGACATTTTACACAATCAAGGATCCTGTGCTCTATTCTCTGTAACGTCTCTGAGGGGCAGCAGTGAGGAGCCGGAAATCGGGGCAGAGATGTGATCTGGCGTTGGCTTGCAGTGGAGGTGCCGTCAGAAACGACCTTGGCGCCATCTGACTCATTTGCACGTATAAATACATGACACGGTGACGCTTTTATGCAACCCTGTCTGCTCTATGACACAAAATCAGAGGTGCCACAGATAGATTGTGGCTCATGTTTGGTGGACACACCACCATCTCCTACCTTAGGTGAGTGTGTGTCATCACACGACAGAGGGCCCCGTCAAAAACGTCCCCGCTAAAGGGAGATTTGCACCAAGACGCCGTTAATTAATGTCTTTAATGATTAATGAAGCACTTGTGTGGTCAACTGATAGTCAAATAACCTTGATGTAGTTAATAATGCTTGAAGAACATAAATATTAAGGTTGATTTTTCAGTGGTTGGAGAAGTTTTAATGACAAAGGATAGATTAGCCAAGATGCACCGTTACAATAAAAGTGGCCTTTCTGTGCTAAAGATATAAGATAAAAATTTAATGAATACAGTTAACCCCACAAAATATTCAATCAAACATTCAATTAATCAGTAGATCTATCCATGATTATACAGTATAGCAGGGTTTCCCAACCCGGTTCACAGGGACCCACAGACGGCCCTCCCAGCTCCCTGTCAGCCAGTCCACACTTTTGCTTCCTACTGGTAGGGAGCAAAAACACGGACTGTCTCTTGGTTGCTGAGGAATGGATATTGGGTCGCAGTGAGTCTGGAGTCTATCCCAGGAAACGTGAGGCATGAGGCTGCGGAGACCCTGGACAGCATGCCAGCCAATCACAGGGCACACACACTTATACACACACTCACCTGACTATGGAAGGAAACGCTCTACACACAGTGTTGGGAGTAGGAATGAAACCCACAACCCTGGGGGTCTCAGGGACTACATTTAGATCCCTGATTGGCTTCAGAGGTGCTGTTCTGTTCAGGCACCTCACACTTCTACTTTGAAGCAGATGAAAATTCAGCCAATTGATCTACTCCAGTGGGCTAATCAGATTTAGCATTCACGCTAACGGATTTCGCCAAGGTAACGGACACAGATAATAGGTACAGAGAGTTCACGGGGGAATCAGAAAGTTAGCGGGTTGTCCTCAGAGGAATTAGGAACCATCTTCTGGAAGACATTCACATTAGATGATGCTAGTCAAGCACAGCGGGTGACGCCGCCGCGTTAGCTGTTGGGCGGAACCAGGTAATAAAGGGTCTAATGAGCTGAAATAAGACAGCTGACATCTCATTATGGGAACAGAGATGATAGATGCGACGGTGGTAGAAGCCAGGGATAGGTGTTGAACTCGGGGGCCCATGACTGTGTCCACCGTAGCAAGGCTCATCTGTAGAGCTCCAAGATACTAAATGGAATCCAGGAAGAGGGAGTTGTGTAGCTCTCTACCGAATGAGATTATTTACCCCTTTCATTGGAGAAATTCCTCCTTGTACCATCATTTTATCAATTTTGTTTCTTATTACATTACAATATTAATGTGATTTTTTTCAACATATCGTATTAAAAAAGCTGTTTGGTTTTTATGGGATAATGTTTAAACATATCAGAGGAAGACTGCATTATCTTCATGGGCTGTTATTAAACAGACAACTGCCCCTCCGCCCCGATCGCCAGGAATGTTCCTTGTCTTTCTTCTTCCCCATGGGCCCTGAGAATCATCCTTATTCCCATGTCTCCTCTAAATCCAGGCTTGCAGATGTTGCCGGCCGATTCGGATCTTGCAGCTGTGGATGCGGATGCAGGGGGCTGATTTCTGTTGCGGGGTTTGCAGGGGCGGTGTCGCCACATGCGTTCCTGTGGGCGCAATGGCAACGTGTCACAGAGCAGTCAGTGGTTCCTCATCGCTACACAAACACACCCTTCAAATATGTCGTTTTTACTTGTACAAGCGGATATTCCTGCAGTGTAGATTGTCTGAATTCCCCAGGAGAATTCCAAGGAACTTCAATTTTAATATGTAATAGTGCAATTAATGTCTTTTCTTGCGTGCTTATTGCAGACCACAGTGCCAGACCAATAGAAAACAAAAAGTACAGCAGCGAAATATGAAAAGCAATAACAAACAAACAACAACCACAGACAAACAAACATCATTTACATGTGTGACTGACGCATTGGAGGTGGAATTGTACATATTTACCAGATGGGGTTGCATAAATGCCCATTCCTGCAACAGACTTTCCATGTAAAGCAATAAAAACAAAACCCTACCAAAATAACACGTACGCACAAACAGTATTACGTGGAAAATGGCGTCTGTTACCCTTCGAGCATCCAGCTGTGCTTGTTTATTTGTACACTTAATATAGACACTAAGAGCGTTTCGCTCATTGCCCGCGTTTCTCTGCAGCACGCGTGACCCACTTCCCTCCTGGTGCAGCCCATGCCAGGCCCACATTTCACAGGGGCGAGAGCCGCGTCTCACCGGAGGACTCCGCCCTGTGAAAGAAACACAAGGGGACCCGCCTGCTGGGATTGCTGCAAGAACGTTCTGGTGGAACGCCTTGTCACTGCATGGACACCATGCTGGAAGTAGTGATGATCTGTGGATAATAGAATCATAAACAAACAAAACAAAAAACAAAACAAAAACAAAAAAATTACATAAGTGAAGATGTTTAAAAAAGTGCCTATACTTACATGTTCTACAGACCCAAGACATGTCCTTTATTTAGTAATATGAATAATATATAAATAAATTAAATAATTACTTTTATTAAAATAATCTTATTAAATAAATTTAAAAATGCCAATTCATTTTTATTTAGTATTTTAAAATGACTAAGGAAGGGCATACTGGTATACAGTTCAAACAACTTATAAACAATGGAGACTCTACAGTCCATATCATCTTTTGAATTATATTCAAGGTAGGACCTTAACAGTTGTGCTATATAGTACCATGGAATTTTAAAGACTTGGAATTTGTTTGAGATAGCTATAGTTACCCTGATTCACTGATAATAGCAATAAAAACAGTCTAGGGGTGAAAATAACAGGGTTTTCAATGCTATCTTTTTAATGGCAAACCATCTCTGACCCATCCCTGGCAAATTTCCCGAGTCGAGTCACTTTGAGTTACTTTTAGCTAGCGCTTTTTTTAAACCACGAGGATATCACCTGTAACAGTACATTTTTAGCCCCATGTCACTGGCGTGAGAGTTGTCTTGCCAGACCAAGGTTGTTAGTAACCGCTGAGCCTCCTTCGCTTGTCAGCCAGTCCGTGTGGCGTAATCCGGTCCAATTCATCAGCCGGGTCCGTGCGGCTCTGTTTCCGGCTCGCTCGGCTCGCCATCGCCTTGGAAACCGAGGCCCTGAGCTTTTACTGCTCCCTGTCAGTCCGCCGCCTGTATCCAGGAGACAAGCTTCATTATTTCACCCGGTATTGGAAGGAATCTTTACACGCACGAGTCTCTCATCGACGTCAAAGAGCACACACCTCGCAGCGAGTGGCGTGAAAGGACAGCGATCCATGTTTATGCTCGCTGGCATCATGGTGAGATATTGCTAACCGTGCAGTGGCAAGATCACTGCCAGATGAAGTTACAGTTAGAGCTCTGAAGTTTTTCCATCCCTCCATATTTTCTCTCTCATCATTCTGCTGTCTTAGGCAAGTTTTTTTGGGAAATGTATAACTCGGTGTGAGTGCGATTCTCAAATAAGCGAATGATGAGCTCAGTAGGAGAAGTACCCCTCTCACTGCACTATCCACCCAGGCACTATTTACATTTAGAGTTATGTATTTAGCAGATGCTTTTTTCCAAAGTGACAAAGCAGGGCCAAACAGGTTGTAGGTTTGGTTTCAATATTGGTAAAGACCCCCTGACCCCCCCTCCCCCCAAAGACAAAAGGTGCTCTGACAGCATTGGTGAGAATGTATCCCTAACGTCCATACAGAAACATTCGTGCTAGTCAGTCTGTCTCTGGACTGGCTGGGGTTAATGGTAAAATCCCTCCTGGGATTTGAACTGGTGACCTGCTCACAGGAACAGAGCCCTAACCTGCTGAGCCACACTCTCCCCTTTGTATGTGATAGTGGGGCAGCATCCAGTGACCCCTGCGTTACCATGACGACCGATGCTGGCAACAACTTGCATTTCCAGAGCTAAAGTGAAAACGAAGGAGGGGCTCAAAAACCAGCAACCCCCTTGGCTTGCAGGGGACATGCTTTTAGTAGGAATTGTTAACAAGGCTACGTCTTCATTCCAAACCATCTAGACCAGTATTCCCCAATCTGGTCCTCGTGGACCCACAGACGGTCCACGTTTTTGCTTCCTCCCAGCACCCTGCCAGACAGGCCACATTTTTGCTACAGTAGGGAGCTGGGAGGGAACAAAACTGTGGACCGTCTGTGGGTCTGGATTGGGAAATGCTGATCTAGACGAATGACTCCTCCTCTGTGGTCTTCCTTTGCTTTGCGCTAGCGTAGTGTTACATGGAGAACAGGCAGTTCAGTACTTCTGCAGTACACGTGTGTCTAACGCCAGAACCACGGGGGCTGTGCCTGATTCGAATCCCAAAGAGGAAGACTTAGACACATTGTGGCTCTCTGCTGTCATGCCGGGCCAGATTAAATCAATGATATAGAGCTTTTCTGAGTTTATGGATCCCTATGCAGGACATTATCTCTGATTCCTTTGAAGGGACGGGGCCCTCCCGTCTAATTTTAGCATTACTGGGAGTCCAGGTTTCCCCTGCAGGCTGTTGAATAAAACATACCCTTTTGAGGGGGGTCTTTTTATTTGAACGTGATTCTCAGAGATCCAGCCAGCTGAGGGTCATTCCTCCAGCTCCTATGCTCTTTAATTATCCGCCAGGGGCCTGAAGGAAAACACGTCCGCACTCCGACTGATCTGCTTCTGAAGCTCTGACACGGCATGCGAATCGATTTATGCAGATGACCTTACGCGAGGCAAAAAATAATCCCATAAAACAGCAGGAGTGTCATCTCCCACATCTTCTTACCAAATAGGGCCTCTGACGGTCGTTCATACTTTACGGGTGGCCTTCCGGATTGCCTGTTCATGACTAAAAAAGACTGTAAGATGTATTACAATTTTTTTGATGACTAGTGTGGGTTTTTACAGATTACAGGGAATACTTACTGGGTAATTAATACCCATAATCCTGTGGGGTGTTTTTTCTAATTTTTGAAGATTCTAGCTAACAGGACATACAGTAGCTGCATTTTATATGCTGTTTTTGTGACTTCATGTTATCTAGGGCTAGCTGCTATGGTCAATGAAGCTGGTCTAGGATCCGCTGCTGGTCTTTCCCGCTTTCCTACTTTTGAACCGATAATGCTCCTTGTTCAGGTTGCCCAACAAGATATCGACTTACAGTAGCATTTTGGGGCATCATTTATCTTTAGAAATTTAGCATGATTAGTTGATGCTGAAGACCACTGCTACTGAAATATCTGTATTATAATACAGTTATCATACATAGTAGTAAAATGATTATTGAAAGTTCACCAAACAATACACATGGGGAAATTACTTTTTATTCTTTTCTTATTCGTTTAAACATGCTTCTTCTTTCAGTCAAAATCATCTGATTGATTTTTGTATTTTTTTGACACCCCTAAAGCAACATAGCTCTCTTCATAATTTATTCATTAAGTTTAATACATAATACAGTGCCTTTGGACACATTAAATGTGATCTCAATGATACGCACAGCTTCCTAACACTACTACCAGTCTGTGTAACCGGAGCTAAGCTGGAAGTACAAAGAACATTGAGATGACCTCACAGGTATGTGCTTGGGAGGCTACAGACCAAGGGAGAGCTGCAACAAGACATGAGTGTCCCTCACAGCACAGACAGTGGACAAAGGACAAAAGAGTTGGGAGATATTTCGGAAAAAATGCTTTAGCCTGAAAAAAAGACCCAGAAGTGTTGTCGAACATTTATCTTTGGGCTGGCCGGTGACCCACAACGCGACACCAAAGTGACACTGTGGTACCTTTAAAAAGAGGAAAGTTAATGTGTTTGCAAGTCCCAGGTAGGGGGCACACCACATTCTGACTGATCATCTGCGGAAGGACCTGGAAGCTCTGTCCACCAACCATCTTTAAATCAATCCATCCATCCATCTTGTTCATTACAGTGTGAGGTGGGGCCTATTCCAGTAAACAGGGCATGGGGGGGGGGGGGAGACATCCTGAAAAGGATAACAACTATAAATGTAGAAAATTCATATAAACATTATAAATAATATAAGTAATTAGTCGAAATGTTTTAATTTAGGTCATGCTTTAGTGAGCATCCAAAGGATATAGTTCTTAAAATAGTACACGTAAGATAAATAAATATGCATATGTGAGTTATGAAAATTTGCACCAAACTAGTTTGTTTGTCGTTATACAGTCGGGTAGTTAGCAGGTTAGGCCGGGATAACGTATGAATCCCGGCAGCAGCTAGACATTTGTTACGGAAAAACAACACCTGACACGGAACGAAGATGGAGAGTCAGAGGGTGGAAAAACCACAGCAGTCCATGTATCAGCAAGCTGCCAGAGGAAATGATTTTATTTGACGTCGGGAAAAAACGACTTTTATTGACGTGCGTGTGTGCGGGGCGAGTCACCGGCGAGCAGTATGTATACCCGAGGGGAGGATGGAAGCGGGCGGGGACCGGGAGCTTGAGTCGGGAAGAGCCGTGGGGCCTTGGCGGAGCACCCGCGATGAGGTGCGATTTAACAGTGTGCGAGATGATGCTACTCCTTACGGATGGCCGGGAGTGAGAGGGGCGTGCGGTGCAGGTGTCTGCCCGCCGGACTCACTCAGAGCCCGCCATAAAAAAACGGTGGTTTGCGAGGAACTGATGTCTGAAAGACAGCCGCATCGTGTGATATACGGAGGACAGGAGTCTGTAATCCCGATACGCTCCCCGGTGTCTGTCTTTGTGTTGCTAGCTGATGCCCATTTTATGAATAACGGCAAGCTTTTACGGAAATTAAGGCGAGAAAGTGCTGCATTGTTTTTCCGGGGGGGGGGGGGGGGGGGTTTTTTTCCGCCCCTCCTCGGTGGGGGTTTTTTTTTATTTTTTAATTTTAAAAAAAAACGGGATTTTTTTTTTTTTTTTGTTTTTTTGAGGGGGTTTTAAAGG
>JAABNY020000001.1:5550922-5565100 GCA_015164015.2 Brevimyrus niger
CCAGCCGCGGCCGTGCCCTCGGGAGCCACAGCCGATCCCTTATCTAGACGAACAACAAAACCTTATTTAATTAACGTAACAGATATTAATTCCCCAAACATATGCCAGTACTTTCTACATGAATTATTATTGTTTACATCAATCAGTGGTAGTTTCGGCCCATTAGCAATGGATTAAAGACATTTTTAAATGCATAAGGATGCATAAAGGTACGAAGATGTTTAGCATAATTGAATTTATTTACCACCAGTCATTTATTTACATCAGAGCATAATTCTTTACAAATATAAAACACCACATAAGAATCCTCTGTCTGAAGCATTTTAAACAGGTAATACAAACATGCTCTCTGCTTACCACTGTTCCTCTATCTGCCTTCGGATAGTATTCATAAATTATTCATTAACCAGGCTGCCTTAAGGCCTTCCATGGTGAGATCTCTTGCAGTACTGGATATTTCATCTCCAGCGTTCTCTCAGCTGAAGTTTTTGCGCTTTGTTCTGATCGTTATCCCGTCTCGCGTGTGATCCGAGGGGATATTAAACCAGACGGGGGGGCTCCCCCGCCATTTAACAAGGGTCACAGTCCCGCCTCTCTCGTTTATCTTAAAGAGATGAAATGCTGGTTATTCTTTTTCCACAAATCACCTGGGACCCATGGGAGGCCACCGTCCCGAGAGCCCTGCCATTGTGTGACAGCGGTGTGAAGCGTGTGCCGACCTCTTCCCCGGCTGCCGTTACTCTGGGTAACATTTGAGTCTTGGGATGAGGGTTGGATGGGGATCAGTGAAAAAAGAAAAAGGCAAAAACATAACCGCTGCACGTGCTCTTTAGTAAACTCACTACCCAGTTAGCCACGTCGGGACAAATCACGTGATCTTTGCACAAACAAATTTGTTCCTACTACAGCACACCTACCGGAGGCCTGTTAGGGGCTGCGCATCACACACGCCATCCTGGAGGCGAGCCACCATTGGGAGAACAAGCGCAGAGTCCGTAAATATAGACATCCCTGGAGTCGGCCATTGTGCTGAAGTCAGCCATGTTATTTTCCCTCTGTTATTTATTTATTTTAAGTAGTTTGAGACAAGGGGAGGAAAAAAAAACTTGCAGGTTTTTATTACTTGTATTACTTACACTTGCAAGTCAAAGAGGCAAAAGATGAAAGATTGTTTTTAATTAGTTTCGACCATGCCCACGAAAGCATTACCTTTGTGTCCAGGAGAAATCAAGGAGAGCCGTCAGACTGGTTTTTTTAAGCCCACTCGCCTATGACAGCTATTTGATCTCAATCGGATTTCTCCTTGAGAAAATACTGGCCAGGGCTGGGGGGCTGACAGCCTCCCCAGCACTGTGGAACAGGCCTTTGCCGCACACTCGTCAGTCCCCTGGTACCAACAGAATGACCTTGACGACCTTGGGGGAAAAAAAATAAATCGTCACAAAGACGTAACTTGTGAGGGAAGGCGTACCCTCCCTGGGGGGCACTGTGTCCCCATCTCTGGATGAGACAAGGAGTGACACGTGTCAAGCCAGTGGGGGGGTTTGGGGAGGGCAATGGTGTATTGATCGTGAGCCAGGTCTGCAGCTGACATTGAAACGAGGTTCTGATTCTGCTACACGGGACTCAAACCCCCTCACCCCTGTATTGTTGAATAAAAAAGGGCAAGAATCAGGGCTGTCTCTACCTATAGGCAGAAAAGGCAGCTGCCTAGGGCCTTCGAACTACCTGAGCTGCAGAGGAAGTGAAATGATCATTGTTTTTCTTGGTATGGAGGCCTCCCATGTAAAGCTTGCCTAGGGCCCCTGAAAAAGAAGAACCACCAATGGCTGGAATCCACGACTTCCATCTAAGCCAAGAATTCTACCTTTGCTCCTCAGAGGAGGAGGAGCAGCTCATCAATGAAGAACTGCTATTATCCGTTAGGTCGCATCCATCCCAAAATTTCCATAATGGAAGACCGTTACTCATCTTCGCATAGGCCCAACACTGACATCAGGCCCACAAGGTTTAATCCTCAATGGCCGATAAGCCTGCAGAATCACGTGGCACTCTGGCATCTCCCACAAGTCTGCCTCTCACCTTGCATCATCTGACAGGCAGATCACGCCTTGCCGAATACACATGCTGCAAACCTGCAGGCAAATATCAGTCACTTCAGGCGTGCTGATTGCAAATATCAATCTGAGGCAAATACCATCCCGGACGTTGTTATAACGATGCTAATAGCAGACACAGTTATTTCATGCCTCTGGTCTCTATGGCAACATGTCACAATCTGTCCATTTTCCATAACTGCTTAACCAAACCTGGAACTTACCCCAGGAGGAACAGGGCAGGAGGCAGTGAAAAACATGGCATTCCAACAATGACGGAGATGCATAAATGACAATGTCTACAGCCAAGAGGTAAAGGCATCTGCCCCCTCCCCATGCCCCCAATCATGATTTTACCACAAATTAAGCCCATCTGTCAAAAGTGCAATTACCAGCATTAAAACGGCTAAATTCCTTAAGACCAGTAACGTGTGTTTGCCATGAACAACATTCTGTACACAAGATAACGAGCCATTAGCATAAGCAAATTGGGTCAATACATTTGCTCCATGGAGGAATATATTATCAGCAAACCTGGAGGCTGTTTTGAGAGATTAACTCACATGAAACGAAGAAGGAATCAAAGAAAGGTTAAGTTGGAGTGTTGGAGTGTCTGGGCAAGAGGAAGCGGGCGAAGTTCAAATGCACCGAAACTGGGAATCAACCCTTCCAAGATTAGTAAAATAAATAAAAATAAGGGATGCTATTTAACCATCCAATAACGTTCCATAATTGCTTATTCAGTACAGGATTGTGCTGGGCCTTGAGCGTGTGTGAGGAGGCCCAGGGGACGAGGCAGGGGGATATACCCTGTACGGAACGCCAGGCCGTCGCAGCACACACTCAGGTGGCAGTTCATCAAATTGCATGTTCTTAGAGGGAAGGAGAAACCGGAGTTTCTGGAATAAATCCAAGCGAATATGGAGAGAATAAGCAACCAGAGAGAGCAGGGGACTCGTTCACTGTACTGAGTCACTGTACAGCTCTGAACTGTGTTATTTACTGTCCTCAACGGACGCCCCGAACGATTTAAGAATTTGCCCTCTGAGCTCATTTAAATAGAAATGATTTAAACGGCCATCAAACACATGGCGCATTCTCATTTTATGCTTTATCACTTCATTAATTATATAAGCAAATGACAGGAAGCGAATCTACCTACAGGGGTAGCAGATAGAGTGCAAAATGTCTGTATCAATGCAGCATAGCCAGCCGTCCTGGAAAATGTGGACCCGAGCTGATTTTACAGTCCGGTCCCAGGCTCTGCTTGAAAAGACAGATGATACTGGAAATCTGAAAGTACAGACTGCTCCAAACAGAACAGAACAAACCCGTGGGGGTGGGGGGGTACCTGTTGTTACCAGGCAACGGAGTCAACCAGAGTCCTAACAACGTCTATTAACACAAGCGGGCTCGGGAATTTACACACAGGTGTGGGAAAAGGGATCTATCACTGTGATCTTCTCTCAAAAGATCAGCCTCACCTTCACCAGCCAGGACGGCAGGGGATGTTCAGTGCAGTACTTGTGTCGGTGGAGATCTCTTTCCATGCAACCCGTGCACGAAGCCAGCCATTGAACGATAAGTTGACGGGGGCCCTTATTCATGAGGACAGCAAAGCATTCACTACACAACTCAAATTAAGGAGCGATGAGAAGAAAGCTTTGATAGACCAGATGGGGGCTCCTCCTCGGGAAGTACAGGGACTCTTAAAGGAGTCACCTCGCTCTGCGTCAACCACTCAGGAATATTTAGCGTCAAGCGAGGATAGCAGTAGTGCTTCCCCCAGCTTCATTGCGCTGCATACCGGGAAGACGGACTTTCTTGGGATGGAGATTCAGATCTTACATTAGCTGCCCACTGTAATTCTGTCATATGAAAGTTCAAAGTGATCCCCATGAATGTCCTGTAAAGGAAATTGAGCAGGGCATCAATACAAGACCCCCCCCCCTCCCATGCTGGGGGTCACACTTTATTCATGGGGGGCAGTGTGTGGCTCAGAGGGTTAGCACTATGTGCCTGTGATCGGAAGGTCGCCAGCTCAAATCCCCTGGGCAGCAGTGATTTTTGAGTGAGGCCGTTAGCTCTAGCTGCTCCAGGGTCTGTCTGAACCTGCCTTGTCAAAAGTGTGCCTCTGGATAAAAGGGTCCGCCAAATAAGTAAAAAGTAAGAGAAAATATCCACAGGTGACTGGTAAAAGGTGGCATGATTCATGCCGTGGTTTGGGGGGGGTGGGTCGGGGGGAGTTCTATGAGAGAACATAAGCAATCCCTGGAATAGGGAGGGCCAGATCCTGACACAGGCTTCTGGCTGGTTCTGGTGACATCGAACATGACTCGTCTCCAGCCTGGCCGTGCGACGGGCAGGTACATGGCCTCCAGACAGATTTTTCTCTTGCCTACCCAGTGTCGGGGCCACATTAATAACCAGGACGCAAGAGGGAGACGCCACCACTCTTAATGAGGACGGATGATATCCTCTCCCGAGCCTGAGATGTGCAGTTTGCCTGCATGCCATATATACGCCACGGACTGAGGATGCAGCATATGGACATGTGCAGTTTTAAACATACCTTGTCAAACGTTGCATTGTTCTACGGGACTGGATCTTATAACTAAACTGTGCTTTTGTGTTGAGTATCATCCTGTTCACTTTTCCTAGATTTGTTATTATTTACGTGTGAACACTTGGCCTAAAGGTAAACATATTCTGGTCATTTCTAATAAAAGTTTTAATTAATGTTTGTGCATATACACATACATCCATATTCAAACTAGATTTATAAACTTTACAAATATTTTTCATGTATAAAATTCGACTGATGAGCAACTGAGGTCTCCCAGCAATGGCAAATCTTCACAGGCACTTGGGAAGGCACAGCTGTCATGGGAGACTGTCGCCCTAACAGCCAGCGTCTGCGCATCAAAGAGCGATGCAGAGAAATGCACAGGAGACCGGCGTCTGCGGCGGGACATGCGGAGGTAACCCGTCATGGAGCAAGATGAAGAGTGAGGCCCCCTCTTTGGGCGGGACAACCGTCCTGGATGTTTCAGGGCTGGATTTCAAAGCCACTGGCAGGGCGTGATGTCGGAGTAAGATGAAAAGGTAGTTTAGGTGGGATGCCCACCCACAGACACAAAAAAGCCCCTTCTGACAGGTATCCTGTGCCAGAGATCTTGGTCACAACACACAACTCCTTCTGTGCCCACTGATCTGTGCCATGGCCTTTAAGAAACCATATGACCTTTCTTGATCTTTCTGGGCAGATCATCTGGAAGAGTTATATAAATTAACTGAATATCAAACCATCTTTTCTTTTAGAAATCACACTTGCATACTTGTTAACATTTATCTTACAGGTTGTTTCCCCTACATATCTATTTAAAAATATATTTTAGAAATTCCAGCCTTGTCTGAAGATTACAAATTCGGACAAACGAATAGGCACCAATGTGTAGGAATATCTCTGTATAAATTAGAAAGTAATGGTTCAAAGACAAAATTTTCCAGAACCACTTATCCAAAGCAATGTTATTAGAAAGGCAGGATACGAGGAACGATGGGTAAGTTAAAGGTGAGAGGAAAGCAACTGAATCCACATCGAATGGTGCTGGCTGAGTTAAGGCTATAAGATTTCTACTCAGGAGCAGTTTAGCACCAGCCCTACCTGGGTAAAAAAAAATCTCTCTTTGCTAAATCCCATTTATGGTGTACAGATGGTTGATCTCCCTCCTTTTCACTGAAGAGGTGGTGCCAATCCCCCCCACACCCCACTTACTGGACTGCCTGAAAACGACTGATGTAACATTTGTACAGGAAAGAAATTTTTCTTAGTTATGAGATAATGGATTATTACTATCTAAATGAAGACCTTCAGATGAAAGATCACAAAAGCTTCCATCTACACCCATGCAGCTTGCAGGTCTGATGGATTTATCTGCTCAGTTCTCCAAATCTAATTAATATTTCCAGTCTTAAAATTAACTTAAATTATTAACTGGTCTCTTAATTGTACAAATATATGGACCGCACAGAATACAACCCCAGGAGGTCCTTGTCACATAATTCAATTGTACCTGGATTGCTGGAAAGGCGCTGGACTTTACAAAGCTTTCGTTTAAATGTTTTGCCTTTGGAGTGAACACGAACCAGATATCATCATTTTCAGAGTGAACCAGGGAATAAAAAAAAAAGAAATCCAAACATCCAAAACAGCTGTAGTAATCAAAAGGAAACTCTTCAGGTTGCCACTCTACAGATTTACCCTTATTACCACTACCTTGAAAAAGGTTAGACTCCATATTAAATGGACATTTTGCGTTCATTTACCTGCTAATGAAACCGACTGACTGGCATAAACAAACTACGCTTTTGAAGGAGGAACAAAATTAGAAAAGATTTGAACTACAAAAAGCCTTATGCAACAATAATTAATACCAAAAAGGAGGGAACTTGTGTGTTAACGAGTACAACAGTATCTACTACAAAAAACAAAATTAACTATTAAACAAGAATACTTAGTGCAAATGTAAGTGTAAGCTCACCAGCAGGAAATGGCACAGGAGTGTGTTCTCCAAAAACATAGCTCCTAACCATGGTAGGTTAGCAATTTACACAGATGGAACCATGCATCTGTATGGGTCCAACTACATAAGTTGCTACCGAGAGCTGTTAGGAAACACACCCCGAACTGATAGCTGTTTATAATAAACAGATGTGTTCAATGTAGACAAATGCTTTCGCTGATGATTAAGGTTTAATATGAATGATAAGTCCTATGCAATCGGTATCAGGGATCAGGACCAGTTCAGTTGCTAGAAGAATGGTCCATATTTGTTAATTGGGGATCTAATACATTATTTACTATGACATCCTTATACTTACGCTATACTTGTACATCATCTTACAAATATTGTACCAGACAGTAAATAGTGCGTGTTTGGGACCAGCATGGATTTCCACTAATTTCACACCATAAAACAATCTGCAATGATGTAGGGGACCGGCCAGTTTTGTCCAGAGACATGGCCTGCCACATTAACATCACTCTCCTCTAAATTACCCCCACACAATTCAGCTATAGTTCTGATGACCAGTGGCATGGTCAGGCTCTTTCTTCAATTCGATATTCTCATTATGGTGTTAATTAGCCAATTTCCGAACACAAAATGCGTTTCGCTTTGACAAATAAGTAGCGATTTTTTAGAAAAAGAATGACGTCCTTGTGTCGTTGCTAATGACCTGAAGTGGCTGCATTTGGATTTTTTCACGTACAGATTAGCTGCCTATATGATGGACGGGCCGGCCTTGATGAATGCCCACACACAAAAACCCGTGAAACCAACAGCCAAGTAGCCCTGGGCTAAGGAATTTGTTTACTTTCCATTTGGTTGCTCAGCTGACCCATTTAACCGGAGAGTAATCAGGTTAATCATAGGCAACCTTGAGGTTGAGAGACCACGCACATCGAACTAAACCAGTAGCTCCTAGGAAGATCTCAAGCCAGCAAGATGCCCCCTACACCCCACCATCACGAGCTTCCTTAGCCCATGTCTCAGTAAATCTCTTCCAAAATAAAAAATGACAAAATAAAAAATGAGCCAGAAACTTATTTCTCTCCAAATTAAGCGGGGTAATTCTTTCCCGTCAAAACTCACCGAAGGGGGATTATATGCAACCTCGAGAGAATTGATTTCAGTGTCCCCTCAAGCTCGTGACCTGTCTCTGAAACACAGCTGACCTCGTTGGGTTGCCTGTGAGGGCTTCCTGTAAAAAAAAAAAAATCACATTTTCCCACTGGAGAGGTAGGGGGAAACTGATGCTTATTAAAAGACAGGAAAACACATTTCACGGTCCCGTCATCTGTGACGGCACATTCACAATCATCATCATTAAGATCCAGACAACGGACTGGCATCCCATCCACGGTGTCCCCTGCCTCATGCCCTGTGCTGCCTAGGATAGGCTCCCGGCTCTTCATAACCCTGTACCGGATAAACGCTTCCAGAAGATGGATGGATGGCTGACTTAAAAAAACACTTTATTTAAAAATACATTATAGCTTTTTAATGCTATTCTCGGAAAGGCTGAAGGGAATTGTATTTTACAGGCAGCTCATTAGATGCCTATGCGAGTGTGCATCTTAAAGGAACAGGGACAGAATTTATGACGCATCACAGAGCCTATATAGTGGGATTAGCACATCCCTCATATCCAGCTCCCTGTGTCTGACTGCGGAGTTCTCCATTAGTTGCTGCGATTTGTGATCTCGTACACCAGTCTCTCCAACTCAAAAGAGATATGTTCAGATGAGATAAAAGATGGACTTCTGTGACAGGTGGGAAAGAGAACGATTTGAACATGACCAGAAGCCTAAGACAAAGACCATACAGATGATTTGGCTCAAACGCTCATGTACAGCTCTACTACACAACATCCTGATGTTAACTGAGGAGAGCAGTCATCTGTGACCGATTTGGTCTGTTAGTGCTGTGTTTATCAAACTAGTCCTTTGGGTCCCCCAGGCAGTCCACATTTTTGCTCCCTCGAAACTCCCGGCCGATCAAAAATGCCAAATACCCAGTGCAGGTGTGTTGGGAGCCAGGAGAGACCAAAAATTAGGATTATTTGGGGTCACCAAGAACCGGGTTGAGAAAGACTGATTTAGCGTGACAAACAGTCTCCCGAAACATACTCCATGTCACCTCATAACCAGATGATATGACACGCCACCCACAGACCAAACCCAATCACTAACAAAAGACTGGAGACTGAATTTTATCAACAAGCACAGCCAGGTGGAAGAATTCTGATGATGAAGCACTACCATCAACGAAAAAGCAACCTGAAGGACATATTCATCAAGTACATTTTTGCCAGCTGCAAAGATCTACAGTAACAGCTGCATTATACAGTTTCCTGTACAAAACGTGCTTCATGCAGCGCTGAGTAATTGAAGTTAACTGCTGCAAATCGGCCGCTTTGTGTGCCGGACTTAAAAGAGCCCAGCATTTGGAGATTCAGTAGGGCCAGGGCTTCTCAGGGCTGTTACTCAGATGCCCCATGACAGAGTGAGAGAACGTATAGGACATGAGATCCCAAACGAGTGACCAGAGGAAAGTCAGCAGACATATCAAACAACAGCAGGCCACAGGCTGCGAGTAAAGGGAAATCAACATGTACATTTCTTAGGTTTACAGAGAATGGGCCAAAAAATTAAAAAACATTCAACGAATGGTGGTTTTCTGGGCAAAAATGTCTTGTTGATGCTAGAGGGCAGAGAAGAATGGCTGGACTGCTTCAGGATGGATAAAAGGCAACAGAAACTCAAATAACCACTCATTACAGACAAGGTATGCAAAGAGCATCTCTGAATGCACAATATGTAGAAAAATGTAAAGTAGGGCTACAGCAGCAGAAGAGCACACCGGGTGCCACTCCTGTCAGCTAAGAACAGGAAACTCAGGCTACAGTGGGCACGGACTCACTAGAACTGGACAACAGAAGACTGGAAACACATTGCCTGGTCAGATGTCTCGATTTCTGCTGCGACATTTAGATGGCAGGATGGTAGAATTTGGCGTAAACAACATGAAAGCATAGATCCATCCTGCCTGGTATCAACAATTCAGGCCGATGGTGGTGTTGTAATGGTGTGAACAGATTTCAGAACAAATTAACACAATTTGGGCCCCTTATGATCAACTAACCGCTGTTTAAATGTCATAGCTACCGGAGTACTGTTGCTGCTGCAGTCACCAGATCTTAATCCAATAGAGTGCCTATTTTATGTGGTAGAACAAGAGATTTGCATCATGAATGTGCAGCCAACAAGTCTGCAGAAACTACGTGACGCTATCATGTCAACATGGACCAAAGTCTCTGAAGAATATTTCAAGAACCTTATTGAATCTATGCCATGAAGAATTAAGTTTCTGTAAGCAAACCCAACCCAGTACTAGAAAGGTATACCTAATAAAATGGTGAGTGAGTGTATACGTATATATTATACGTACATATATGCTCCTCAGATCCAGCAATTCATTATTGTCCAAGCCACTCAGCCAAGTCTGGTGGTTCCTTTAAAAGGGATGTGGTTAGGGCTTTAAGATTAGGGGTGTGAACTTGCCAACTTCCTCTTCCTGTCAAATCAAAATTCTAGTCAGTATTAAGACTTTTCCCTGAAACTCTGGAAGATGTGTGTGCATTTTTGTTCTGTTTTTTTCTGCTACATTGTTTGAGACTGCAGGGAGGTATGCAAAAATTAAATTTTATAAGTACAAATTATGAAGCCTTTGAATCTTTGACTCTGTCACTGTCCTTACACATCAATCTTGCCTCTAACACAGTTGGCAAATGGCTTCATCCATCCAACCATAACCATGTGTGAGAGGACGTGGAAACAAACACAGTCATGGGGGTCGGTGACAGTTTTTAGCCTCTGCTCATTTTATTAAGCTGTGAACGTTTTAAATACAATGACGGGGTCTGTAACTTGGGAGCGAAGTCAAATAGCGTCGACCTGTAAACAACGTGTTGAGAATTTTCCGGAAAGGTGTCTGCAGCATCCGCACGAGAAAGAGACTCCCTACATAATTACAGACATATAATTAAACATTCAGATACACAATTAAAAAAGAAAAGAAAATTAAGCTCTCATTTGTTGTCTTTTTATCATACACATTTTTAGTTATATATCATTTATTTAGGAAGAATTTTCTCAGCAAGAGCCTTAAATCTGTGACCTCCGATCCCTGCACCCACCCCCCCCCCCACCCATCTCAAATGAAAAGCTGGAATATGTCCGTCCCGGGGCCTCATGCAGAACAGTGTGTTCCTGGAGGGGAAAACGGACGTCATGGAGGTGCAGGGAGACATGCGAGAGGAGAGAAGAGAGAGAGGGAGTGCAGAGGGGACACAGAGAAAGGGAATGGATGACAAGGGAGGAGAATGTTGCCGTTGTTTGGATGACAAGGGAGGAGAATGTTGCCGTTGTTTCTTTTTTCCATTTTAGCGGGAGGATCTTTCACTTGGTCTTTGGTAATGCGTTTTAACGACTGTATCCAAACTCATCAGCATCGTCAGCCCGGAAGTCTCCATATCGCCAGAGATTGAGCTGGAAAAGGGGAGGGGAGGGTTAACCATGGACGGATGCAGAATGAAACCAGACACCTCATTGACTCTTACCACGCCCCCCGCCCCCCCCCCCCCCCCCCCCCCCCCCCCCCCCCCCCCCCCCCCCCCTCTCCCCTCCTTGGACACTCCAGTCAAGCTTCTCTACCGGAGGTTCTGCCTCCTCCCCAGCAAATGAGACATTTATAGGATGGATGAAAGCGGAGAGAATTGCTCATGATGGAGAGGGAAATAAAAACGATACACAATTAAAAAGCTAGCTGTGATGTGGAACCTATGATGCGTCATTGTTTTTCCTGCCTAACTAGCAACCAAAGCTAATTAGCCGCACATACAATCAATACCCTTTATGAATGACATGAGAGTTCACCGTCTGGGTCGCTCTGTTGTTTCAGCTCCCATCTAATCACTTGCCGAGCTTGTGTGAAGTGCTCCTAAAACAAATACTCTCTGTTTTGGCTATTCCTTTACTTAATGGGGCTGTACTCAGCATTTAAGCATGCCAGAGGTAGCTATTAATCTAATCTACCACAGATTCTGGGCCAGTAACCACAAAAGCTTACCGATGTACAATAAAGATGTAAAAAATAATACAGATGTACCACACAAGGTACAGTAAACATCTGAGGTTAAGTCATGGGGATCACTGACCCAGACAATCACAGGGTGCCAACAATGAACGATAAACACTTACCCTGGAGCTCTTTGCAGCCTCCTGCGCCTTCAGGTATTCGGCAACCTGTGGAAAGATGGGTGGGAAAGAGGGGTTAGGCCAGACCACCTGTGATCGGGAACACTGGGAATGTAGAGAACTCGTCAAGCCTATGCTACTAAACGAGTGCTTCGCTCAGGATCAAGCCCTTCTCAGGAGTGACACTCAAAGCCCAGCTGGGTAACCTACTTATTCTAAACATGGGAATACCAACCATGCAGGTAATGCTTACTTAGCCTGGTAAAGCGATCAATGATCATGTCGAAGGGAGTTAACTTGACTACGGTAAATGGACAGTGTTGGGCCTGTTGCCGCCTGCATTTCACGTGTGGTGTCATCTCTACAGTAAGGAGACATACAGAAAGCAGGTGCTATCATTCTGCTCCAAAGCCATGCTATCACCTCTGTAAAGGCTTCTTGGGGTGTAATGTACCAATTGGATATGGCCAGGAAAGGGCTATAATCCTCACGTTATCATATGAAGTACACTTACATCTGTTTTTTTTCCTATTCGTTAAGCAAGCAAAACAATTCGAGTTCGACCATCTAACAGCAATTAGAAACAAATCGGTTGCAACGGGCAGGAATCCAAGGATAGTGTTCGCCCATCTAACCAACACCAGCTCATTCCAGAACCATCACAGACAAACACCATACAGTCCTGAAATTGCTGCAGCTGCAAAATCTTACATGTTCATAAAGCAATCAGACAAAACATTCCAAGATGATAATACCTCTGGAAAATAATTATACAGTGGTACCTCGGTTCTCGAACTCACTAGAGCTCAAGTCAAACAAGCCAGTTTGACCTAGAACTCGATCAGAATATCAGAAGTCGAACCGTGAACGCTGACCTAATATAAATTATACGCGCCAGGAAATGAGAAACTACAATGCAATTCTTACTTGAATGCCTTCTTAACAGACTGAATGATTAACCAAATAAAGCAGCGCAACATTACAGTAACTAACGATGAATAAACCACTAACTTGCATGCACTATTAGATCATTTATGTCATTTATTTAAACTTTATTTTACCAGGTAATGTTGGGATAAGATCTTTATCATTTTTGAAACCATTAAGAAAAAAATGCTCTCGTTTTATCCTGTTCATTTTTTGTTTAAACGCTTAAAAAAAATAACATTTACGTGTAATTTTGGGAGGCCAAGAACCAATTAATTCCATTATTTCTTACAGGAAAAATTTGATCAGAACTCAAACTTTTTAGGATTTGATCCGGAATCCAGAACGGATTAAGTTCAAGAACCGAGGTGCCACTGTATTGACACACAAAACTGGGGTTCTCAAATTACAGCGGACTACATTTTCTATGAATTGATCAGCAGTTAAGACAAGCTGTTTTTCATTAGAGCTTGACTATAAATGGGAAATGGCTGTAGGGGTGGGGGAGTCATGGAGCCAGTACTTGGTTTAGAAGGGAGTGATAGACGATCACCCAGACCTCATTGGACAATGTGAACATATAGGCCTGTTTGGGTGTAGTTTCAGTGACCAGTCTCAAGATCCAGTCTTTTCGACCTCTACAGGTTAAGCCATTTAGCCCAAAGTCTTAACCCCCAACTGCATTTATAGTATATCCCAGTGATGCCCTGCACATTTTTGGGTTGCTGCTAGGGATGTAAGCAATTAATCGATTATCGATTAATTGTCGATAAATTACTCGATTAAAATTAATTGTATTTTGAACCAGAGCATGTGAGCGGAGCGTGAGCGAGGAGCGGGCGGAATTTGGTCAGAGCGCGGAGCGGTTTTTTAATTAAGGCTGGAGCGGTCGCTTTGTCTCGCTTCAATTTCGCTCCGATACCGCTCACTAATCTACAATTCTGAGGCGTGCCCAAATCTACCCAGAATTCATCTGTACAATTATCAAGACTGTTACACAAACTGGCCGAGATGGAATTCGCAAAGTATTTCACAAAAGGAAACTGATAAATCATACAAGTGTACTATTCTTATCAAACGTATAGATAACAATAATGTACAGCAAGAACAACAAAGTGGTAAAACTGTTTCAGTGAGTAAAGATTCACTTTGGAATCACTTTTCTCAGAAATATGAGTGTGCTACGCAAACAGGCAGAAGCCAGAGCAAAACGCAAAAAAGTTTCATATGGTTGTAGCATATCAAATCTATAAAATGAAGTATAAAAGCCTATACTGTAAAGTAGATATTGGTAATCAAATAAATTCGCTTTGTCATTCAAAGTAGGTCTAA
>JAABNY020000001.1:5565200-5583230 GCA_015164015.2 Brevimyrus niger
GACATAACATTCATTACATTAAGAACATTAGACAACAAAAATGATAACAACATCAATAATAATAATAATAATAACAAGATTTTTTTAACAGCACCTGAATTTGTCCTCTTTGTCACTGACCAAATGTTGCAGCTAATTTGATACTTTGATACCTTTTTACATTCCTCATAACCAATCTTTCTGTGACTGGTACCAAAACGGCCCTTACTTTCCTTTGCATAGATCAAACATGCTTTAACCATGCCCTCTGGTGGTCAACATGAACATTACCGTTTTAGTCCTGAAGCACCACATCTTTGGGAGGCTGTGACTAAGCCGGTCCTTTGGGGATGCCCCCGTGTTGCTCAGTACTGCACTGCAGATAAACTATGGCTGCTTGATGGAGTAATCTGAGACCCAGGCATCCATGACATCCAAAGTCTGCATCACCTCGAAGTCCACCCCCAGCAGGAAGTGCCAAATCGGGTCACACACATTGGAGAAGATTAAAAAATACAATGATGATGATGGCATTCAACTTATCTAGGTGCAAGGAGGTACTGTGGGATGGATGTATATCCAGTATGCAAAATATAGTAGATATCTGAAATCCTACCCAGGTTGTCTTGCATTCTGGAGGATAAGGCTCCAGTGCCACTGGACCATGTGGTCAGATTCAAGTCTGGTCTCGGGTCCACATATTAATTTACTCGGTCAGGGGCACCATAACGGGGGAGGAGTTAGTATTATTCCAAGTGCCCCCTAAGTAAAAAAAAATATTTGGAATATAATTGGATTGGCACACCTCTTGGACCCGGGTTCGAGTCTCCGCCTGGGTTACATGTGTGTGGAGTTTGCATGTTCTCCCTGTGCCGTCGTGGGGTTTCCTCCAGGCACTCCGGTTTCCCCCCACAGTCCAAAGACATGCTGAGGCTGATTGGAGTTGCTCAATTGACCATAGGTGTGCATGTGTGAGTGACTGGTGTGTGAGTGTGCCCTGCGATAGGCTGGCCCCCTGTCCAAGGTTGTTCCTGCCTCGTGCCCATTGCTTCCGGGATAGGCTCCGGATCCCCCGCGACCCAGTAGGATAAGCGGTTTGGAAAATGGATGGATGGATAGTGTATACTTGTGTATATGATATACATATTGTTGTTGCTGGTACAATTCTGGACCCTAGCTTGAATGTGCCTTAGATGCATCGCGGACATTAACAGGGCAGGAGTGAGATATTCCGTGTGTGTGTGTGATGCCCATGGGTGTTGTTAGGTCTGATCACTTGGGGCTAAAGCCCAGAGTATTTTAAGCCTGGCCCTGAGTGTTGCAGCCTCGATGCCAATCTTCTTAACCCCAGGTGAACTTGACTTAGCTCATGACTTTTTCCAATAGCCAGAAACTTCCCCAGCGGCGACCACATGTTCTGTGTTAAACTAAACATGGACTCCCGTGTATATATTTCACGATTGATGTAACACAGAGGTCAAATTAGAATTTGTTGATCAGTGGTCATTGTTAACACACCACAGCAAAGCACACAGTGCGCAACAAATATAAATGCGTCCTCCGCATTTAACCCATATGTGACTTCCGTGACATAGCGGGAGGCAGCTAATTCAGCACTCGGGGATGGAACCTTAAATAAATATTAAATAAATAAAATTAATCAATAGTCCACCACCAGGGGGCGGAAGTTTCGTAGGAATAAGAATTATCCTATATTATGGAACAGAAGAGTATCACACGAAAAGTTATTTGTTTGTTTGTTTTTTTGTCAGGGCTTCACTAGTTATAGATGGGGAAACATCAAATCATCAGTAGGCTACTGTCGGTTTAAATCTGGGTATGTAAATCCTTAAGGCAAATTAATTCATTAATTCCAAAGTATACATAACTGCCCTTTAAATCACATAATTATACATGTAAGTATAATATATAGGAGGATGTAAGCGAAGTTTAAGTCTATCTGAAGCATCTTGAAGAGATACTGGCCATTCCTTTAAAATCTGAGTTAAAACAAATGCTATGCAAATTATGCTCACCACAGTAGTGTTTCCTTTCCACTTGAATAGGATGACGATTGAGTTAAGCGTGCCAGAGTTTTATCGAGGCGTTTTAGATATGTAGCTGGCTGTCCAATTTAGCAGATTTTTGCATTTGTACGTTTCAATAGTTAACTTTTATTATTTGAAACATTTACTTATTTAAATATGTAGCCTATTGCTTAACGGACGAAAGTTGTAGTAGAATTGCACACAAAATAGAGGTTTTCATGTAACAAAAAAAGCATAAAACAACTAAAAATATATAGTGGTTTTTGCTTTTTGGGTTCTTAATGTTAAGTAAAACATTTATTTAAATATTTTTCTTATTAATATGCATCACCTATGTGACAAATACCTTAATAAGTATTCGTATTAATTTCCTTTTCACCATTATAACACAAATCAATACTTACTTCATGTTTACCTTCAGGTTTGTCGCCTGGCACCTGACCGGGAGTCCCGGGAGGACAGCTCTAAACCAGCAATATTCCAAGGAGACGTTCTCGCGGGATTGTCCCATTGAAATATCGCGGGGTTTCATCGTCTCCGTTTTGTATATGTGTGGCAGTGGGAGTTTAAAGCGAGTCTGGGAAGGTGGGGACTTTGGGATAACTTCCATCGTAATTTGCAGCACGCCCAAGAGCGGCCGAGTAAAGTAAGGAAAAAGCGGCGCTCCGGCGGCGCGTACGTGGATATACTTCGGAGGTGGGCGAATGGCTTTAGTTTGCGACTAGCACGACAGCCGGGAGCGGTTAATGAACAAAAATCAGCCAGTCAGAAATCACACGCCGACTGAGTAGCTGGCTAGCTGGCTGCCAGGCGATAGCAGCTTCCAGGCACGAGAAACAGGGGATCTCGCCTTTGAGTACAGTATGGGTAAGTTCCGCCGTAGTCCAGCGTCCTCCTGCCACTATTTCCTAACTTAACCAAGTCGGTGTGACTAGTTAGCCGACTTCGGCGTCGGTGCCGAGCAACCGTAGCCCGGCAGCTAACTTACCAACTTGTCACAGCACAGTACCCGGATATTCTGCTGGGGGGGAATGCTCCGTGGTACGGGTTTTAGGGGAACTAGGCTGCTTGCTTGGCGGTGGGAGATATTTACCCCGGGATTAAACCGAGGTGGGTTCTGTGAGAATGCTGTTGTGTGCTTGGGATGGCGGCCAAACGGCGAAGGTCGCGGGTATTTGCTCGGGTGGGGAGTCACGGTGAGTCTCCCCGCTCCCGCCTTGTCCCGTTAACGGCAGTCAGACGCGCCCCCGCCTCTCCGCCCGTTTCGCCTTCCTGACGTGAATATTTCGTCATGTTTAGATGCACGATTTTATCTTGTTAACTTAAAGTCAAAGTGTGGCGAAGTTGTCAACTCCAAAATCTTTTTTTATATAATAATGGTACTCTTTCCTCTTATTGAAAATCATTTCGGGGGAAGTGCATCTTAGCATTTCTCAAATTGGGAGTGTTTGTTGACCGCATTCGAAAGAAATCTGGCTGTTAGTGACACTAAACGTCATTCGTCATGGTTATTGGCTAAATGTTTTGCTTGTCGTGCTTGACTGGTTGGCTTACTTTAGGTCTGCCTAACAAATACCCAGAGAGATTAAGTTGAAACCTCTATGATACTCAAGGTCTCGTTTTGAGATGAAAAAACGTTGAGGGGACATGATCACGTTTTACTTGATGAGAAATAGATTGACCATCTAAGGGACTTTCTCATATCACTGTGTTATCAGGGAGTGAGATGAAAAAGGTTGCAGTACAAGAAAAGCCTGTTAATATCATTGGTTTTGGGGGTGAACCCCCCTCCCCTCTCCTCCCCTCCAGGTGTTAATGTCATGATGTCACTACAGGCAGAGGCCTGTAATGTACTTGTGTTTGTGGTGACCAGACTGTGAAAACAAATATCCTTATAGGACAATAAAGACTATCTATTTAAAATGGGTTAATTGGGCAGTAGGAACTGAATAGAAGCAGGTTAAAAGGAGTAGATTTTCACCCACTGACAGAGGTTATTTGGTTTGAGTAATATTTACGTTTTCAGCACCTAAGTTGGCTGTGCTTTGACTCCAGCTGGATGGAATGTGTAGGTTCACCTTACATTTAATTTCCTAGCCAACAATTTTGTTGTGGTCGGCATCCCCCCCGAGCTGCAACACCAATTTCCTGGTGCTTTGTCTTCCACTTACAACATTATGGGCAGGGAAGATGGAAACAAAAGCAAAACAGGATCTAGTTGGCTAACTAGGTCAGGAGGGCAGGTTGACGGCTTGGAAGCCATACAGGTACTGTTTAAGGAAGTTCCGCAAAGTAGGAGCTAGAGGAATGGCTAGAAACTGGGAATAAGAGCCCGGGCTACTGGTTTTGATGGAAACCACATCTATTGCAAAGAAAAGTAATGATGTGCAATCACACTGCCATCTACCAGTGGGAAGGACTTGTCAGATTTATATGACACTCTTTGAAACGTTAATCCTTTGAACATTTTAATAGAGCTGTAAAATTTTAATAGAGCTATTAAGTACTCAGTACTAGTGAAATCTGTTATTTTAAAATCAGGAGAACACCTACAGTGCTTTTTAGTTTAAAAAGAGCTAATTAACAGATACTGCATAGTAAAATATAACAATAAAATAACATAACAATGAAATATAAAATGTAAAAATAACATGAAAACTAGGCATGTCCTCATTCACATTTTTGGTACCTTGGTCTTTTTTTTTTAAAAAAGAATTATGATCAAATGTATATTGATTAAAAGACATTATGTTGAACTTATTTAGCCTTGACTTTACTTTAGTGTGTCTTTTACTTGAGGCAATCGGATTTAGGAACATTTTTAACTGTACATTAGTAGTTACCACATTGCCTGCTCCTGGGAGGGAGCAAAAACATGGACTGTCTGGGGTTCCCAGAGGACTGGGCTGGGAAACACTGGGTTCGGTGCCGAGAAAATTTCCCCACGGGGATTAATAAAGTATCTTTATTCTTTTCTGTTTGGCGTTCAAGAAAGTGGATTGAAGGAAAATGGCCTGATGGCTATAGGTCCAAGAGAGGCACAGCAGTTTAAGGAAAGGGCCTCCTTGGTCTTCCTTAAGTGTTGAACTGTTTAATTTGCTTAGGCGTAAAACTGCAAGTGGTGCCATTTTTGCTGTGGAAAGTGGGCAGAACAAAACAAATGGTCCTTGCAAAACGCAATTAATCGTGTCAGTTTGATTAAGTTCAGCACAATTAGAGTTGGGACTGGCACGGATTCTTACCCTTTTTCTTAGGAATGCACATTCTGCTAGAGTCCTATATTCATACTTACCGGTAACTTTTTTTTGTTGCTTTTTTTTAAATATCTACATATGTCAAGAATGTAAACAGCCTCTCCCAAAGGTGTTGGTGACCACAGTCTCCACCAGTTAACCCTTTCCACCCCGAATTGAGGTTTACCCTCTTTCACAATAACTTCCTGGAAAATTACTTGAGGGGCAAACAATAAGGATGGTTGCTCACGGTGTAGACTAAGAGTATTAATGAGTCATTAATTGCCTGTAGTTTTGGCAGCAGTTAGTAAAATCTAATGACTGTGCTGTCTAGAGCATTTTCAGAGCTAGTCTTTGCTGCTTTATGAATGCTTCCCAGGGCTTTGGGTGCGAAGGAGCAGCCATGATGCTATAATCAGGTGACTTAAGATGCCATGTGTCTCAGTGGAGGATGGATGGATATGTGCTTGAGCCTTTCAGCCTACCCCCCCCCCCATGTGTTTCTTCTGCACTGCAATCTCTTTGAAATCTTACCTTCTTTGAAATCACAAGGAGGCAGAAACAAGTAGAATTTTAAAAGGAACTATTCAGCTATAAATGAGGAATTTCTGATGACCAGGCTGATTACCTGTTTGTACATCTTAAAGCACCTTGGGAAAATGGGCTTTCTCCATCCTGACGTCAGTAGTGGTGTTGTCGACATTCCTGCCAGTTCATGTGTTCCGTGTTACTCTGAAATTCTTTTAATGGTTGTTCCCCCAATTGCAGCACATGCAGACACTGCAGATCAGTAAAAATACAAGCCAAACCTAATACTGATTTCAGATATGATCTTATTTAAAGAACGGCATGAAGTCCAAAAGTAGTACCTTATACTGACCCTCAGTCTTCTGTAAATTTATAGCTATGTTGGTATACAGACATGCAGGTATTTACAAAATTAACTTGTTTTTAGCTGTACTTTTGTATATATGCAGTATTTTCCCGTTCATGCAGCTGATTACTGAAATTCTGGTTAAATGCCTTGGGCAGTTAGAGTGGTAGGGAGGCTGGGATCTCTATACTCTTCATATAGATGACCACGTCCTCAGTTCGATATCTATTGTTGCGTGCATAGCTCTTACGATGAGTGGGTAGAAGCACAAGACGACCTGAAATTGGCAAATTAAAAAAAAAAACATGGCTTTTGGAAGTTATACAAAATTACTGCAACATTGTATACCTTCTATCTGGTTTTCCGTGCAATTGCAAAACAAATAACATTACTACTACAAAATTATACTATGTGGCGATAACGTCTTGCTGAGATTTCCCTAAAGGAAAAGCAATTACCTTATCTTTTGGTGGGCTTTATTTACTTTTTGAATGAGCTGGGAATCTGTAAGACACAAGGTCAGCGTATAGGATTTTGCATGATATGCCTGCAAAATCATTCACCTGTCACTGTCAAATTTGTGTTATCGATCGTGTCTATATTTTGGTGCTTTTGTTTGAGGCTCTATTTTCTGTTGATCAAGCCTGTTTGGTGTGGGTGTAATGTGACTGAGGGGGGGTGTGTGTTTGTGTATATATGTGTGTTTAGCGATGGCATGTTCCCTCTCTCTGTTATAGAGTGTGACTATGTGACAGTTATATCTGTTTTTGTGTGGTTGCTGTGTGGGTCCTCAACAGTTTGCCTGTCTCCGGTGCTTCACTCAACAGTCTAATTGCACTACGCACAGCCTAACTGTGTACGTGACTAAGTCAAATGTAGTGGGTTTGTTGTGGGAAGTGTCTCTCTTCTGGCGTGTGACCCCCTTTCGCATATGAAACCTGATAATGTATCGGGTAAAAGTCAACCTCACGCCCCCCCTGATCACCTCAAATACGGGAATCTGTTACGGTTTCACATTCACACCGGAGCTGCTTCAGAGGGTTACTGCTACTGTTACTTGGTCGCCAGGGGATTGGTTAATGGGTGGACTTCACAGTTCTGCTCTCATTCTCGGGTGACACCATAACAGTAAAAAGCAATACAGCAGCGGGTCTCTTTGTGTGTATGAGAACGGGATATAAGAGAGTGAGGAGGAAGACGCCATCACCCCCACATCACTAAATGGCTGCTTTGTTTACCTACCTTGTCTGTTTTTATTTTCCTTGGAAATTAGCGAAGTACGCTCATTTTATTAGGATGCTAAATGATGACGTGATGTTGCCTTTTAGTGCCGTTAACTTACTGAATTCCATAATGCATGCGGGGGGAGGGGGGGGGCTTCCTGGAATAGATGACTGACTGGGATTTCCCTATATTTATTTATTTTTTTATTTTATTTATTATTTTGGTGTGTTGCACTGCATCAGACAAATGTTATCAGTGGAATCCCCGAATTCTGTGTTTAAGGTAAGATTTCTGTCTTTAAATCAGATATATGAATATAACAATGTTTTAATGCATTTGGAAACTTTTGGGAAGGGTGCCTGCCAAAATGATCTTGAACCGTGTGTGAATTAAGCACATCTCCTGGCATATGGTGTGAACTTCCTGTGGAGTGTGAAACTAGATTGTGGGTTTGTTTTGGTCCTGGTCAGGATGCCGCACGGCGTGGCAGTTAATGCTGGGTGATCCGGACCTGCCAACCTTCTGGTGAGCTGGCACCAGATCCAGATCTGGGACCTAAAGTGCCTTTCAGCTGCACGTGAATGTTGCACTAATGTTGCGTGAAATGTATCCTCTGCCCCCTCCCCATGCTCGGGAAATGTAACACTTACTGCGGTCGTTTGTATGTATGGTGGACTACATGTGAGCATTGCTGGCTTTGGTCAGGAACACTTTGGTTTCTGATTGTGTAACATGGTTTCTGTTCAGGTTTGTACTTTTATAACTCTGGCATGATGATGTGACGTGTTTCTGTATTCCCCTTAAGTCCCTGACTTCTTGCCTTCTCTATAAATATGTAGGGGGTAACAGTGCTAGATACGTCTTGTATACATATTAATTTTATAATTAAGCTTACCTTTGAAGCGAACGCATTAATTTTTGTGTTCTGTTGTCTGACACATACAGGCATGCTTAAGCAAGTAGAGGAAGGTGTGAGGATGTGTAGGCGAGAGGGATAAAATGTGGCCTGTCACAGATAGAAAATGTTTTCTCTGCTGTTACTTGGCTCCATCAGTATCTGTGGAAATCCCTTGTAAGGTCCATTAAATTACAAAGGTGATACTGCTGTTCTTTTCGGGGAGTGTTACTTTCTCATTTGTAACTGCAGATAACCTGGCAGACTTCAGAAATATAAAATTCGAGTTTAATTCCAATGAGATCTGAGCCGGAAGTTTTGCTTTATGTAACTAAGTGTATTATGCACCGAAAATATCTTTGTCTCAAGATTTTGAATAGAGACAAAGTATTAAGGTTTTTTAAAAAGACTTTTTCACAGGCTATAAATAGGACTGTAGTTTTAAGTTCCTCTACACTAAATTAAAAGGAAAAGCATTTTTTCAGTTCCTGCGCATACCTGCAGAGCGGCATGCTTTAGTAGTCAGCTGACAGCAGAGTGACAGCAAAATGTTAAAATAACAATACAATAATCATTATGTGTATAATAGAATTTAAGTATGAGAAACATGTTATTCTTGAAAACCCTGAATTGTAAGATTCAAATATCCAAAAATTTCAACCATGTGACAGTTTTGCTGTACTGTGCTTCTGTGATGTCCCCCCCTCTGCTCTATGCAGGTACTCTTACAGCTCCTACTGTAGCAGCATCATCAACCTTGGTTGCTGTGTGTCTTTGTTCTGCTGTGGTTGTATTGCAACGGATCTATGTTTCCATCCAGAGTTGTCCTTAACATCCCCATCAAATCAGTCGTGGTTTCAGCCGTCTTGCTCTCTGAAAAGCAACTCAAGACTTTGCTGTAGAGGTCAAACAATGGATATCATGACTGAAAAGGACACCAAAGTGAAGTAACAGGGTTGGCACAATATACCCTCAGTGGGCATTTTATGAGGTACACCTTGCTATTTCTGGATATATCCACCAAGTTTAGATTACTGTTGTTACTTTCTGCACACTACTATTGTACCAGTGTATTATTATATTTATTTATTTATTTTAAAGTGTGTGTTTTTCTGATACCTTTCAATCTGGCCTTTCTTCTCTGACATCTCTTAAGAAGGTGTTTTCTGGTGCGTAAATCGCCTCTACATTTTATGTGAATCATACCATTCTCTAAACAAGATGCTGACGGCATGGTGAGCACATTCTTCAAACAACATGCAGACACAGCAAAATCAAAGATGTTGCTAAGAATAATCTATCACATACTTAAAATGACAGCGTCCTGTTCGTTGTATGTCTCACCACGACCCTAATGGGTGCAGAATGTTTTCGAGTTAGCAGACCAACAGACAGAGCGCAAATAAGCCTGCTGTGGTGAGTTTGAGTCATTTTTATAAACGAGATGCCATCTCTTTTTTCTGAAACAGAAGTTGTTCTCTCGTAACGGCCGGTGCTGGTCTAAAACTAGCAAGGCCACAACCTGAGGCCATCACTTTACAAAACACATGCATTCTACATCAAACGTTCCATGGTTATGACATTTACGATCTACAAAATAAATACAAGAATATACTACAGCTGTCGCAATAACTTGATTAAACTTTATTACTAAAAAGCATTGATTAAAGTTTTCATTCTCGCTATTATGGCTGTCGGATGATGGCCCAAACAAAGAGCATCAGTATCAGTTCTGTGGAAGCCCTGCGCATTAAAAGTGTTTGGAAATGCAGTTGTCTGTCAGTATTGCAAAGCATAACGTAAATATCATCACAGAATGACTGCAATGCAATTGCATCATAATAGACGACATAAATTTGCGTTTGGCAGACTTTCTTAATAATGCGAGGTTAGCCATGGATATGAGCCATTTAGCCTTTTGTGGAAGCCTGGCTTGTCTTCATCACGTTCACTTAACAATTTTTTCTTAATTGACTTTCCATGATTCCTGTATATCAAAATAATTGCTGCTAAAACAAAGATTAGTCCCGTCACTTGTCTGCATCATCTCACATATGGAACATAACATATAATAATATTTAAGTATCTTTTTTAGGGTTGAACGATTTTGGGAAAGAGAAAAGGGAAAAATTTTGTAAAGGAACCATAATTAAAATTGCAAAGCATGCTCAATTGACCTTAAAATAGATTATTGTATATTTTGCTTGTAGCGAAATTCACGGTTATAATAGGAAAAAATACATTGCTATCGAGCCAAATGTGCAATAATTATCTATTCTAAGTCATACTATTAAGCTAAATGCTAAAGATCTTTGAATGATTAATAAATATGTACTTTTTAAACAATTAAAAAATATATCATGGACTAATTTGCTATAGAGCTAAATATACAATTGTAATTGATTGAAACATATCATCAAGCAAGATATAATCTAAAACAGTCTATTGTATTGTTAAGCTAAATGCATGCGATCTCTTCATCATGCACTTTTTAAGAAACATATTTTTTTGCTGTGAACTCCTGTTGCAGCGCTAAAGGTCAACCGGAAACTTTAGAGATTTGGCTTGACAGCTCCACTGTCAGTCTGTGTTGCATTTTATTTGCACAAAAGTGTTTTGAGGGCAAAACGAAACATGATTGGTTCAGAGGGATAACCAGTCAGATTGTAGAGGAGGTAAGGCCCTAGATATCTGATTTGAAATTTAGTTAGAAATTTCATGAACTGTATTAAATCATGAGCTGAGTGCATCGTTACATCCCTACTGCTCATATGATGTATTGCTAAAACAACATAGATTTTGTCGGTTGAACTGCATACCCACCTTAGAGGCTGTGGACTGGTGCTTAGAGTAGCAAAGTTTGTTGGCCATTGGGATGGAACAAGGTTGCGGCAGAAAAAGTTAACTAGCGCTGAATAGTGGAACAACAGACTTCAGGGACATTGCGCATCATTTGTGTATGTGAGGCAGCTGCTGTCAATTTGTCCGAAACTGGTGGGATATCTATATTGTTTCTCAGTTACTAATGCAACCTCTGTTTGCGCTAATAAGGTAGGGATGAGTCAGCATTGTCACATATTAGAATATTCAAGAACACGTATAAAATCAAAACAATAATTTTGGTTTTTAAGTATTATTTAGCAGCAGCATAATTATAATTAAAAATTATACTTTTCCATTTTCTGACAGGTTTACGGTTTATTCGTTCTGAAGCTTTTCTCCACTGTTTTTGCCTGAGATCTGCAGGCACTGTCCAGGTCATAATCATTTTCATTCTTATTCACTCAGTGTGGCGTATTTGTAAGAAATTTAACTAAAATTAATCCCCAGTGACATTTGTCTTTTTCTCTGTGGAAATGTTATGCATTCAATGGAGATGATGCACTGCAGCGAGTGTAAAAGAGCCTGATTATACTGCAGCTGTTAATTTTATATGTACGTTCAGGTTGTCATGGTTGTCATTGGTTTTTCTTGATTCATGTTCTGTGAAATTTGGTTCGCGGCTATTTTAATTAGTTAATTGGTAATCTTCCAGAAAACACTATTTAACCAGAACATGAACTACTAATTTGCCTATGCCAACAAAGATTGGTTAGCATTGGTTAGAATTTCTGTTTTGTTGTAATTTTTATTTTGGATACAAAAATATTTTAATATTTCTCAAAGATTTCAGATATCGCGTTGTGATTTTTTCCAATATCATTCAGCCTTAATTTAGGCTACTTTTGTACTTTTGAATTGTGCTTTTGTAGCCACGAGTGACTCATTTTGTATGGAAATAAATTAATGGAGTAGCCCCTAAGCCAGAGAAGTGTTGTTAGGATTGTTAGTTTAAAAAAACAAAAATCGCCATTAACCTTGACTGCCCAAGGCACAGGCTATTAAACATTACTGTGTGCTATTCCACGTGAACTCTTCTTTTTTTTTTGTAGGGTTGCACAATATCGCATCATGATTATATAGCACATGCACTATAATCACTAGGGCCTTGACAGACTCTGACTTTATGGACATATACATTCCCAAACCTGTCCGTTGTTGCCTATAACTTGCTTAAAAATAAATAGTTATGTTTCCAATGTCGCAGATGAGCAGCGAGAATTTGTTTTCGTTTTAAGTCTCTTATATTTTGATGTTTTCTATTCAAAATATGTTTGAAATGCTACCAAATGTTATTCCCTGCCCTCAAGTGAGCTCAGAAGAAACCTTTGATTAAGGAATATGATTTGCATTTTTTCTTCATATCATATAGAAGATAGCATTCTATGTTACGTATACAGTAGATGGAACCTATTCAGAGGGAAATTCAGCTTCTCAGAAAAATTGCCGCTTAGCAATTAATCGATCATCGATCGATAAGATGAAACAACTATCGATTAATGAATTACTCGATAATTTGCTTCCCTAGTTGCCGCTCCTTGCAACTTCTTGTACTAATTACCACACAGCTCTTGAGCTGAATCGTTTGTGGTGGAACAGGGAAAGACTAAAGTTTGACACCCCTGGTATAGCCTGTGTGTGTTTTGCCAAAATCACCTTACAGACATACTCTCCCACATGGATTTAACATTTCTTGGGAATACTGGGGGTGAGGGAGCTTGATGGCCTTGTAGAGGACATCTGGTGACTGTGCTTCATGCCTCCTATTAAGAAATATAAGAACAGCAGCCATAAGAAATTAGCTGTCTTACAAAATGACAGGTGTTGGAAACCACAAACCGTGTCACATCCTCCTTCCCCCAAACTCCTCCCGCTAGGGGGCTGAACCGCTATGTCGGCAAGCTGGTTAAAATGGAGCATCTCACACATTTCACTGCAATGAACCGGTCACCTGACTTTAAAGGCCATGCATGTTCTTGTACGAATAGCCTCAGTCAGACTCAGACTATTTAAATGGCTAGCTAAATGCAGAATGCCAGAAGTCATTTGGCGAATCACATGACTAGCCGCTGATTGAGAAAGCTCAGCAGAAATTACTTGTAAACTCCAGCTGAGCTCCTCCTCAGTCGCCCCCCATCCTCTTCCATCATAATCCCTGACAGATTTCGCCCCCTGCTGGCCAGACTAACTCAGCTGCGTTGGTCCAAACAGCCCAGTATCATATCTATTAATTTCCATCCTCTTTCATCAATGCCTCCAATTATCAGCACCAGCACATAGAATACGAGGAAAGCTGTCAAATAGGAACAATGTCAAATTTCGTTAAACAGCCTCCGTTTTACAGTAATTAACGCCCGTAGTGCAGTTACTGTGTCGAAGACTGTGGGTAATTTTTGCAAACGAGGTGTCCAAGGCAATTTGGTCATAGAATGGTATGCTTGGTACATGTATCCCCCAAGACAAAATGTCTGAAATAAAGAGTTACTACTCAAATCGAGCAACATCTAAAGCCTTTAGTGGACATTTAATTACATAAGGAGGACCACCAGAGCTTTATATCACATCCCGGTGATGCTGAAAGCCAGGTCCACAACGTTGCCGAAGTACAACAGAAGGCAAAGACACGTTAATGCTGGAGAAACATTGCTGCTTACCGCCAACCAGCCCACACGTTTCCTGGTGGCTGTCCTAATCTTGTTATGCGAATGACAGGACCATCAGACATTACTCGCGGTAACGAACACCAAAACTCCCCAGCGAGATACACATCCAGACCAAAGTCATCTCTACAACCGTTTATGGGAATGTTAATGTTTTCCTGTCCATCTACCCCAGCCCCTGCCACACTCCACCTTTCTGCCATCTGAGCTGGCATCCGGCGCCACAACAAAAGATTTCCACACACCTGCTCATCTAGAAGGTAAAGCTGATGTGATCCCTGTGACAGATGAGAACCACTGAGGAATGCCCCCATTGTTTAACCCCTACAGTTCAATTAAGGCACACTCTCTTTTTTCATGTTTGACGGAAGTGTGACGGGTCACAGTTTAGACGATCGAGCCGATTACAGCCATTCGCAGACCCTCAGTCTGATGTATCTACATCCCATCATCTTCATGATCCCTATCCAGGCAGGTTTGGGTTTCAACTGTAGCTGAAGAATAGACTCAAGACCTGCTTGCATGTTTGGGGCTTACTTAATTTTTTAGCTTAAGTTCTACATTAGGAGAACCCCCTTGTTCCAGATGGCTCACCCGAACATACATGTTGTGCTCTAAAATGCCTCGCCCTTCAGGATTTCCCAGATAAACAGCCAAACATAGAACTTGGAAGATTTGATTTGTTCCTTCCTGACAATAACAGAGTGATCTTCTCTAATCCTCTTGGATAAAGTCTCGTCTGAAATACTTTCCTCGTTCTGTCTCCCTCTCATCCTCTGCTGCTTGGTTTGCTTTGTAGCTGGGTGCGTGTATATGTGTTTTTTGCCAGCTCACCACATTATGCACCAAGATGCCACAGAGTCAATCCGTCGTGCACAATGAGAATTTGGCTGATCACTAGCACTCTGTTATTCTCCTCCCTGATGTTACACGACACTTACTCCTGGAGAAGAATTACACTCTCTACTGAGCAGGCGGCAATTAGGCTTGCATGAAAACACCTGCACGCAAGTCTTCGCCTGGTACGTGAACGGACGCCCTCCGTACATACGATCCATTCTGTGCATGGAGAGCGCCGCAATTAGCGTCGCTAAGACTGTTAGCCATGGCACTGATTACCACCATATTTCACAGATTGCTATCGGGGTCCCCAGAAGACATGTCGACAATGGCGGTCTGTCTTCGCAATCTCACTCCGCCGCATCTGCAGGGTATTTATCGTCTCGTCACCTGGAACGGCAGCTCCGTGCTAAACGATTCCTTAACAGCGCATGAGGGGCTGTAGCGGTAGTTGGGATGCATTTAAAGTGCTGCACCATTTGGAGTGAATTTAACAACCACTGGGAAAAATAAGACTTGCTATGTGCCTCAAAACATGCACCATGATGTTACTGGGTGCTAAAGTCTTGGCTATATCACGAAGTACTACATGTAGGCAGACTGGATTTCAAACAAGGACCATAGCGATTATGAGAACCTTATTATTTACATTAAACTATGAAAGGTCTCCTTAAGCATGTGTGTGTTTCTCATGTCATCCATCCCCTATCTTTCACAATCTCTAATCTAGTGCAGGGAAATGGTGATCCTGGATCAAATCACAGGAAGCACAGGGCACAAAGTAGGGAACACCCTGGATAGGATGCCAGGCCAACCAGCCAAGTCACCTAACAGCATGCTTCTGGACAGCAGGAGAACACCTGACTATCTGGACTAACCCACAGGACCATGGGGAGAACATGCAAGCTCCGCAGATATTTGAATTTGAACCTGCAACCGTGGAGGAGACAGCAGGTTGGTTTGCTATATTACATTTTTATGATAAAGACTGATTATTGCTTTCTGGTACCGATAAACTGCAGGTTCAAAGTGGAGAACAGTTCATTTTGCTTTACAGTGTGACCTTACCCTTTAAGAAAGCCTGGAAAAGCACACGCTGTGTTTACCTGGAAAGGCGTGAAGCGTGGCAGCGAGCCGCGCTGGCAATCCGGCGGCATGCGGAGGCCAACGTGAGATGAAAAACAACCTGCTAATCTGCACGGGGCCCAGGTGACGACGAGCCCCATCGTAAATAACTGCGCCATGGAGACGCAAAGCTCCATTCGCAGGAATCTGTTACCGCCTTAGGTTATACTCCCTCAGGCGCTTTCCCTGAATACACCACTTCTGCGTCATTTGGACATGTGCAGGGGAAAAAAAAATTCTTGTCAGTGTTGGAGAATATGCCTCCATCTTCACTCAGAATTCAGTATGTAGCTAATAGCTGTACACAATGGCAAGGCAAGGGGGCTGGCTCTCAAATTACATCAGGGTGGGACCAAAATGTGCAGAAAAATCCCATAATGCACTGCCACTACATATGCAGTTCCTTTCTAGGTGTCAGCTCACATATGTCAGGGCGGGATTAAAATCTGCAGAAAAATCCCACAATGCACGGGCACCACACAAGCAGTTACTTTTGAGCATTCTGTATTCCAATAACTCTTCCAGCTTTCCATATTGTCTATGACCTCTCCAGTCAGCCTTGATTTAGAGTTGGACAACTGCGATCTGCTTACAAGTCTTGATGTTGATTTATCCGTTTGCCGGATACATGTTTTCATCCCGCTTTTTTTATTGGCCCTTTGATGAAATACCGCTTCCACCTGTAAGTAAAGCCCTGACCAAAACAGAGCAAAACAACAAAAAAGTATTAATCTGTCAGGTTTCCGAGTGGACAGGCCCGCTTCCCTGGCCTAACCCTGTTTAAAATTGACGGATTCTCAAATTTGCCAAGCGTCTCTAACGATAAAGCTTGCCACGAGGAGCGCTCTCTTTAAAGCGAGACAATCTGTGCAGAAAAATGACCACAATTTGGAGATAATGCCACTTTTGCGCGGTTAAGCCTTATTTCCAAATGCGAAATCAGTTTTCCTTCCACCTCCCACCTTTTTATTTTTGCGATCACTGTAAATCTGGGACCCCATTCGATGCAGGTGTTACCCGGCTGCCAGAACAACTCCCATCGTGGTGTTAAACTGACTATCGGATTCGCACTCTGTAATTCTAGCCTTTGAGGGTGTACTTACAAGGCAGGAAAGCAAATTTACCCAGAAGACAGAAAAACACATTCTCTCAAATGTATGTTCAAACGTAGGGGACCTCTGCGGTCAACAACCATTCATCTTCTACAATCCAAGACATTCAGATGTTCTTTCAAGTAGATATTTAAATTTTCATTTTAATTATTGAAGAGACTTTAATTCAAAGTGACGTGCACCTGTGAAAACTGGGTCAGAGAATTCCTGGAGCAATTGGGGGTTAAGGGCCTGATCGGGGGCCCGCAGTGACATCACTCTGCCAACCCAGGGATTCCAACCAGTGATCGGCTGTCTGATCACAACCACAGCATCCTAAACCTGTCGAGCCTGAGAGACTGAAGACAGACTGAACCCATGTCTGGTGAACCCATTTCACAACGTGACAAGACATGAGCCCACGGCACGGCATCCTGCAGTCGATTCCATTGGACTCCAGAAAAACGGGGTGGGGGGCTGAAGCGTGAGGTCATTATAGAGGCCAACACAAAGAAAGGCCAGTTCCTAAATATAAATAAATAAATGGGAGCTCTCGGGGCCAGGGAAGCCAAATTGGATTTTTAAGGGTTGCGGAATGTCGTAGGACATCAAAACCTGGTTCTGTCCTACCTTCATTAACTTCTCTGGTGCGGTTTATCGGCAAGACACGGGAGGAGAAACAGAAGGAAACAGGTGTTTGCAAACATACTCTGGCTGCATTAAAGAGGTTCAGGGAAAATGCATTTCCAGAGCAGGAGAATCAACCCCAAATATGAATCTCATTTCGGTGCCACACAATGCCGCTCTGAGTAAATAATGGCTGGAGAATGTCAGTGTAATGGCAATAATTATTATACAAATAGCCTTGTTTACTTTACTCTGCACAATCTTTAACACGATTTCTCAACGCCCTGCGAAATTAGCATAATCTGGAAGCACAAGCACGAATTCTCAGGTTAAAATGTTAAACTCTTGCTTTTCCTGTGGCTTAAAATTTAATTTCCCATGTGGGATGCTGGTTTTGAGGCTTGGAGAGTCATAGCTAGCCTGGTTGTGAGAGCTAAGAGAAGCTTTATTAAAGGTGGGCCTGCCTGTTGGGGGGGGGGGGGGGGGGGCGTCCCCCCCCCCCCCCCCCCCAGCACCCGGCGGTTCTTCCCCCGGCCGATTTTAAACCCCCCCCC
>JAABNY020000001.1:5583240-5596381 GCA_015164015.2 Brevimyrus niger
CGCGGCGGTGCGGCGGGTTGAGCAGGGTGTTGTGGGGGGTCGAGTGCTGGCGCGGTGGGGGGGGGGGGGGGGGGGGGGGGGGGGGGGGGGGGGGCTGTCCTCTCACTCACACGCCAGAGACACGGCTGTTACTTCCCTGGCATGATTTAAACCCCCCGCAGCCACGCCACCTGTAGGCCTCACTTCCTCCAGCCCCTAACGACATGCACATCTGTGCCCCCCTCCAATCCAGTGTTTAATTGCCCAGGCGACTCACCGGCGTCTTGTAATTGGACAGTTTTACACCCTCTGTTACTTATCTGGGGGGAGCTCGGAGCTTGCGGCACCTCGCCGAAACCTGCCATGTCATGCAGGCACCAGAGGGTGGCGCTCACCGCTACAGTGCGGCTCTGCTCCCACGGTGACACTTATGACACTATCTGGAAGTGTCATCATCTAAACACCATAATCTCAGGCACAAACCTAGATATTTCAGCTGATGATTACAGAATTAACAGACTTTATTGACCTTGCCTCAAACCTTGAAGGATGTGGCCCCTGGGGGCCTCCCTCAGATAAACACGGACGCAAAGCAGTTTCTCGCGAACACCAGCCGCTCGTATCCTACAAATTTCTCTCACCAATTAACCAATTAAGAGTAATCATTTCATACTCGTTGACCAGTTGACTGTCACATTAGTCGGCTGACAAACACTGATGCTGACCCTAAGCAGCTGGCGGATTTTTCCCCCTTTTTTGTAATGCATGCAGCTCTATAGTTCAGTTTACAGGCATTAGTGAAGGCTGCCACACAAGGCCTCAAACCCATAATGTTCAGCTTGAGCCCACGTCCCGAACCCGTACACCATGCGGGCTCCTATATTTAACATTCTACCAGCATTCTATTTAAAATATCAATTTCCTGTCTTCTCCCATCCATTGTAAATGTGAAGCTTACTGATCCACCCAGCTGGATACACAAATACTGTACACAGGGGATCGTTCAGAGCAGGGAGGGGGTGCTTTTTAGAACATCCATCCATCCCTTACTCGCTCAGGATATTTGGGGGGGGGCTCCAACAAACAATGGTGCAGCTCGATGGGTAAACCGTGCCTGTGATGGTGTGGACAGAATGCAGCAGAGGGGGTGAGCTTGCATAATGGCATGTGCGTCCTGCTGATAGGTTGACATTTGAGGAAGTGATGCGGAGTGATAGTTCTCTGGCCTTGCCGGACCCGCGAGAGTAGCAGAGATGATCCTGGGCCGAGCTGGGGGGGGGGGATTGACTGACATCTCGGAATAATTAATCCTGTCACCCTATGAGGCTCTGCATTGCCTGCCTGGATCCTGCATCATTTTGAGATGTTTTGAATATTTTAAACAAAGGACAACAAATGGAGACCCCCTCCCCTGGTGTGTGTATTTATCATCCATCCATGTGACACGTGATTCAAGGGCAGCGTCACTGGTTACCAATCGAGCGCCGGATTGCACAATTATTTTGATGCTTTGCCAGTTAAATTAAAAAGGGGAAGGGGGGGTTGTATCTCTCAACAAAAATAACGTTGAAAATTGAAAATCTCTCTCTATGCGAGACAGATGTCGCGTCTGCTCCCCAGGCGTCGGCGTCCTCGTCAGGCAGACCGCCGACGGTGCGACCTGGTGGTGGGAAAAGACGACGGATGATGGGGAGGCCAGAGGTGAGGCTTCTTCAGCCTGCGTGGGGCAGCACGCCCAGGGCACTCCGGACTGAGGAGGCAGCTTTCTGACGTAAATCAGGCCTGAGGGCCACGCAGTGGGATTTATGAGGTCCCTATTAATCAGAGGCCTGGCAGCAGGGCAAAGGACGGCCAAAAATCGATCCAGGTAGATGGGGTAGGGGGGGTGTTAAAGGTGCGTTATTCCACCATTACGACGAATGCATCCCTCAGACTGCTGCAAGTCGAGGACAAACCATTCCCAGGAGAAAATGGCCATCTCTGAACTTGGTGCCCATTCGCAGGTCAGAAAAATGGCTTCTGGGCGACCCACGAAGGCGAAACGCCTGACAAACACAGCTATGCCGAGCGGATCCGATCTGAGTCGCAGCCTCTGCCTCAGTCCGCCGGCTGCCTGGGAGTACGTAGCCCTAAGGCAAGCCATCTCCTCTGCAGAGAATCCTGCCCATCACCCGCTGCCACGCGCCCCGGCTCGCTATAAACGAGGCATTATTGCTCTGCTGCGGCGGCGCTGTCTGGACGGAGGGACGAGTGGAAAAGCACCAGCTGAGGGGCAGAACCGGTATGAGATTATATCAAGGGTCCAAGCAAGAAGGAGCACGTTTAGGGAAGCTCCTGCCAAATAATCAGTGACGACAGACAAGACAGCCTTAGTACTATGCTGTACGGACTGAGCTACGGGCGATATACAAATAGAATAATACAAATTAGATACAAATAGATAGAAACAGTCAGGGATGGATGAATGGATGGATGGACAAGCAGGCAAAGGTAAACAGAGGCAGAGGTAGGCAGAGAGGCAGACAAATGGATATGATGGAAAAAGGAGGATGGACAGAGAGGCAGGCAGCCGGACAGAGAGTTACAGAGGGAGACACGTGAGAGACAGGCAGACGGACAGAGAGGCAGGCAGCCAGCCATAATGCCACCCTACCATCTTCTGCAGGTGCTTGTCCTTCCTCACGTCCACCATGACCATGCCCTCTTTGACCAGGCCCAAGCCCACGTCGTCCTTGGTGTCAGAGAACTGCAGCGTCACGTGCTGACAGCTGCCCTCCACGTACTCCACGTTGAGCAGGCACTGCGTGTTCTGGATGTCCCGCACCACACAGTCCACCACATCAGCTCGGGCGTCTTCCTGCGGGGGGGGGGGGGTCAAGACACACCATCACTACACAGAGGTGGGATAATGGGACCGCCCCCACCCCTCAGGCCGCCTCTGACAGTCACTGTACCGAGCCGCACGCATGCAGACCCGTCGCCACAGCAACCAAAGAAGCAAGTCGACCTTGGGGACACAGAAGCATTTCAAGGATAATTCCGGACACATTTCCCCGACGCTTGTATGATCCTCACAAGCATACTGGGGAGCATCTTCTGCGTGGGGACGATAACTTCCTGCACAGGGTGCGAGACCCATCGGCCAACATACCCCTGAAAGCTAATCCGGAGGAAGCGGCCGTAGGCATGCCGAGGATTTGTGGATTAGCTGGCCCGAGGAACAGAGTCGGCCCTCAGTGTGTCGGACCATACCAAAACAGCGTGTGGTCTGCAACAAGTGTGGGTCACGTGAATGGCAGGCATTGGGCCAAACTACTCTAGCCTGGGGGGGGTGGGGGAGTTCAAAAAGCGCTTTGTGACAGGGATCAGAGCTGATGTCATAAACATGGGCAGAGACACCCAGGGATGGGTCACCATGCTGCCCCCACCTGGTACCTAGGGTTCACTGCAGTACTCCAGTGGAATACTCACATCTTGCGGGACCAGAATGTAGGCGAAGGCATTCTCCGTGGCCTGAGCGGGCAGCGCACGGATGTTGAAGGCTGGGGAGAGCGGTGCGAGTCGCGTGGAGGACACAGTCTCTCTCTGCAGGAAGAGGGATACAAGCTAACCAGGAATTCTCCAAAGACGTCCTTTTTCACAGGACATATTAACCAACCAAACCTTAAATGATCAGTTTTATCGTTTATACTGATCCATTTTACATTTTGGTGGGCTTATTCAAGAAAAGACAATAACTCTAAAAAACCAAAGAGCATACTGTAACGAGAGTCCATTCCAGCACATTCCGCTTTAATCACTCAAGGTTTGGTGGAAACCGTTTCTAAGAATATGGTGTAGGTGAATGTCTGCAGCCTGAACGCCACCTCCAGAGACACCCCAGGGCGACACCATACTCACGTTGCCGTAGTCAATGTAGAAGACGTGCACTTTGGCTGGGGACTCCACCCGCTCCACCTTGGCTCTGTACCTTTAAGATGGAGGACAAGGGTAATTAATGGGACGACTCGCCCGTTTACAGACTCAACAGGACACAACGCATCACAGCAGTGCGGCACACTGTGACCCACTGTCAGAGAAGGTGTTAAGTACAGAATGAGAAGGATGGGGGGGGGGGGGCAATCGCTGTCTCAGAAGACAGTTGTTTATATTTGCAGAATCGAAGATGACAGCTGTGTCCATTTACATTTGGCTGACATATAACCTTCCAGAAAAAGATGGCCAAATAATTTGCCTGCCCACCCCCAACCACACAATCAATGCGGTGATGATATTCCACTGGGCTATACCTAGAACCGATCGCGGGCGCGAGATCCACAAAGCCGGTTCTGCTACCTTTAAAGAAAAACTTGCACTAAGATGGTGCCTCAGGAAAAGCAGACTCGGCGTGCTCAGGCTTGTCTTTAATGGGACCCACTCAAAATTCACTTTGGGGCCACATTCATGGATGTTTAAAAAAAACTAAATAGCTAGCGAGTTTGTAGCTAAAGCTAGCAGATTAGCAGAACATGCTGCTTCAGCATCTCCTAAATAAGGAACTAGTTTGTTTAATATTTAGTGTAGTGGCTGTTTGTGGCCAATAGGGGGCCCCATGTAAATATGTGGTTCAAGTGGTGGTAAATGAAGTGCGGCGACCTCCACATAAAATGAACCTTGCACCGCATGTACAGTTACTTACTTGGTCTGGGCATGCACGCACACACAGGCGCGCGCACACACAGGCGCGCGCACACACACACGCGCACACAGATGGACATGCACACAGACAGCGAGAAAACAGACACACAGATAGCATGCATGTAGACACAGGGAAGCAAACATAACCACCTCAACACAGGTCGAGGCTGTGTTAACACACCCCAATAGAGACATACAGGCCTGTGCACAAATTTACACACACACACAAAGCTGTGCACTCAGCCTCTCTTTATGACAGACCAAAGTCTGCAATTAATTATGCGAAATGTACGCCAAGCATCTAAATGAACCACGACAGCCCGCATTACCGCAGAAGCAAAGGTCTGTTGTGCTCAACGCGACCAGACCGCGCCCGAATCCCTTCCAGCGCGGTGCTGGCGGGTAGCGGCAGTTCCCATCTGCCGTAAAGCCATCTGTAACCCCGAACAGCCACGGACATGAGTTCGGGCTCAGATACGGGGATTTGGCAGTCCAGGAGAACATCACAAGCAACGTATGGCGAAAGTCAGCCCCAACCATTAGCAGGACTGGCAAAGATGCGTTTCAGTAGCCGCTCCCACATGATGCTATAGAGTTCCATGCGCCCAACTGCTCCCGTCCCAGTCTCTGACTCCTTAAGGGGTTACCCTCTATTGCCAGAAACGAAAGAGACTCTCAAAACGCCCAGGAAATCTCCCTGCATAAGCATTACACCAACTTCCAACTTCTGCAAGCTCAGAAATTCCCGGCTCCACTCTCAGGAGTCGTTCCACGTGGCTCCTGGTGAACCCCAAGAGTCCGCCACTCACCACTCGCCGTCGGCAAATTTGGAGATGCAGTACACTCCATTGTGTGGGGTGAAGGCGCCCTCGACGGGCGGCTGGGCGGCGATCTCAGCACGCATGGTCTCCATCAGGGTCTCAAGCTGGGCGCCTGCAACAAACGACATGGATGAGCAGTTTAGCTTTCCAAAGGGGGAAATGACAACATAACGCCCCCTACAGGCCGTGGGCCTCTTGACCTCAGCCCAGTGTGGAAAGGGGACCTTCCCATTTTGTGCCTGGAGACTGTGGGCCAGGGATTACATGAAGATGCCAACACAAGAGAGAATTCAATGTGCGGCATGTAATTGGGACACCATGTGTAATACATTTACGGGGCCCACAAACAACCAAGCCAGGGGGGGGAGAGAGAGAGAGAAAGACAGAGAGAGAGAAACAGAACACTAAAGTCAGGACACGCTACCAGGCAACAACCCGACTAAAGAGATCAACCCCCCCCCCCCCACATGATGGTTTGACTGGCAGGGGCGTGGAGGGCAGCCGTTTTGTCATTTTTCAAACTGATGAATGAATCTTAAGACGGCAGAGTCAGTTTGGCATGTAATCATGCTGTAATTTCTGAAGGCAAAGCATAACAGCGCAACACCCCCCCAGCCCTACCCCTCTGATTGTAACACTTTTTGCTGTGACTTCCACAGTAAAGGGGGGGGGGGGGGTTGTCCATTGGCTGCTTGCAAGGTGACGAGATTGATAGCTTTTCAGGGAGATGAAGATTCAGCTGGGACGGCGCCCGCTGAATTTTACGGATTCTTCCGGAACAGGCGCTTATGACCTGGTCCCACACATACTGCAGTTTTCTTCCAGATTGGTCTCGGACTTGCCCTCTAATGAAGTGTCATTAAGGGCCACAAAAATGTCATATTAAAACATTTAATTCTGTTGGGCAGTCCGCTAATTGTCAACACAGGGGGCGCCTTTCAGTGTCTGAGCCGACAAGACTAACATAACCACATCCTAGCCCAAACCACCGCATTAAAACTTTTTTTTTTGTACAGGAGAGGGGATGAAATATGAAAAAGTCAAGGACTACACCCCATTCGCTAACATGCTACCGTCAAGACAGTATTCCCATTTGTACGGGAAAGTTGTATTTATTCCTGAAAAGGATGCACGAAAATAATTACAGCTGATATAATAATGAAAGACACTGCTGGGTAAAAAAATGACCTTAGTCTGTAGCACGCTATTGTTAGTGAGAGACTGCAGTAAGGTGTGAGCAGCCTGGAGACGGGACGCAGGCAGGTCTGTATGGTCGCTCAGGAAGTCGCCGCACGTGAGACTCTTCCCTGGCAAATGTGTAAAACCAGCATACCAGCTCGGCTTATAAAAAAATAAAAAACCCATAACCCTAATTAGCATCGAGCTGGGGCCAAACAAAATACTGCGAGGAAGAGCCCCCAGGGAATTCTGGGGGGGGGAAAGTAGGACGGTGGCTGAGCGCCGAGCGGCAGAGATTAAACGCGTTACCCAGATGGCTGCGGGGGGGAGCTGAAGGTGAAGTCTGCCCCCCCCCCCCCATCTTTTTAACAGGCCCTGCACCACCTGGGGTTGGGGGCTACAGGCCCCTGCGCCCCCGAAGCTGCTTCTTGCACTAGGTCTCGCAAAAGCAGCACATCAGGGAAAAACCAGTGAAACTATCTGATCAGAGGCATGGTGGCAAGGCGTCTTGGATGCGATCACTGGGATATTAAAGTCATTAACTCCATAGGATTCTGTTACAGCAAAAAACTGAATTCTAGCAGTTTAACAGAAGCCATGTTGGCTCTTGATGACAGAGCAGCCTTAGAATTAGCAAACAGCATCGCAAACATCACACTGATTCGTGCTGTTAAACCTGCTCCTGTTTTTATAGCCAAAATAAGCCACAGGAGTGACCATCCTCCAACTGCCGTTCTTGTTACAGCATTCTGTCCTTTGCACACCATAGTCATTTTCATGTTTGTCCCTTTTAAAATCACAAAACATGAAGTTATGAGCTCATGTTTGAGTACTACACAGTTTCTGCCCTTGAGTGGCTGCTTGCTGAATTTGTAAAAATGCCAGCACTGATAGCTAGGAGTTTAGATGCAAGACAAAATTCTTAGTATCAGTAATAAACTGACCAAGCAAGCAATACAATACAGTAAAAGTCTGACAAAATGATGCAAAAATATGATATGATAAAAATTTTAATTTAACCTTTTTTTCCCCAAGCAAGTCACTAAGAAAAATGTATTTCCATTGACGACCTGGCAAAAAGCAAAAATTAATATTTTGAGGACAAAGGGTAAAACAAAAACATAATATATTAAAACATAACACAAAAAGCTACAATCGGGTAATCACAGTAAAAATCACGAGAATACAAAAATGCCCGTCAACAAATAAGCTTTTAGATAGATATTTTGTAAATGTGTTCATATGAAAATTTAACATCAGCCTATGAAAGTTCAAAGGTTAAGTATATCGTTGCTCTGGATGCATGCGAGCACACAGGATAAACCAGGAAAAGAAAATTCCATTAATGTGTTTGCATGCAATATGCAGGCACATGCTGATAAGACAGAGGCTCCATAACTTGGGTGGAATAACAACCTACCACTGATTAGTTGAGCCCACTTCCTGCTAGCTATTTTATTGGTCCCCTTGAGGTTTAACCAGACGGCGATTGGCTAATTCCACCCATTGTGACCTTCACATGAGTTGTTTCTCATAGTAATAAGCCTTGCATTCACATTACCAATTTGTCTGTCAAAGAAAAATTCCTGCATGGGCCTCGCTCTCAACTCGTAAAAATTGTTTTCAGCCTTTGATGGCCCTAATTACATGAGTCACATGTACTGTTATTTGTCCCCAACAAGTAGACAGGGAACCAAAAAGGATTGGCCTTGCATTCTAATCAACCCGCTGACAGCGCTAATCATCTCATCCTCAAACTGCTATCCTGCAGGGCAACGTGAAGACCAGAGCCTTTGATTATCTCCATTAAGGACAGTGCTGAGACATCACTAATCGCATGCGAGGCATTAATTGCACGTGAGCACATGTGGCTCAGAGAAATAAAGATCAAACGGAGAATGAAGACATGGGGCTGAGAACCGGTGCACGGAACAAGGTGAAATATCGCTCGCAGCATTCCCGAAAGAGTGAAGCACGTGACCTTTCCAAAAGGATGCTGATTTGCTGGAAACTGGGCTGGTCTGGGCTGGAAACTGACTCCCTTATAAAGGAATAAATACATTCAATACAATTATGCATCCCCAGACCGTTCAGCACCACTTCAGGCAAGTCTCGGCAAAAATGGGCTTCCCTGGGTAACTCGGATACTGTAATGGTTTAGTACAGACCCTAACATAATCCATTCATAAGGGGGGGGGGGGTCGTCAATGTAGACAGACTATAAATGAACCCATGACAGTAACACTGAAAGATGGTAAAATGTCTGCTGTAATAATTCTCTCTTACCTAGAACACTATTGTTAAATGAAGGTAAAATGTCAAATATCACTCCAATGACTGAAGTGACATTTACCTGTAAAGGGTTTTACACACACACAGCATGCAACATATCCCCCGATAGCCCTTGTTGCCAGAAAATTTGCTTTCACAATGTAAACCTAGGTGTTGGATAGGGACATTTCACTGAGCTCTGCAGCATGTTTTAATCCTGATTAACAGATGAACCTCTGAAATATGATTACAGATCTGAAGGTGGAGCAAAGGCAGCGATTTCCAGACATCAGCCAATCAGGAACCAGCCCAGAGGCTCCACGCGGCTGACAAGCTGTCGTCCACTAAACCCGCGAGGATAACCTCCGGGAAAGGAGCTGAAGCAGCACATCGAGGCCGAAATTATGGCTTGAAATTATTGTCCCGCCGTATGTCTTGCTACGCCGTCCCCCAACAATTAGACCCAAGGGCCTAGGACTGCAAATAAGGGAAAAAAATGTTCTGTCTGTTCTTATCACAATGCGTGCCAGGTTAACGTTTCACTAAAAATGCCTAAAAGCAGAAGGTGACCAGTACCACCAAGTCCTTGGACTTGGCAGAAATGGGATACTTGATATTGTACCATACATCATTCAATGAGCAAACTAGTCACCAGAACCAAGGCAGCCTTCTATCGTAAATAAAAACTCACTACGAACACCAAAGACGACATCCGAAACTGCAGATTCCACTAAAGTCTGCTAACGATACAACCTCATAGCTCGATTCACCACATCAAGGCTAACCTTTACAGCACCTACTCATTAAACAAAACCTGGCTTGCATATATAAATGTCTCCTGAGAGCCAGCAGAGCAGAAATTTCTAAATGGGCCTCTTTGTGACGCTGAGAGAGAGAGGCCAGTAGCATTAGACCCGGTTTATTCAACTCTGAAAGGTTGTCTCCGTGTTGTAAGGTGCCTTTCCCAGCACGCCAGTCAACCGAGTCGAGTATTATCTGGCCATTTATGGTGCCCTTTAAGGCCGACAGCATGACCATTTCCACGCCTTGACCTGTCATGCGGTAGCTCAGATATCCCAAATTATGGAATCACCACCCAAAAACGACCAGCTAGGCACTTAACCCTGAGGGCAGCAGGCCGCTTTGTTCACCTTGGGAGTGCGGACTCTTAGTAATCTTGATGCCAGAAACATCTGCGAACCTTCACAGGCAGAGCAGACAAACCATACATATGAAGGTATTAAAGATTAATTAGAACATTATTAATTAGTGAATTTTTAAGCTGGTTGTGTGTCATCAGAAGGCTAAGCGGTCTTCAGCTTACCATTTTATAGGTCAGTACACGTCTGCTACAGAACCACTGTTGCTCATCTCAAACGAGGGCGTCTCATCTCCATGAGGCGGTCTCCACGGCAATAAACGACAAGCATCAGCAAATCTCAGATTTTTAATTGGCTTACACTGGGCTTCCAGATTGGAAAAAAAAAAAAAAAAAAAACACTCAGCAACAGCAATGGTTCCCCAGGTCCAAGAAACAGCTGCCCCAGCAAATCTGCAGTAGGTCATGAGAAAAGTCAACTGTTATTGGGGAGCTTCAACCCAGTGGCTTTTCCGTTAACAGGTAAAAAGCAAGGGGTCAATGGAAGCAGCGATGTGCCAGATCACAGACTAACCCTGCAGTGAAGAACATGCACACCACTCCCCCGGCTCTTCACGTCCTTCCGTACGTCGCGGTGTTAAGCTACAGCACTGAGTCATCCAGTCATTGGGGCAGCTAGCTTGTAGCAGTACCAAAACGAGGGTCGTTAACAACTAATTAGCGGACGTCAGCAGCTCAGTCGCGAGACACTTCTGATTACTGAACAGCTCTCTGAGGATGTTGAACACGGGCCTGGAGCAGTTCATCTGTAATGAAGAAACACAAGGGGGCGCTGTATCAGCGTAAGCCCCCTTATTGCTAACGGGCTCCGGAACGTTAATAGCGACCAGCCAATAGCGGATGCGACGGGGGATCCCCGAGTCCGTTCTTGTGCAGTTATTGCGAACCAGTCAAGCGCAAAACTAGCCCGGACAAACGATTAATCGTTTAATGCATTAGCGTCACCGCTAAACCGGAGGGTGTTGTGAGCTCACACAACATTAGCGCTCAGGTTGGTATTTTCCCGGATGGCCGCCTCGGTGCTCTGGCAGAAAAGCCCTCCCAGTATTAGCATGTAACACCTCCGCCACACCTGCCATTAAAACCGCAGGAGATTCTAAGCCTTTATTACCCAGAATGCTCCATCAAAGCCGCGGGCTGACCGCCGACACCAGGGGAGGCCTAAGCTCGAGGAGCCCGGCTGTTGGCGGCAAAACGCAATGGAAAATCTATTTTAAAAATAGCCTGGTTTTAAAAAGCTAAAACACGGATGACCTGAGCCATTGACTATTTTTTTGCATAAACGCCAGGGCTCAGAGGAGTCCACGAGAGGCAGCCAAAAGCGACCGCCAGTAAATTGAATGCGGGCGGTAAATCACGATGGGCAGGCCGCTGAACGACCAAAAGAGGTTGATAAATCACCCCAACCCTACCCCAGCCCATTCCCTTCCAAAGTTTTACCCCTGCCTATATATGACACATGGGCTTTCCATCTAGCAGAGCCAGCTAAACACGAATATAGCCCCAAGCACTCCTTTCTAAGCTAAACCAACTGACCCAAACCGGATATTTCATTCACAGTAATATAATCTGATTAAAATCTTGGGGAGCATGAATAACAGTCCAGTCTTTCTCCCGTGAACTGGAACATACAGTTTATTTCTACCAATAACTCAGAAGTATTATACATAAAACGTTATATGAAGATAGATTCTGACAATGTGCAGGGCGGATGTGATATAGAGTAACAATAAAATAAATGTCCTTATAGGAGTTTTCACAAACTGAAGGGGCAACATGTAAAAGGAAGGACGTTTTCTAAATAAATAAATCTTTGGTTGAAAATGTCTGGATAAAAGCTCGGCCAGGCTGTGCGGGTCACTTTGGTGTTGGTACAGATGTAGGCCCAACCAGGAGGGTACCCACACCCCCTAACAGACCACTCAGGACAATCTAAGGAGGCTTCGCCGCAGAAGCTTTCGGAACTGTGACCTCTGAAGCCCTCCGAGATTAAGTATAGACCACATGACGTTTAGAGAGGATCGACCACAACGTGACATGCAGCGACTAGCTCCCCTATTCATGTACCTTGAGGTGTTTTGTCAGAAACGTACCCCCCTAAATATAGGAACAGCGACAGGAAAGACCAAGGGATGACTGCTTTTAATGAGGACTTCTCAAAGGTTAGGGCCAACTCCTTATTCCCCTACCTTTCGAAAAGAACAAAGCACTTGAGCAGAAGATTGAAGATGATTAGGGGATATATTAAGTCTGATTCTGAGGAGACGTGAAAAGGGCAATTTTATTATTAAAAGCCAATTTAGGCAGGAAAAGGCTCATGGCTGTGAAGTTTCCTGACTCTCACTTATCCGAGAGATGGGAGGGGGGCCTGCGGTGTGGGCTCACTGGTACTGATCTCCCCGTTCATAACTGCACTGTGAAGCTTTTACAACCACGTTTGCAAAAAAAGTTGGGATGATGTGTAAAATGCAAACAAAAGCAAAAAGCAATGACATATAAATCATATAAACCCATATTTAATTGAAAATAGAACAAAGACAACATACTACTGCTGAAACAGACATTTTATCGCTTTATGACAAGTATATGCTCAATTTGAATGACGCCAGCAACATGTTTAAAAAAAAAAAGTTGAGACTGGGGGATGTTTACCACTGTGTTGCATCACCTCTTCTGACAACAGTCGGTAAACGTTTGGGAACTGAGGAGACCAGTTGCTGGAGTTTTGAAAGTGAAACGGTGTCCAATTCTTACCTGATATAGGATTTCAACTGCTGAACAGTTCGGGGTCTTTGTCGTATTTTTCGTTTCATGATACACCAAATGTTTTCAATGGGTGACAGGTCTGGACTTGCAGGCAGGCCAATCCAGCACTCAGACTCTTCAAACTACAGAGCCATGCTGCTGTAATACCTGCAGAATGTGGTTTGCCATTGCCTTGCTGAAATATTCAAGACCCTCTCTGGATATTCAAGACAGTCTGGATGGCAGCATTTGTAGCTCCAAAACTTTTATACATCGTTCAGCATTAATGGTGCCTTCCCAGACCTGCAGG
>JAABNY020000001.1:5609353-5623627 GCA_015164015.2 Brevimyrus niger
GCATCTCAGGGACTCCTCCCCTAGCACTGACCATCCCATCATGCATCTCAGGGACTCCTCCCCTAGCACTGACCATCAAATCATGCATCTCAGAGGCTTCCGCATAAACACGACGGGAGACACGGGAACCAGCAAGCGGGCGCATGGAAAACCCATTCCCTGATTGCAGGGCGAAGAAACCTGAGGAGGAACGGGGATGGAGAACGATGGAGAGCAATGGCACTCCTCCACTGCAATCACCAGCCGAGCCACACTGCCAACTGGAGGTCTTCCACTGTAAAGCCGGCAAGCCGGACCCGTATCGACAGGAGCCTCACCAGCAGGCCGGGAGTGTGACCAAACCGAGCTGGTAGTGCCACCATCTGATTGGCCCAAATGCACAGAGATACTGGTGGTGTTTGGTGATATGCGTGGGTTATCTGAAGGAAAAGTGTGTATATTCTATATATTATTCAATATTAGCAATATTGCACATTCCTTATAACTTGGAACTTGAAAATTTCCAACCTCCTGCTTATAAAAGTACTACAGAACGGCTGAGCAAAATGGATTTGTAATGCTAATTTGCACAAGTGAATGCTAATTACGCTTGCATTTGACGCTAACACAAAAGAGATTCTCACAGGCTTGCTAGTGAAAAATAGCACACAGTAAATCATAGATGTACACCGTATGAACAGTAAACAAGTGTGCCTTCAGTTTTACATCACTGCATTCGCCAAACCAAGCTGGAACCGTGCTGTAACTAAACTCTTCGTGATACGGCTCAGGTTCAGCTCAGTTCCAGTTTGCCAGTGGAAATGTCAGAAGATGGAGAACTCAACACAGCTTGTATAATATTAATAACCAGACACTTATCTCGAGTGGCCGACTAGAGTCCTGCTGAACACTTTCACGTAATGCGTCATCCTGGGGGTGAAGGCTGTTTAAAGGTTCTGAATAACATCAGACAAACAGCTACATCGCATTTAAAGATTTACCGGACCCTTAAAACAACACAATATAATCCAAGAAATCCACTTAGTAGGACTGTACACCTAAAGGCAGATTCTGGTTTCTGAAAAGAATATCTTATATTAGTACTTTGGCAGATTTTGTACGGAATGGGCTGTCATTCCTGGGTTTTCCTCAGCAGGAGGGGAACAGGGCGGGTCAAGGTTCATGACTGACAATTGGACCATTTTCCAGGGAAAGGAAGTGGCCTTATTCCAGGAAAACCGGAAAGGGGGGGGGGGGTGCGCTGTAGAAAGGGACTGTTTTGGGGTTAAGGGATCCAGCTGGTTTCACCTCCGCGCTTGTTCGTACAGGACAGTGTGCTCGAAGACGACTTCTGTGCCACATTCAGGACCCTGGGGCTTCCAGTTCACTGCAAACTCCCCCGATTCCCAGCCCAGTAATGAGCTCAGGCAGCTGGTGGGGCCCCATTGGGGCCACTCAGACATCCCACATCGGGGTCACTCAGACATCCCGAGCACAGATCACCTGGGTTTTCCCCTTTTTCTTGATTGGTGATTAGTGTGAGAGCCGGTAGATGTTAAGGCAGGGCTCCCAGGACGAAATCGATAAAAACTGCCCACCCGAAGCTCATGGCACTGCGCAGTACAGAGGTAATAAGGAAAATCCCAGGCTCGATTTCAGGGAAGAGTGCAGGCCTGAAGACAGAGGAAGATGCTCTGAAAGTTACTTAGAGGGAATTTCCCGCAGGGGGGGGACTTGCACCTTAAAAGAAGTCATGGGGCGATGGTGGTGCAGGAGGTAGTGCTACCGTTCGGCAACCAAAGGGTTGCAGGTTCAAGCCCCGGGTCCTCCTGACCCCATCGAAGTGTCCTTCAGCAAGACACCAAATGCCAAATTGCTCCCGGTGTGCAGATTGGTGCCTTGCATGGCAGCCTCTGCCACCGGTGTGTGAGTGTGAATGGGTGAATGTGAGGCAGTGTAAAGCACTTTGGGAAAAAGCGTAAGGAAGAAGTAAGGAAGACAAGGTCTGAGCTCTGTCGAACTTCATGCCACAGGATTGTCATCCGGTAACCTGTACCCCCACCCCCCGCCACCAAAAAAATCCCAGAACTCCACCCTCAGCAGGACACCAGTCTTCAGATTTTACTTCCTTAAAAAGTAATGTCAAGGTGCATCAAATCACAGTCGAACAGTCAACAGCTCTGTTACTGCAAATCATTAAAGAGTTTGCCCAGGAGAACATTAACTGCCGGCATCAAAGCTACGTTTGGCAGTGAATCACGGGGGGGCACGCTGCACGTTTGCTGACTGTGCCGGAGGGTATGGCTCTACACTCGGCGGGGGGGGGGGATGAACGGAACCCGCTATTCGGCCGGGCCGGATCTCCTTTGGAGCACAGTGCCACGTGACAACCCTCGTTCACTTTCTCACGAGCCGCGGGGAGCAAAGCCAAGGGCGATTTTTCACGTGGGGAAAAATGGCTGGCTCCCTTCCGTTACGTTTCCAAAGAAGCACTTTGAATTGAAGGTAAAACACACACACACACAGCGTTTGTTCGAGGTGGGCCAGCCTCTTGCACTCTGCAGAGTCTCGCAAGAAAGGGACATGCGATTATATCAGTCACCGCGCATTTTTACTATGGTGAAAATTATAGCATTTACATATAATTGTGAAAAAGCGACCGACAGCTTAACCAACCCATAGCAGGGGCCGTGATGTCAGACGCTGTACTTTCCCTGGGTAAGTAAACAGAACGGGATCAGACCGCCCCCTAAGGTGAGTAGAACCCCGTAGAACCCCACCTACAGAGACGCTACCGGGCCGGAGAGCGAGTCGCGGCAGGCCGACCAGCGGCAAACTGCACCCCGGCCAACGGCGCGAAGTCAGCTGGCAGCAGACGTGCAAACCCAGGCGTGTGCATCCAGGGAAAGCAGACGTGCAAACCCAGGCGTGCATCCATGTGGGGGGGGGCGCATTCATTTAGAGAACAGGGCTGTCGGCTTTAATAAGGAGACACTACGGGGAGGTAAACGACCCCCCAAGGAATGGAGATGGGAGGGGTTGATGGCTAGCAGAATCGATAAAGGAGACTGAGCGTCCAAGCGGATGAAGCTGACGTGTAACGTACAGGAACAAGGGGGGTGGGGGAAGGGGGGGTAGAGAATCAACGGGGGGGCGCCTTTATATTTACAACACAGAGTGGAAGCTGCATGAACACACGGATACATAACCCAAGTATGACCGCACACTCACAATGTGGGGGTGGGCAGGGCAGCAGTTTAAAAGTACCCCCCCACACACATACACTCACTTTGGCCTGCCACTCATGTCCCAACCCGCTCCAAAGCACTAAGTGCCGCCTGCACACTGGGTTCAGAACCCACAGCATCCGCCATCTCGCCGACAAGAGGCCGAGATGAAAGCTTCTCATCAGAGCAAACCGACGGGACCTTAATCCCGCGAACAATTTGCCTGCGATTATTCTGCTTGCGATTCGGATTTCACAGAGGATCTGGAGGGGGGCCATGGCTCGACGACCCCCCCTAACATTGGAAGGGGAGAAACACTGAGTCTTAAAAAAGGAGGGGGGGGGGGGGGGAGCAGCCAAACAAACTGGGAACGAATGGTCATTCTTGTGCTTTCCCCAAGGGGCCTGGTCATGCAGGGGCTCGCTGTGACCACCAGGGGGCCTTTCCCAATTCCAGACGGCGCCACGGCGTTCAGATAACAGCTCGTCAGCCCTATCTTTACACGGCTCCTTAATTAGATTAGAAAACCCCGCATGCCGGCCTATTTCGAGGGCCCTGTCTCGATCGTATCTTCATAATTAGTCTACTTCCATAATTGGCACGAGCTTTTCCGATAGTCTCCATCCAGCGAGAGCGATGCTTACAATGCATTTTAATGGACATAAACTTTAATAAATCGCAATAAACCCATAAATATCTCTCAATGCCAGGGAAAGTATGAAAAGCCTTAATATCAAAATAAAATTAGCGGACTAAAGTGGCATTACTGTTAAAACGAGACACGGCTTAATATTAATTAACATTTATAAAAAAAAAAAAAAAGTCTGAAAATTTGGCTGAGATCATTTCATTTTAACAGCTTGAGTGTAAAACAGTAATTGCAGCAACAAAACCAGCCTTACTCAGTATACTGGACCGGTAAACGGGTTTGTCTTAAAACCCGGGGCCGACTGCAGACTATTCGGTGTGGTTGCCTAGGTGATCAGTGCACCTGCATGCGTGTGTCTGTGTGTGTCTGTGTGGATTATGTTTATATTACATTGTGGGGACCAAATGGCCCCCACGACGTGATGAAAACCTGTTATCCTTATTCTGTGAATGTAATCAAAAAACTAAAAATACCTAAAGTTTCGTATTTTGCCTGGTTACTTATGGTTAAGGTTAGGGCTGGGTAGGGGTTAAGATTATGTTGGGATTAGTGTTCTCCCCATATAACTGAATGGAGAGTCCCCACAAAGAAATAATTACAAACCTGAGTGTGTGTGGATAGCGGACACATGTGGTGTGAGGCGGGGGGTGTGGAGATCTACATCTCAGAGTGGAGAGGCTTGGGGACTCCAGAGGCACCCTGGTCAGATGATCTCACACCCACTTGCTCCTGTAGTGCAAATGCAGTGGCCCCAGAGGAGGGTGTGTGGCGCCCCCTATAGGACAATCAGGGCGATACAGGAAGCACCTACTTAAGAGGCCTGATCCAGCTCAGCTAAAAGGACTTGCTGATATTTTAACCCACCCATCCCGACACCCCCCACTACATGAATCGGCAGCTTTGCTTATCCTCGTAAAAGCAATCATAGGTCAGTGACTCAGAAGACCCAAGGCGCCTTCCAGGCAAATGGCGGCCCACCCCCCCATCCCAACACCAAAGCCAGAGAGAATTGAGAATGAGCCACTGGGGAGAGCTACACTAACTTAAAGCCTTCCTCCGTGGACAGTTGGGCACTTATACCCCACAGAGTGTCCCCAGAGGGTCCAAAAAAGGCAAGTGGGAGTTTGGGTGGGGTGTGTGTGTATGGAGGGGGGGGGGGGTGTTGAAAAAGCCCCCAGGGTGCAGGGGGAAAAGTAGTGTTGCCATGGAGCCAAAAGTGTAAACGTGCCGCAAGATGGAGACTGACTGCTATCGCTACCCCTCCAGCAGCGTCTCCCCAAAACGGTGAGAATTAAACACCCAAAGCGCTCCTCCCCTGCAGTGGTGGGAGGCCGAGGGGGGCGTGGGGGTATGGTGGCTCTAACATCTCACGTAGCAGGAAACCACCTCAAACGGCGCGTCACTGTGGGGAAACGATTCAGACTGCTCGGACTCTAGGGCGAGATTTGAATTTGAAGGCCCCCCCAAGAGATCAGGAGGAAATCTCTAAATTGACTCTAAATCACCTTTTCAGGGGGGCTGAGACAAAAAAAAATAAAAATATGATTGCTGGGATTGCCGACAATGGGAGCGATCCCAGCGAACGCGAGAGTATTTCCCGCAAACTTGCAGCCCTAACGCCACACAGCCAGGATTAATCAGCACTAACGCCCGCCTTTCAGCACAAAGCAGCTCCTTAAACGCTTTTTAAGTACAGAGTCACTTTATTTTCCCAGCAGCACAACAGGCAGCCCTGCTAAACGTCAGGGCGACGGATTAATCACCAGCGGCTCCACAGACTCCTCCTTTGAGAAATTTCCCTCCTTCCTGCCTCTCGTGTGGAAGTCCGCCCCTCAAAGCAGAGGTTTCGCTCTTCTCTGGACGACTGAGCTTGTTATGACCCAGCAGGCCGGCCCATGATGCGGTATGGCTTCTAACAGACCTTGATCTCCCTCATCTGAACAGTCTTCCTCTGAAGAACAGAAGCCACTCACAGGGGTACCGTCCCTTAGACGCCGGGAACCTGGCACCGTCGACGCATTTTCACATTCTACCCCTCGTTACATCACATTTGATTATTTATGGACTTTATCCAACTCTGATTCAAAGCGACATACAATATAAAGCAGCGTCAGCCAATCACAGGAGCACCTGGGGTTAAGGTCCTTGCTCAAGGGTCCAACAGTAAAATCACACTGCTGACCCTGGGATTTGAACCAGCAACCTCATGTTCACAGCATCGTAACCCACTGAGTCACACACCGACCACCAACTTGGCTAAGGGTTAGGGTAATTGGATAATTAAATCCCGACTCACATTCTCATCAGATTAAAAGCTGAACTTGTGAGCACCCCCTAGGGGTGCTCTGGGATGGTGCGCGACACCCAACCAGCAGCCAGCTCACCTTCTCCTTGCGCTGCCGGGCTCCTTCCTCTGCCGACACCAGCGTCTTGTAGTAGGAGCTTCGCTCCGCGGTGAAGTGCACCTTGGAAAGGGAATGTTCCACCAGCGCCACCGACAGGTTCATGCCGTCCACGTGCAGCCAGCCGATGAAGCTGCCCGCCTTGTCCATACTCTCCACCTCCACCTCCACCTGGGGGCAAAACGGGCTCCAATTAATACACAGGGCTTTCACTGTGGGAGGGGGGAGGGCAGGGTCCATCTCCCCGTTGTCCGACCGGTTCCCCAGGGGTCCGGTAACCACAGATGGGCATGGTGGTCTGGACCCGTCAGCAGGCAGCGTTCACGCCTGCCATGGCATTTCCCTCACCCAATAAGGCGCTGAGCCTCCCGCGATCACGGCCAGGCATTTGTAATAAAATTAACACGGGACGGGAGCCCCAGTCTGTAAGACCGTAAATCCCACCAGATTCTGAGCTCTGAACAACAGCATGAAAAGTTTATTTAAATCAAACCAGAGACAGAAGCAACGAAGAGCGAGAACGGAAGGCCGGGCTTCCGAGACCCTTGCCGGTGCCGGTGTATTTGTGGGTTTACCGGAAAATCCTTACAGGCGCAAGGGGATCGAGTCTGAAGACAAGGAAGACGTGAGGAGAGACTGATTAAAACGAGTTTGGAAAAGCGTTTGTTTCCCTTTTAAAGTCCTATCCCAAACTGTGGCGGCAGCTCATCTAGGCTGTAAGAGGAGGAAGGGAGAGAGATTCCTGACTGTCGCTGCGGTCGATGCCCAGGTGGGGGCAAGGCCACATCTCCCCCTTGAGCGTCTGTCCCAAGCAGGCTGCCCCTCCACTCTGCCAGCAAGTGACGCGACTGTTTAAGCGAAATAGCAGCAGAGGCCCCGGGTAGCAGTGCGGGGAAGCGGACCGTACTTCCTTCAGGGTCAATCTTCTGGTGAAGGGGGGGGGGGGGGGGCAGACAGGCAAACAAGCCTGGGAACAAGGCAGCCGGCAGCAAGCTTTTGGTTTGTGACGGCGCATGGCCACAGTGGGCTGCTACGTCTAATTGGCAGTAATAACCGACAGCCGGCAGTCAGCAACCCCCCCCCCCCCAACCCCTAGACCCTACCTTCTTGAACCCCCCTGACCGTGACCAGAACCAGAGCTGAAGAAACCCAGCGAAAAGAAGCCTTTTTGGGTTTACTTTGCTGGTTTTCTGGGGACAGGCTACCAAGGGACAAATTAAGGTTCAGGACACTGACTGCGGTTTGAGGACCGAGCCTTCACCCCCCCACACACACCAAGGGAGTGGGATCGGCAGAGCAGGGATTCCAGCTGAAGCGTCCCGGACTCGGATCACCTAGTTCAGACATGTCCCAGCGAGAGCCCATTGGAAGCTTCAAGCAGCCTCAGCTGGATAAATCAGGCATTTAGCAGCGTGGCCCCGACACTCAGAAAAGAACCGATCGGCTCTGAAGCAAGACACACCTCCAGACACGTCTCTCTTTGCATGACGCCAGCAATTTCTGAAAGTTCGGGAGCGATTCTTTCGTCTAACCAATTGGGTCAGATGGGAATTGCAATCTGGAGGCAGGGATCAATCAGCCCATCAAGCGAGTGGGCTTGCCCTCATGGCGACACCAGTCTGTCGTACTCAGCATGGCTATTGGATGGCAGTGTCATGTGACACGATCATGCTAGCAGCAAGTGAAAGGCGCATTAACTCTGAGACCCACAGAGACGCTAACAGGGTAACTGGATAGCAGGGCACAGTAACAGTGAACCAGGAAATAGAAAATATGCAGAGTAATTTCACCCCAGAGATACTGTAAAGATCATCCCAGGTAAAGAGGGTCCATTAGAGAAAGCTACTCCATTAAAGGTGGATTTCTGTTTGTCCTGCTAGATAAAATAAAATCAGAAGACAAAAATGGGAGAAAATTAAATGTGTTGGTGTATTGTCAAGTAGGGACTGACAGGGCAACTAAGAGCATCCATTATTCTACTGGGCTGGGGGGCACTGCAGATTACCAGAAGATTATTTTGCTGGGGGGGGTCAGAGGCTTTATCCGAAACATGGTTAAAGATCCAGCCCTCAGGACCCCTAGTTTTACTGAGATGCTCCAGGGCACTAACCCCCCCCCCCCCCCATTTGATTTCATTTCAGTCTTGATCATGGCCATGTGATGCATGTCAGGGTAACGGATACTGCAGATCTCACACCACAGGACATGCAATTATGAAACGAGCACCAGTGGCTACTCGACTTAACTCCACGGCTAATGATCCATGCCCTCCAAGATTCCATGCATGATTCTGAAATGCATCATGCATAAAAACAACCAAACCAATGAGAATCACCAGTGACAACAGATCAATGCTGGTGAAGACTGGACCTCCTTTGGCTAAACAATATGCAGAATATTCTAGTTTGGTTTAATATTTAAAGCTCATTTTTGGACCACCAATATGGCCCTGACCCAGCGGTTGGATGGATGGAGATGGATGGATGGACTGATGGACTTATTGCACTGGAGAAGAGAGACGGGCTGGCAGAGACGCTAAGGTTTGAATGCAAAAGCTTTTTTCACATTGGACATAAAAAGACGACCCTTTTAGAGGCTGTCAAGTTTCACAATATATCAAATTAAGATACGTTCGCAAAGAGTCCCTCAAAAAGCCGAACAAGGGCATCTTGTTTTTTTCCCCCCAGAGGGGCGGAACCATTTAGCCATAACGACCCGCAGGAGACTGGGCAACACGCTGGACACGGGGCCGTAAATTAAAACCAGTGTGATCGACAGCCAACAGGTATGGGCAATGAGGCATGCCTTTCACTGGTCAATAACTCCGGCCTTGGCGGGAAGGTTACATGGCCCTCCCTACCCCCTCCAAACATTGACACCCCCAGCCAACCAGGCTGACCCCCCAGGGAAGATCAGGCTCATCATCCTGGGCAGGCAGCAACGATTTTCATCTTTCAATGGAAACTATATATCGCTGCAGCGGGGGAGGGGGGGAGGGGTGTTCCTCACAGCCTTTACTTCTCTCTCAAACACAGCAGAGCCCTACGGGGCCCTTTTCTTGAAAGCGCACAAAGAACCACAGGCCTCAGAAACACAGTGGTGCTGAGCTTCCGGGCCGGACCTCCGGTGCCGCCGGACTCAATTATGTAGCAGGACAAAAGATACAGAACACTACTTTAAAATTTATACACCACGTAGGCCGGGAACCTCCGCACAGTCCAGCCCAGCCGGACCGCGCCGTGCCGTTTTCATCCCCGACGAGACCTTCTGCTGACATTCTACCACAAGCCGGAATTCCGCCCGACCCCGCTGCTGTCAATGAGAGTAAAGAAGAGGACACTGAGCAAACAAGGGGAAGGTGGACTGGGGTGTTTACAGAATGGGGAGTGGGGGGGGGTGGTTGCTGAGGCTGAATCGACCTTTTGGAGATCTGTGGACAGAAAAGGGGTCCATCTGTCAGAGAAGCGGGCGGGCGAGTCACACAGAATTCCCAAATATGGAATCTGCCATGGATAATTCCTGGGGGGGGGTCTCTGGGAAGAAAACGAATTCAGTGTTCACGTAATTAATAAATGAGGTTATTGAGTGGCGAGGAGAACGGGGGTTGCTGGCGGCAAAACGCTGACGATGCACAGCGCCCAGTTCTGGCCTAACGAGGGCATACATCACACATTAAGCACACGGGCATGCGGATCGTGGCCACCCCGCCCAGCCAGGCCGCCCAACCACGCCCCAATCACGGGGGCCAAATAAACACGCAGCGGTCAGCGGCGGAGTCAGCAAGGCGGCTGCAACGAGCATGACCACCCTGTAGGGGGGTTGGGGAGGGGGACACTGATTATGTGGAGGTTTTATGCGATGGAGAACAGCCGAGGTCAAAACAAGCGACCACATGCTAATTACGGGGTACAAAGTGGGTCTGCACCGTGAACTTTGCCAGCAAGGCCAATTAAAAAGTGCTCAATGACAGCAAGAGATCGTCTGTTTAGGCTTAGGGCACCTGCGACAGTCCCTAGCAATAAAACCTCGTAGATTCAGCCAGAACCACACTACACAGTGTGTCCCGGAACTCCAGGGTGCATTTTGGTTCAGGTCTGAGGAGCAGCTCTGTTGGACCTTCATGCTGGGTCTTTAACCCGACCCACTGCACGAGCAGCTCTGAACAGACGCGGTACCTTCACTTGGCCACCATCTGACCCAACGCCATGATGGTGGCCCAGGGCCAAAACACACAAAGAGCCTCCATGACTATGAAGCGGAGGTGAGAGGGCCATCATTCTGGGGGGGGCTTTTTCGGTATCAGGGCTTTTATCTTCACACCAGAGCTTCTGAGAGGGGGGGATGTCTATCACGCACAGCTTTGGGACAAAGTGACAGTGAGGGACAGGCTAAAATCACATCACACGGGTGACACTGCTGAAGTGAAAAATCCGCCAGGGTGTTAACATTACCCCCCCCCCAACCACCACACTAACAGGCATAAATCTCCACAGATTGGTTTCCATTTCTCATCCGTTTGATAAATTATTAGCTACAATATGCTTATTTTGAATTATAAATAAATGGACAGAAATCCCCAGTGCAACACCCAGAGGATAAGTAGAGTAAGCCAGACGCAGCGGTGTGAAGCCTGGGGCCAAGCCGCAGATGTGGCTCCTATCAGGGATGGACCACTGACCCCAGACAGACACCATGCTTAAACCACGGTGTCTTACCACGTAGAATACCACTCTTAGGTTACAGGCTGTTCCTTATAACAGTTAACCACGAAAACATGAGCAACATATAAAACCTGTTTGTAAAAGCCTGTAAAGAGACCTCTAAGGAAAATCAGAGGTGTTTCTCTGCCACAGGTGCACGCACGCGCACACACACACACGGAGGAAATAAAACCATCCATAATATAAAAACAAGAACACAGCCCCACAGCAAAAAAGCCATAAATTTAAATTTATTTTCTCTGGAAATCCAATCTGGCCCGTCAAAATTAATGGCTCTATTCATGTTAGACTGTTGCTGTTACTTACCTGCCGCAGCCAAGGCTGTAAGTCACAGAAATAAGATTTTTAAAAATCATTCTGCCTGCAAACATCATTTACTGCCTCCTAGCAAAACCACCTTTAAAGTAGTAGTTTTATTTTAAAAATCCCCCCCCACCACTATACTTCAGAAACGGCAGATAGTCTCAGTATCGACCTGGCCATGCATGTCCCACAATTCCCCTGTGCAAGGCCTTCACTGCGGGTTACATGGAAGCAATGTGAGAATGATCTGTAAGCTGGCGTGTCAAGAGCATCCCATGGACCACGGGAGAGACGTTTATAGGGGACTGGGAGGAAGTCAGAAAGACGAAACAGTCTTGTGTGTATAGCATCATGATGGAGGCCGATTGCAGCATGATTTGCTCTCGGAAAAGTTAATAATTACACATAATTACAGAGGACAGTAAAAAAAATCACCGGATGTCGTTCTAGTCCCACCCCAAATATCTAGGGTACATCAATTGCATCTTCACCAAACAATACCAATCCCATGATTCATTGTGCCAAGTTCATTCTGAGGATGCAAGCTAGCAAGACTGGTCTTGCCAAAACCAGGAGTACGATGTTTGGGTTCTTGGTATTGAGAAACAGTCTGTCAAACCCGGGACTTACTAGATACTTCTTATGATCAAAACCTCTACCTTCAGAGTTTAAACGAATACTAAATTCCAAGCACATCTCATTTTATATACACTACTCGACACTCCAGTCCAGTCCCCTGCCCTTGGGTCTTATTTACCACTTTGACGTCGAACGCTTTAATCTGCACTCTTGACTGCAGGCCGCAGTAATTAATGCATGCGCCCTCCATCCTGTGCATTAAAAAAAAAAACACCCGCATTACGCCCAGTTAGAAAACGTTAACTCCATTTTCAGTAATTGCTCATCCAAGGGCCTGGACTATATCCCAGCATGCAATGGGAAGCTGGCAGGACACCCTGGAAGGAGATGACTCTAGCATGCCGATTTTCAAGATTCTCTGCCAGCCCGAGTGCGTCGGGGCCCGCCCCAGCGTGTGTACGACTGCTACCCGTACCAAAAAGTCCTTATCCGCCTGCCATGGCTGGTTCCCGCCCCCCCTGAATGAGCAGTTTAGGGACCCGTGACATCAACAGTACCTCAGAGTTAAGAGGTACTCAACGTAGAGAATAAATAAAAAGAAAGCCAAAGCAAACACCGGCAATGAACACGTTACACCAAGTCAAAAAAATACTAAGAGCTTTTAACAGTGCAATTTTTCCCAAGGCAGCCTGAGAGCAGGGGGAGTACAGGGGGAGGGGGGGGAGATACAGACTAGGGTGAACAAAACAATAAAATGTGTTTAGAAAAGTGACAGAGTATAAACATTTACAGTGCAAGAACACCAGGAACCTCGCAGCTTCATGTGGATGGTGTTTCCCGTAGCCACTAGGGCAGTCAACTAACCAGTCACACTAACCAGTCCAGAGTTAAAAGCAGTAATAGTACACAGGGGAATTTATAATAATAATTAAAAAAAAAAGAAGGATGTAAACCTCTCTGTCCTACAGTAATTCCATTATCAATAGATGCCCGTAATAAAATGTTTTCCCCGAGAACAAATTTAAATCTAGAAATAGCTTCACTGATAACAGACATTGGCAAATCACTGGAATAGTGCGTAGGGCATACTTTAATATTTCATCACCGATGTAAGACGGCAATTTAATAACTGTTTGATCGCTCGAAAGGGCAAAATAAATCCACCCCGTCGTCTCCGGCGACGAGCAAAATGCCCGGATTGGGAACCAGGTTTGTCTGTGCGTGATGGATGACCTCATTGGCGGCCCAGGACCGCAAGCCGCTAGCTGACTCTCACTGAGCGCCGTTCCCATGTTCACCGGGAGCGGGTCTATTAACGCGCTGGAGGAACAGCTGGGGCCGCACTCAGGATCCACTCCATCGCAGCACGAGACTGGGAGTCTGGCTCCACTGGCTGCAAAAGGCACCCCAGTCCACCACGCACGCGGTGAGCGACACTGGGGCAGCGAGGCTTTCAATAGAACTGACAAACCTGCTTATTTCTTCATCAACCAATAAAATAAAAGTGTAGTAATTTAAAACATTTCTGCAGTTAAACCAACCTCTTTTCAGGAGGAGAAAGAGAGAGGGAAGGTGATTAAGTGCTGAAGGTCACAGGTTCAACCCCCCCCCAAAAAAGTACACTGGATGAAACTCTCTGCTAAACAAACAGTGAAAATAATGTCTCCAGGATCCATCTGCCTCTCATCCATTCCCGCGCTGAACTGGACGCAAAGAACTCCAGGTTTTTCCTGCCCAATCTTCCCCCAAAAACAATGCGATGAAGCGATTTCAGAACCTGTCCACGCAGAACATCGGGCTTGGAGGCAGTTGTTGACCAAACTAGCCCCCCCTCCACACACACAAACACACACACAAACCACAACACCCCCCGAACGGAACGTGGGACGAACAGACTGTAACGGTCTAGTTATTAAAATCAATAGCAATAACCACAATCCGTCTCTGCTTGGAGTGACTTTTGGCGCTAATCGATGGACGAATTATGCTTTCCATGAGGGATTTAATTCCTTTTCTTCCCCCAAATAAGGGGAGATTACAATTTCAAATAAGAAATTAACACACAGTGACGCAGGGGGCAGCCCTGAGGGACAGCTTCATAAAGTCACCGATGGAGATGATCAGCCGAATACCTGACAGCAGTTGTCATGGCGATGAGGGACGCCCCCAGGTCAGTCGACACAGCAATCGTTTAATATCACTCAACAGCACGGGTTTAGAGAGAGAAAGGTTAAAAGGTAACATTTTGTCAGGGTATGATCAGTTTCTCTGATGAACTCTTGCTGCCACTCCAGACAGTCTCAGGAACAACAAAATGGGGGGGGGGGGGGGGGGAGGGGAACTGCCCCCCTGTCCTGTTTTTTGTCCTTCCTGCCCCGCCTCAACCCATATATGGGCACCTTCCCGCTGAGCTG
>JAABNY020000001.1:5624631-5651390 GCA_015164015.2 Brevimyrus niger
AGGCCTACATGAAGACGGCGAACGGGAGGGAGGGCAGGGAAGGAGGAGAAGAAAGACGGGGGAGGGGAGGGGGGGGGGGGGGGGGGGGGGCGGGGACTCCCACTCTCAGGCAGTGAAATGGACACCCAAATGATCAAGCTCTCATGGGGTCCTTCTATGAAAAACTACTCTGAGGCCTGAGTGGCTGAGGACAAGCAAATGCTTAGTGATCCCTTACACATGCAGGGGCGATATTTCAACCCCAAACCGGGGGGGATCAGCATGTTTAGTAAACAGCCTGTAAGAAATGCATTCTGGGAAATGTTACTCTTAAATGTTGCCTTACCGTGATCCATATGGCAACTCCTAAGAGCAGAATCCATGGGCTTTTCTATTGACAGATTTTAGCTTCAATTTAGCGGCACCTCTGGCTGAACCTGAGGCGGTGACAGGAGCCGGGCCCCCAGATGACAGCGTGACGAGCAGCCAGCAAACCCATTAACATTTGCAAAAGGATGGAGGAGTTGCCCCCTCCAAATAAGTCTGGTTAATTCCAGGGATCCTACCTGCATCTGAAAGACCCTTTAATCGGAGGATGGGGGGATTTAATTAAAAATAACGGGCACGGCACAGGACAGAATGAGACATTCCTCTGAGGGAGTATGGGACCATAACCTTGACGATCGGGAATTCAGAACATCTTGGGAAGCGGGAGTGGCGCAAGGTTGACGACCGCACTTCATATAAATGAAGAATTATAATTCGTCCCATACCAGCTACCCACCCCCCCCAGCACTCCAAGCCCTAGCAATCAGTGATGTTCAATTCTCTTTTAATTAACATCCATGTGCAAGATGTCAAAGGCACAGCAAAGACTCCTTACATGGACGGTAAGTAGAGTGTCGTCTGAAGGAGCCCGCATTCAGTGGGAAGGGCCCCTCGACTGGGCTCGAAATCGAGGCTGCATGTCAAACGTGAGCCGCGGGTCAGCAGTCACGTTGCGGGGGTGGGGGGGGGCAGCCTTACCTCCCTCTGGAGCACCAGCTCTTTGGTGAGCATCATGGCCTCGTCACTGTAAGGCTCAGCTTCCTGCTGTCCCCCTGGAATGTTCCGGGACCCTCGTGGACACTCGATTCCTGGAAACGCAAGTCATATGTTACTGGGGGGCAACCGCAGATCAGCAACATCCAAGCCCGTCGACAGAAGACTCCCACTTAAATCGAAAACTGCGCCCTTAGTTTAATGACACTGCATACAGGTACATTAAACCGTAATAGTGATTTTGGGAAAATGACGAAAGTAGCAAAAGCTTCAGACTTTGCGTTCTGCAAACGACTCGCGTGCGCTTAAAAGGGCACTTGGCACCTCACCGTGTGTTGGGCTTGAATGACGTTCATTCAGAACCTGCCGGGTTTCATTAGGAGAATTGGCAGTTTGAGCAGATTACTCTCAAGCTGGAGCTCATGAGGACCTCAGTGCTGAATGATGTTTTAACTTTTAATGTCGTTTAGCATTTATTAGCACATATAAAAGGCTAGTGGTAGAGACTATGCTTCCACAGTGATGTAAACAAGCGCTGGATCTGTACGAGATGGGCTTTTCTCACACAGAGTTTTAGCACAACTGGCCAAATGGCGAGAGACATTAGCCACATTGCTAGCTAAATTAGCCATATTTAGCTCCGACATGGTAACAGCAGGCCTTAAAGCATGTGCCTTATCATAAAAATGCCATGCTTTTTTTTCCTTAAGCACAGGGGGAGGGGGGAATAAAAGCAGAATGTCCCTTTTCCAAGCACCAATGAGATGCACGCCAGACGGACGGGGACAGCAATCCAGCCAGCCACGTCAGCGCTCAGAAGCCTCTCAGGATGTGTCCCTCATGCCTGCCGAACCAATGCTGAGCACAGCAACGGCCACCAGGCATTAATCATATCGCGTATCATATTATTACTCTGGTTCTGGGGTCGCTATTCTATCCTCCCACCGATGCAGTATCCCAGAAACCCACCCGGCGGCGGACGGATGCGGGGCCGGAATGATCTAGCATGATGCGTGTGATTCAGCGTCACGCTAACGCCGACATCAGCAGCACGCCTCTCCTCTTCCTGGAGCGGCATTAGCGGAACGCTAAACGACACAAGGTCCCCCCATTGTTGGGCTGACGTTCATCCTTTATCCCCTTAAACCACGTGATTTTATCCATGAGAGTCTTGCATGGAGCAATAATTAACTGGAGGGAACTGTGCAACCCCCCCCACAGGAGAAGCTGATGCCAGGAAAGACCCCCAACAGCAGGGCTGGTGTCTAAATCTGCCCAGGAGACTCAAGGGACAATGTTCACTTCCGTTTCACTTCTTACATTAAACATTCCGGCTCTTTAAATGTGCGGTAACTTCAGGAACGGAAGAGTTGACGCTTCTTACACAGAGACAGCATTTTTTTTTCCCCCGGAATAAAAAGAGCAAAGGAAAGCAGGCTGGTCCAGAGGACTAACAGATACGTGCATATTCAATCCCACGTGCCAGATGGCACTGGCGGTACCTTCCGGAACTCGCATCTGACAGGGGGAGCACGTGTCTGGGTGCCAAAGTCAAAGGTGGCCCATTTGGAGTATCCTGCTTCCCCCCCCGGCTCACTGGGCCAACAAGACGCCGCAAACCCCGAGCCTGCAAGCCTCCACCGGCACCATGCACTGCTGGGAGGCAATAAAACAACTCAATTACCTCTTAATAGTTTGTAAATGCATTACCAGACCACAAATTAGCATTTAAATTGCAGAACACATCCGGCCTGCTTCTGCGATAAGGATTTCTCCGTGTCAACCCCCCCCCCCCCCACATCTCACACACACACATACCCAAACACTGCAGGACCAGCACTGAAGGGTGGGAATAGATGGGAGATACTGGGAAAAAGCAAGAATTTCAGCAAATACGGATAAAAATGAGGGGGGAGCTACCAATGGCTGCCCATAAAAAAAAAATTGTGTTTATGGCAAGTCGCTTATGGAGCAGAGCAGGCAAAAGGATGAGGGACCGGCAGCAGTTGGGGTGAGAAGTAAAAATGGTGGTCAGTGGTGTGTGAAACAGTGAGAGCACTTGGACAACCGGCCAAGGTTCTGGACAAATGTGCAGAGGGCAGAGTGACCCAGGGCCCAACTCCCTTCCTCATTCATTACACCGACAATAAAGTATAATAAAGGCTCAGGCAGGTATGCGGGGTCGATGTGTTTAAGGCACACTTCATCAGGACCATCCTCGAGCACGGCAACTCCAATGGGCTGGAGGCGGCCGCTAGGCCAGTTTAATCGGCCGTGTGGCACCGGAAGTCATTCGTTTTTCTCTCCGCCAGAAGCTGGGCCAGGCGACATCCACTAAAAGCTTGCCAAATTTATTGCGTGCCCTCCCCGCTCACCCAGCACCCAAAACTTCAAACTCAGGGAGCAAAACCATGAATTCACTTGGGCTTGTCAGGGTGAGGATGACATGCGAGAGAACGAGAACTCAAACATGCAACTGTTCTCATAGAATGGAGTTCTGGGGGAGGGGAAATCACTTCACACCCAACAAACAAGCCATGCCACCCCCCCTCCCCAAGTCCAGGTTTGAGGAGCTGTCAAATGAAATCCATCCTGCAGGGTTCAGAGCTAATGCTGTCCCAAGACAAACTGGCATTTACAGCATGATACTCACCTATTAGCATCATGCTAGTGGACGGCCTTCAGCGTAACCTTCGTTCACAGAAAGTCCTGAATAACAAACCTAAAGAATCAGCTCACCACCACAGTGATCAACCAGATTCAGCTGGTTTCTGCTAATTTACTGCGTCGCCTTATATCTCATCCAAAATTTGAGCACGGCTCAACATCGATTCAATGATCTGGTGTTGGGGGGATGGGGGGGGGGGACATTTTAATCTGATTTGTGCAAATCATGCAGATAAAATACTACTGGTGTTGGCAGCAACCTGCCACCCCCATGCGCACTGAAATAAATGTGCAACAAATCACATGGACAAACACGCCAGTGGGCAGGACGCAGCGGGACGCCGCAAACAAATGACTACAGGCGTCAGCCCCTAACTGCCACACGCTCGCTGGTGAAACCGGGCCAGAACCACTGGCTAGGGGACACAGCAAGGAGAGGGACTGGCAGAAAATGGCTGCATCACCAGGGGGCTCTGCAATGAGGGTCAGCAACTTGTCAATATATAGTCTTGCCCATGGAACTACAAATCCCATGAACATCTGACATATCCCATATCCTAACTTCCAAAAAAAAAAAAAGAAAAAAAAAAAGTACAGGATTAGCAAAAAATACACCCAAAAACACTGAAAGAAAAAAAAAGTTCTGCCATCTTTTAAAAAACATAGGACACCAATCCCCCAAAACACAAGGGGAAATATGCCCGCACCCCCGGATAAAAAAAAACTCCTACCAGGTACTCAAAAAAGCTGCACCCCCCCCCCCCCCCCCATCATCCCAAATCTTTAGCTTGTCAGCCTGCTATCGCCCCAGCGACGGCTGGCACATCAACCGAGAGACAGCTTCACACCCTCGGCCAGATGGTCAGGATGGGAGGAACCGCGAGGTGACAAACGGCCCATTCCGAAGGAGCCGATACGGATTCGCAGGAGTCGTGGGAGGCTGAGAGAGAGAGACAGATACTGTACCTCTGAAATGCTTAACTCCGCTGGGTGGGGGTTGTCATGGAGATAATTTGCGATACCCCTAAGGAAGGACAGATCCGTACCCAGCCGCAAGCATCCGCAATTTCATAAATGTGTATTGCGAAGACCCCCATGACACGGCTAGCCGCACGCTAATAGCAAGCAATCCATCCATGGCTGCCAGGAAATCCACCAACAGGTGGACATTTCAGCTGGGCGACGGGTTGTTTATGCACAGCTGGACCCCCTTTCTACAGGATTCCTGCGGGCCGTAATGAACGAAAATCCTTCATCAAACTCACCCGTCACATCAGTTTCCAAGCAACCTGCTTTCTAAGCAGGACTGTGGTTTTGTGGCGGGTCACGGATTTGACAGGACGGGTGCAGACGCATCGAATGCTGCATCCCGCAGAGTGACAGCGCAGAGGGGAAGTCTTTACCTCAGCTGGTCACTTCGAGTGGGGGTGTGGAAGGGAACTTGCAGACAAAAAAAATGCTAATAACCATAATTAATCAGATACGTGACCTAGGCCAGTCAATATACAGCGGATATAATTTAAATACGTCTCTATACCAAGGATAAGAAAGGCGAAACGCTCAGTATTGATGACTTCAGCCTGCTGCAAATCTGACTTTATCTAGTTCTGAGGCATCAGCTTTGATAGCACGTGCTGTTATCACATGAAATAAATCTTCTGGGGGAGGATAGAGCCGTTATCAGAGAAGACAAGGTGCCCTCATGCTGCTGCCCCCTGCTGACAACGCTTGCCGGAAATGAAAAGGACGGTCACCTGGAAGGGGGGGGGGGGGGGGGTATTCGAGGCATGCGGTGAGGAGCCCCGCACATTGGGCCCTGAGGGCTCTCTCGCCTCTGATGCCCGTTTCGGTTAACACTCACCTGGTGCTCCTTTCCTTTCAAGCTCGCCTGCCCTGAGGCCCCGCCGTCTGCCGGTTCCGGATCGGGGAACCGCCAACGAGACACGTGACCGGCAAGAACAAGAAGCGCAGCCACAGCGATGGTTGAGAGAGAGAGAGAGAAAGAGACCTGATGCGGCCAATATTGCCCAACCAAAAATACCCCTGGGGGAGGGAACGGAGAAATACAGAAATATCGATGTGGGGCCAGACTGATTTTAAGCAAATGGAAGAATTAAGCAACGCAGTTGTAGATGGTAAAGGGCAACATGACGGATGCGCTTTTCACTTGGAGGTTGGGGACACAATGTCAACACAGACCGACCCCTGTGAGGACAAACCCCCCATTCCCTTTATGCATACTGCAGTCTCCCCTCATTCTCTGCATACAAACTGCAGTCTGACCATACACAGACTGACCACCGTTCCCTGTATGCATACTGCAGTCTGCCCCCGTTCCCTGTATGTATACCGCAGTCTGCCCATACACAGACCGACCCGTTCCCTGCATACATACGGCAGTCTCCCCATACACAGACCGACCCATTCCCCGTACGACTACGGCAGTCTCCCCATAAAGAACGACCCATTCCCTGTATGCATGCGGCAGTCTGCCTATATACAGACCGACCCCTGTTACCTGCATACATACTGCAGTATGACCATACAGACCAACCACTGTTCCTTACATGCATACTGCAGTCTGCCCATACACAGAAAGACTGTTCCCTATATGCATGCGGCACTCAGTCCATATCCATGAGGATTAGTTTTTTATTTTATTTTATTTACAAAAAACATTACATTAGAACCAGTTTAAAGTAAAACATTCATTTCAAAAAGTAATAAATTGAAACCCACATCACAGTTCTAAAAGAGCCGTTCAGAGTTAAGAAGTTCACAGGCAAGCAGTCTTATTGGGTGCTTTTTAATTAGCAACACCTTTTCAATAACATAAAGCAGCAAACATTTGTGCTTAGTGTCCCTTTGGGAGCCAGGGACTAGAATTGCAATTTAATAGCAAAATGGCAAGAGAACTGAATGAGTCAATCCCAGAAAAATTTATAACACTTAATAAAAAGAAAATGTCTGTGTGAAAGATAAATGCAGATATGTTAAACATTGCTTGTCAATAGAGTTGTTACGAAACCTATAAAATTTCAGCATTTTTATAGAATTAAGCAAGCGTCTCAAGACTGAGCACTGTATCTCTGACAAACTTTAATTTATAAATTAGGCACAATGAGATTAATAATGGTAAAACAGACAGACAATAATATACTGCAATAAGATTTATGTGCATGTGGTCTACAATGGGCAGGTAAAGCTTATGACGACGATAGGGGGGGTAAAAGGGAAGTTTCACATCCCAGACGGGAAGGTGGGAGACCCACTGTGAATGGACATGGCGGGGGCTTAATCTCCATTTACCCTGAGGAAATGGCTCAGGCAACCGAGGGTACAGTCACCTGGGGGGTGCGAATTAGCACACCGGCTGTGCTGGGGAAATTCCTGCACGAGAAACGATGGCTGACCCATACAGTCTCCATAAAACACAGCTCTTGCGCTCCCGTCATTTGCAGCAGCCATCGGCTGCAGTAAGCGCCACATTTTTGGAGGGAAAGCGACCACAGAAAGGCTGAGTGCACTGGAAACCCCGAAGGATCATCCTGCAGGCTGCTTACAGAGGGCTGGGTGCAAAAACGGGATTCAACAACCATAACGGGACAGGAAACTCACGCGCTTTAAGGGACACGTCCCATAAAACCTCTCATGATCGCTGAGCTCCATCCCATACAGTGCCCCCCTCCCTGTATCGCACACAACCAGACTGTTGACGGAATCCATCTGAAGAGTGGTTCAGACTCGGTTTCTCAAGACCTGACCAGCGAATGTTCTGGGCTTTTCCAAGCGGCCATTTGATGTGGTTCTATCAGAGCCTGGAAGCCGCTGGGACTTGATGCGAGCTCAGCGCTGCTATATAAAGCGTACTCAGACTCACTCTGCCGGGCTCTGCTCTTCTAACTCGTGTTTTACAGCACAAACTCCACACAAAGGCTGCGTTTTATTACATAAGCGGGCTTCTATGTCTTTCCCCCAACCCCCCATTAAAAACAAGGGCAAGGGGGGGAACCTGCTTCCACATAACTGTTTGAAAACCTCATAGCAGGAATGAGTCATAGCTGCAGTCTTAATTCATCTGAAGATGGAGGGGGCACAGAATTCATGTCTGAATAAGACCCTCAAACAGACACTCAACAGTAGCCCATTAAAAATACATAACTGGTAAATACCAATTTTAAATGATTTTTAAAAAGCCTTCGAATGCGGTTATGATGCGGCATTACATCACCAGATTCATTCATACTTGATAACTGGGTCATGGGGGGTGGGGGGGTTGCGATAACATTCCTATTTTTGAACGAAAATAAGGCAGAAATAAAGCATATTTGACAGCCATTTTCAAATCCCCACCAAGCAAATTAAATTCCTCAGTTTGCCATCAAAGGGCAAAGATGCAGTTAAGGCGGGCTGGGGCTTCAGGCTTACGCAGGGCCTTCTAAAGAGGAGCAGGGGATTCTGGGAAACGTGGAGGGGGTGAGATCAGTGGCAGGTCCTGCCTAGCAATCCCAGCACCACTGCAGGGAAACGGAGTAGACAGACAAACCAAAGCTTTAAAGCAGGTCTCATATCGGCAGACGAAGGTCCCAACCTTTCATGAAACCTCTCAGCATTTTTACTACAGTAAATTAACTCATTTATCGGATGCCTTTATCGAAAGCGACTCGGAATAGACAGAAGGGTTACAATTTTTGTGCGCTCCCTGGATTTGGACCCGCGACCTGGGTGTTGTGAACACAAATGCTCTACTTGAGTTACAGGTGGTGAGTAGGGGGCAGGTCTTCCTCTGCAATGCAATGGGCACTCAAAGCTATCAAGTGAACTGTAGGTTTGTGGTTTGGTAAGTATGGGCAGCTCGAATCTCCCACCGTCCCCAAGAGCTGCATCCTAGGAGCATCACCTGCGCTTATGGATTTCGGGCAGGATCTGCGCTCATCCTGACAGGACGTAGCCCTTTTTCCGCTGGCCCAGTCTACTGGGGACCGGTCACTATATCCCACATGCACACCCATGGGCGGGAGGATTACAACATTCAAGGATGCTAGCAATCCAGAACCCAAAAGTGGCTCTTTGCACTTCTGACAGGTTACGAGTTAAATTGAGGACAGTCCCGTGACTGACAGCTTCATCTCTGGCGAGGTATTTCTGGATGACCGGGTCCTGGGTGAGAAGATTCTGACAAGCAGACACAGGGGTCCGTACTTTTTCTTAGAAAGGGCTGAGAATATCACCTGATCCAAAGTGACGAAAGGAGTTCATCTCAATCTCGGATGACGGAACAGAGAAATCAGAGGTGAAGACTACATGGTTGACATGGAAGGCAAGTTTTTCCGCAAACCATCCTAAGGCAGGAGAATGTTGAAAGTTAAAAACATAAGACAACAAAACATAAAAACCTGGACAGAGGGATTCCTATGGGGTTTGGGCCTACAGATGCATCCCTTTGCTAATGCTAACCTTGTAGGGGGAGGTGGGTCTTGACCAACCCTTGTCCCTGTTTATTAATGCCTCATTCCGATTGGCCGAGTCCATCCCCGGTTTAAGAACACGATTGGTACTAGTGTATTCCAGGAATCCCAGTACGTACAGAGAGGTGACTGTTTCACAGGCGGACACCTCACGAGTCTGCCGACAAGCTGCTCCCGCATTAGTATGGATTTATGCAACACCCTCAATCACGCTTTGGAGGACAGATATACTCGCGTTAAAATTCAGATGGAGTCAGACAGCGACAAATTCAGAAAGCCTGAAAAACAAACCACACATCCCACAAATTACAGTTGAGGTCACAAAGCAGGCAGACTTTGCTCTTCTACAGAATTAGACTTCTGCTAAGAAGCACACATAAAAGGAAAGAACCAGGCCATTTCTTCTCCTAGCCTGTTATGGTCTGAACTTCTAGCATGTGCCGCTAAGCTAATGTGGGCACCACTACCCCATTCCGGTAACTAATCCATACTGCAGATCGAGACCTTAATCCTCATCTACTGGGAATACCCAGACTTCTACTTCCTCTCTTGGAGAGGGGAGATAAGCATCTCTCCCAGAATGTCAGAGGGCTTTCAAACGAAGACATCTGAAGAGGGCACGGTGCCTCATATCCCAATGACCTGGGTATTATTTCAGAAAAAACCCTTCAGAATTTTTTTTTTTAATAAAAAATCTAACAATATCTCTGGCTATACAAACTGTGAGAGGCACCCTTTAACTGCTTTTGTTTTTTAGTAGCGTTGCAGTGCCTACGTCAAATACAAGAAAAAAAAAAAAAGCTATTTGCAATTTAATAGCTACTGAAGTTACCTCAGAAGAAAAGATCGGCATTTGTTCAAGGACAAGAATCCGAAGGCATCTTTTATGTTGCCAATAACCTTCAAACATGCAAGATGTATGATTTCTGATGCCGCAATAATGCATCTGCTACTGGCCCCGAGCCAAACCCAAATTGTCCCTTGAAGAAGTGTGACTGCGGCACAAGGAACAAAGCGGATGAACCCTCTGGCACATCCTGTCATTAGCCAGTGCCGATCAGCTGCAGCAAAATGCCACATTCCCCAGCAACAAGGTTTTTAGTTCTGCCGCTCCATCTTTCACTTGCAAAACAGGTTAAAACAAAATACATTTAAATTCAAAAAGGCAACCCAACCTTGAGAACATGGCGGCCGACAGCTTCACTAACTCGCGATGACGACTACTGCTGCAAGTGCAAGTGCAAGGCCGCATGAATCAACCGCGGCGGTATGGATTTCTGTATGGATTCATCTCGCTTTGCAGAAGAACCGGTCGCATTTCCATTCAGACAGTAGGAAGGCAGCCTTCGATATCTACTTCTCCAGCAAGTGTCAGGCGAAATTGGCACCTTGAGATCAACCAGCTCCACATCAACCAGAGCTTCTGTTAGGCCGTAAATATCGACTAAGGTTATAAAAACGCAAGCGTTTGTCAAAAAAAAGAAATCTAACCAGCCCGCTTTTCAGAAGGGAGGTGGGACAGAAAGGCAAGCAAGCAATAAACTGAAAACGCGTAAAATATGACAGCTGTGGGTGTGCATCTGTGTTGCGTCTAGCAGACTCGTGACCTAAGCGTGGTGACGCACCAGCCTCAGAAACAGCCAGTAAAAGCATGTACATCTTATACATAAACCCCTCTAGATCCCACACCAGACAGAGGCTATAGAGGTACTCAGAAAAATTCAGAAGTCCAAAAAAAAATCTAGACACTTGGACAGAAAACAAGAATATAAGCCAACACATTTAAACTGCACACTGCGGGGCTAACAGTCACTGGTAGGTGGTTCTGTGCGTATTGTGTGAAATCTGGTGCTATTGACAGCAAAGGCGTCCGCAGTCGGAGGATGTCTTACCACTCATTAAGGCATGCCCATCCGTGAAACAAGACAAACAAGAAGAAACAAACATTTAACAAGATACTGTCAAGGAACTATGGAGTTTCTGGTATACTGTGAATTACGTACAAGTAAAAAAATCTAGCCGTTTTTTTTCCTCCTAAGAAGGTGTTGAGTGTGATACAAATAGTGCAAAGAGACTTGAGCACTGCTTTCCCACACCAAAGACATCGACCCTAACAATGAGAGCAACAGGAAAAAGGGTACCAAGATCATGGAACTACACACAACAAGCCTCAGGCAGGTCTGACATCTGTGCTGCTCTCGTCACCCACAGTAACAAGGGGCATGACTTCTGCAGTCTTATAAAGTCGACAGCACCCGGCTCAGCGGACGAGAGGCTCTGCACAGGAGGATAAAGGACCATCCCAACTTTTACGAAGATGTGAGCTTACATCTGTCTTGAATGGGATGAAAGCGGCCGCCGCACTCAGCATGGGGCACAGCACTAACGACTATTTTCACATCTACAGTTAAGGATACAGCAAAGAGGTGAAAATCCGTAATTTGTGTATCCATAACCAAACTAATGCAGCACCACCCCGCCAATTACCCAAGAACTACCACCAGATTTCATTTGATGCTGGAAATAACAGCATTTCCATTTACCAATGTTAAAGGACCAGTAAGGCTGCAAGGATTTTCAAACAGGTAGAAATTTTACTGCAAATCACACCTCGCAAAGATGGACCGCCTGCGATACTGGCCCGTTTGGAACCCAGAGTCTTCGCCTCTTGCCGGGTAATGGCCATGGAAGGGATGGCAGGTTAAAGCTAATTGACAGGTGGGATGGTTGCCATGGGAAACGGGTTCAAAATGGTCTAAAATTGTTTAATTATGTTGCCCTGTGCAAGATGTCTGTGGGGTGAGGTACCAGAGTAGGACAGCAAGTTAGGGAAGAAGCCCCGCACTCTGCACTGCTTTTGGGAGTAAAAGACGGGGGTGTAGAGCAGAGACCTGCTTCACAGCTAAGTAAAACCATCTTGTTTTTCAGTACACATTTCTCGGAAAAGCCAGAAGAACCGAGGGATAGTTTCGACTATGGCACACACTTCGGCTGCTAAAAATGGCCGCCCCTCTCGGTTAATGCAGTAACCTTTGGCTGATTGTGTCTGAGACTCGCCGCTCCATAGCAACGGTAATGAGTCACGGCGGCGCGGTGCCAACGTGCCGGGGGCCCCCCCCGACGCTCCCTGGATCAAGGCCTTTTCATTATCTGAGCCGCTCACCAGCGTGCTTCAAAAAAATAAAATAAAATAAAAGGCAAGGCCTCCTTGTCCTATGAGGAGGGGCCGATCACTTGACCAAAGAGTCTCTCCCCCAATTGGATTCTCTCTTTTTATAGGGATGGTGGTTGGGGGGGTCAGCACATAGGACCACGTCGGCTGTTTAGCATGATTAAGTGCCTTGACTAAAGCGTGCGCTAACGGCTAATCAAAGCAGCAAGAAAACATCCCATTGAAATTAAAAGCCTGATCCACTTAACACATCCTCTAGCCTTGATGATTGGGGAGGGGGGAGGGTTTCCATCCTCCCTTTCAAAAGCACTGGCTCTCAAAACTAAAAGCTTTGGACGATTGCGGGGCGGGGTCCCTCACTAAACGCTAACACGTTAACTTGGAGATCAGGCGCTCAGAACATTGATTTTAATCAACGTTTATTAAAACGAGGGCCTAATTGTATATCTGGCGGACACATTTTGCTCGGATCCAAAATCAAGGCAGCCGAGGACGGCCATAATTTATTTACTGCGATTTATAATAAGCATAATCAAATAAATGGAAGATTTCAGGACAATTGGAAAAACAATGCTGGTGGCCGAGAGAAGCAGGGCACAAATGCCATTAGCAGGATGGCGAGAAAACGTCACGTGGCTGCATGGCTGAAGAGCGCCGTGGACCGACTGGACGAGGACACGCCCGCGTTGAAGCGGCACGGATAAAATTAAACCATAACAAATGGCAAGTTATGAAACACACAGCTAAATCAATTAGGAGGTGTTCTGGGTGTGTGTGGGGGGGGGACACGCACGATTACACGTCCTGTAAGGGAATGGGGGGGTATTTGGCAGTGTGATTAAGCTGGTCGGTGACTGAAGGCAATTTAGCGGCAATGAAGACTGAGAAACTCCAAATTAAGAGCAAGGCATCGAGAGCCCAGAGACGGTGGAAGGGCTTTAGAAACAATTCATTGTCCCAGACAAAACAGCCAGGACAACACACCCCTTTAATTTTTGGTCCCCATTAGTGAACATATCGTACTGATGATGCTGCCATCAACCGATGCCTGTTAGTGACACATTGTGCCAATTTTTATTTAGGCTGCAAATGCAGAGAAACTTGAATTTTACCATTAGAATATACAACTATTGGGGTTGATCTGCAAAGATAAAAATGGACATGAACAGAAAGGCTCAGGATAAGTAGCCAAGCAGGGAGCGGATCAAGTTCACGCTCCTGGGAGAAGCTCTCCCACTGAGACAGGTTCCTTGAACCGGGGGGTGTAACTGAACAGGCCAAACTGCCCTGAACAGCAACAAAAAAAGTCGCCATTTGAATTTTTAGTGGGGCAATTTTTAGCTTTGCTTATGGCTCACATTTGTCATGCCATTGTTTCCACAAGCTTATGCAACATCTCACCCTCCAGCTCATCCCAAAGACCTTCAATGAGGTTAAGGTGACAACTCTGTGGTGACCAAGTCACGTGTGAAAATGATTCCTCATGCTCCCTGAACCACTCTTTGATAATTCGAACCCAATGAATCTCTGAATATGCCCATGCCAACGGGGAAGAAAAAATCCATTTATGATGGATGGAGGTGTAGTCGTGCAGTAGATTCAGGTACTCAGCTGACTTTATTTTACTGCTGCATAATGTTGCTGAGCTGTAATAATGATCCAGTCATTGGCTCTTAAGTATTTGCTGATATAAATTCAAAAGGCAACTTTTTTTTTTTTGGCTAGCGTACACGGGAACAGCAGCAGCAAACAAAATATGCAGGAGACCTGATTCTGACAGAAGGGGTCTGTCCAGCCCCAAGAACCAGAAGGTTTCGGTAGGCCTGGTGAACCGGCCTTGTTAGGCAGGGAATATTAATTGGCTGAGAGGCGCCATTTACCACAGCGGCATCTGTGCTGGATAAAACCTGATCCCTTCGGTTTAAAACCCCACGAGGCAGCAGCGCTTATATACATGAGAAACCCGACTTTTTCCAGCTGCCGTGTCTTTAGCTGAGCACATGGCTCTGGAAAAGGGCCATACCAATCCCGTACCCATCAGGTCCAAGCCTAGGAGCAGATGAAGCTGTATGGGCAGAAGAAAAAAAAAAAACACCGCAAACAAAAACGGGAAACAAAATAGTTTTCTGGAGGCACCCCCCCCCCACCCATTGGAATGAACCGGGCATCATAGCTGCCCAAAATGTCCACAGAAAGGAGCCTCCTTGACGGTGATGGTATTAAAGCACGATTGGTATTCAAGCCAACCACTCCTACAGTGGTGGGGGGGTGGGGGCATTGAAATACCAATAAGCTTGTGACATATCTGTACAGCCAAGTCCGTTACCCCCCCACAACATTCATAAATTAGATCTTAAAAAAAATAAAAAATAAATAAATAAATAAAAACAAGCATGATGCATCAGAAATCAATGCCAGTTCACGAGGAAATGAGAAACTACATCTAAACTCTTATGCGGGAAGCGGAGCATTCCAGAAGCACACTGCATCACCGATGTATCCACGACGCCCCCAAGGGGAGGGGGGGGTTAGGGGGGGAGGGCGGCACTCACCAGCCAGCAGGAAGGTGATCAGGCACGTTTCTTTGGGCATGTACAGTTTAAGGCGAGATCCACTGAAGACGTATTCGACCACAGCCTCGGATCGGCCCGCCCGCTGGAGGAAGGGCAGAAACTGCTTCGCCTTCTGCGTCTCCTAGGGGGGGTGTGAAAGAAAGGGATGGGTTTCAGAACAGAGCTGTTGGATCCCCCCACCACAAGTGTCAGGCTGGACCCAAGAACCATGCCAAAAAAATCATGGACTGTGGGGCACATTCAGACGGGTGGGGGGTGGGTTGTGTGTGATTTCAAGACTCCCGGCCACCCAGTTCCATGGTCCATGCTAGGAATTACAGGCTTGACACTCCAGCAGGAGGTGGATTTCATCAGGCTTAAAGTTTGCTTTCAAGACACCTGGGAAGATCAGGGAGCTGAGGGCAGCCCGATAGCGAATGCAGGAGCACTGGAGATGTAACAGAGTACTGCCTCAGGCGGGGTGGGGGGGGGCACAGCCACAGGAGTGACTCCAACTCTGGTGCTCACTGTTTGAAGGACAGGGGCATTTTGTTGTTTACATTCACATCACAGCACGGGAGTGCAAACACGATTAGCGTGCGGGGTTGGCTCTGGGCTCTCTGGAGCTAAGGGCACGCGGATTTCCAGAGCCAGGTCCTGAGTGCCCACACCCTGCCCCCCCCCCCAGATAATCTGTAAAAATGTACTTTAATCCATAACTCAGCCAAAGAATGGCAGGACAGACCCACCATTTAAGAGAGAAAAAAAAAACTACAAAAAACTGCATTGATGGGACCAGCGCCTCCGTCAGGGCAGAAAAATCCAAACACTGTCTGAGTTTAGGGTGAGGAGAGCGACAGGCCGACTCACAGCTGGATTAATTAACCTCCTAACATGGACGCCCCTCGCCGGCCCGAAACAGGAGGTAGAGCTGAGATGTCTGTGCAGCAGAGAAATGGGGAACAGGTGCGCGTTCCGTACGTGTCGCATTGGCAGAACATCCTCTGGCTGACGCAGGCCGTCACTCAAGGGTGCCGATCGCGGGGGGGTGGCGTGCATCACTGCCATGAGGCGGCTTCTTTTTACACAAGCTAAGGCCTCCAGCCCAAACGGGGGGGCGGGCATGGGTCCACCTTCCTAATGGCACATTCCTGCCACACCCAGCTGTGCCACGGTCTGCGGGCGCGTCATACTGGGGGCTCCACCACCCCCCAGCACAAGCCAGATCTGAGGACCACAGGGTCTCCAGACCAAAGCCAAGCCTTCCAGGAGCATGAATGAGTGTGCGGGGGGGCATCCAGGCCTCCCTCCAGGAGTGCAGCGGAAAACGACCAGCAATTCACCAGAGATGAGTCACCTGCGGCATCAAGGTTCTGAACCGGTATGACTCGCTCAGACTCACTCCGGCAAAGTCTTATTATAGCCCCCTCATGCATCTCGCTTCCACCGAACACAGAACTTTCCCCGCCTCATGACCGGTGGCACCATGGTCGGTCAGAGCTCAAACCAGACTTCCCGGCGTGACTCTCCCGAGTAACTACCCGCTGAAAGATTAACACTGCAGCTGGGACTGAAGGACCAAGCAAGCCTAGAAGGAAAATACCTCAGAATCCCGCGGTATGAGAGAACGAAAAGGTCCAATAAGCACAGCAAGGCTATTGGACCATCGGAAGGCGAAAGCAACCTTTCCGAATGATCTCAAGCACCGACTCTATTCCGGTGGTAATGACCACTCTCCAGTCTCTGGGACTGGAAGCACACTGCCCGCAAAGTTATGACAGAGAGGGGGGGAGGGGGCTTCTCCTGAAGGAATGTGTACTGGAGGGAAAGGCTTAATGAGTCAGCAGGAAGCCAGTGGAGAATCTGGTTAAATACATCCCACTGCCCCCTCCTCCCGCACACAGGCCGCTGGCCTAATTCAGCACCAGCCATCTTAAAAATACCCTGCTCAGGGCTGATCGAACCATAAAGGGTGGCACAAGGAAAAAGAGGGCTCTTTAGAAAAACTGATGCAATTTGGGGCCGGTAATGGGGATCACATTAGTGACCCCTAACTAGTGATGTAGGGGAGGGGGATGCTAAGTGGGGGGGGTAAGATTCAGATTCAATTTGTCACGTAGAAGAATGGAGGCATACGATCATCAAGCGGCTCACTGTCTGGATTTTTCTCCCGCTCATTTCACTCGGAATGGCCGCAGATTCCTGAGGTAACCCTGCTTTTCCAGGACAGAGAGGAGGCAGGGCTGAATGCGCCCGTAAACACTAGCGTTCCTCACTGACAAATGCTGTAATACATTTCATGTTTCCTTGAGACGCGTCCCGGATAAAATTAGGATGCAGCGCAGTGCCAGGGGAAGAGTCTGAGCGCGAAGGAGACGGGTCTTAGCTAAGGGCTTTTTTTTTTTTTTTAAATGTAGTCCTAAATTGCAACCCAAGCACACAAAGCAGAGGGGGGGTTGCAGATGTGGCAAAGCCAAACCTCCTGGGGCCCAGAGTCCTCAAACGACTCGGGCGGCATCGAAATGACTTTGGCCACCTGCCGTTTGTAATCCTGTCACGCGGACAATGAAAGGACACGCGAGTGGACTGACCGGCTTCTTCATGACAGACCCCACCCTGAGTCGGAGGGCATACTCACCCCAGAAATATCAGCCACTCTGTGGATGGGAACCTCCTTTTTGCTGTGCAGGCCTTTAGCATTCTTTATGGCCCTACAATTTAATAAACATACAAACATGTCAGCTCATCAGATGTGGAGAGGTGGAGAGCAACACTGACTTGACCAATCAGGAGGCTCAATACTGAAACCGCTTCAGTTCTGTCGCATTGTGCAATAGGGGGAGGGAGTCGTGTTTTTATTTTTTGCTCCTCTCAGCTAAACATACAGCGTACAATGAGGGCGTGTATATAATGAGGGCTAATTTAACAGGCCATGTTAAGTCCAGAGCACAGCGCACTCAGAGGTAAACAACAAACCAGGCCATGGCATGAACGCGAACGGCAGCCCCCTTACTGTCGCCAACAGTTAATACACCAAACCCGCATGGTCATGAAAACAAATTGATCTGAGCCCAGCCAGGAAAGTGCACTCCAAGCCTGGGGCCCCATCCGCGTCCCTGCCCTACATTCTCCTGAAATTAATGAGGCGATCCGCCGCCTGGCCCATCCCCCGGAGGGGCCCTGGGTCCCCTCTCCGTCCCAGTGACCGGAAAGGACAGCAAAGCCCAATGCGCCGGCTGCGGGTCACATGACCAGGGTGCGGATCACACACGCCGAGATTTGATTATAATAAGTTACACGCTGTACTCGCCACAGAACCCCGTCACCCAATCAGGACTCAAGATACTGGCATTATCTGTTGCTTTCAAAACCACCCTTTATCGCGCCCTGTTTTCTCAAATCCATCGCCACGTGAAGTGGAATGAGGATGACTTCCCACAATGCACCGGTGGGGACGGGAAGTCTCGGCACAGAGCGAGGGGACAGGATAGAGCCGTCTTAAAGCTTAGCCATATGCTCCTGAGCTGCACATAGCACGTACTCTAACCGTACAAGCAGTGCAGTAAATCTTTAACCACACAGCCAGTCCAGGGGACCTTGACAGCAGGACATAAGACATAAAACACCTTTATAGTGATTGTAAAAACATACAATGGAATTCGTGCGGCAACTATCATGTATGACGTTGAAATGAGGTGAGATGCAAGGTGCAGTCTGGCCTCCTGAAGATTTAAGGGGAGCCTGGGGGATTAAAAAAAGTTAAGGTACCACTCGCATCCTGTTCTCAGAGCTACGGGACGATTAGCATTTAGCCAAGCGGCGGCCGAGACGGCGGCTGCAGCAGGAAAACGCTGACCTTGCCTCGGCGGCGAGAAGCTCGTCGTAGTGCGAGGACCTCTGGTCGTCGTCTTGCCGGTACCGGATGACTGTGGCCAGGCCTTTGCTGACTAGGGCTTCGGCGATGTTACTGCGAGGAGCAGGGGAAAAGAGTGCACAGAAATGCATACAATTAGCATGATGTGGAAAAGCTCAATGGCAGAAACCAAAGCCAGTGTGTGTGTGTATACTGCCGTCAGCGGGGATCGGGGGGTCGTCAGGAAGCGCAAATGCGACACGATATTAAACGGAATCTCATAATGAGCCGGCTGCATCAAAGGCCCATGAAAGCTTTTCACACATCAGGCGACCCCCACAGCCTACCCCCCCTCCTCCAAGTGAGACGGGCACCGCATTCCCACCCCGGGTACTGAGCAGATAAACACAGCCTTTGTAATAAGCAGCAGATAAAGGTTGACATTTCCTAAAAGTCGGCGGATAAGAACTGGGACTCTATAAAAACAGCCTCCGCCCCTGTCAGCAGGCGGGCACAGCTGCGCCCCCTGCTGGGCCGCAATGGGCTGACGCCTGTCATGTAACCAGGAGAGGGCACAGACCACAACCTGGTACGCCCCGCCCCCCCCCCCCCCAAAGACAGGTGGACAGGGCCAGTAGAGTTCAGGGAAAACCGATTTGCCTGTCTGTTTGGGGTCCTGTAATGACAGGCTACACCAGGGGGGGCTTTCAGACCGTGATGTTCCAACATATTTGGGGGCATATTTAAGAAGGCTCAAAGACGGCAATTTAGAATTGCATATTGGGGGGGGGTTGGTTGCCAGGCAACAAGCGGGGGCCAGAGAGCCAATAGAGAAGGCCAGCCTCCCGTTTACTCTGTCATAACCATGACAGCCCCTTACAGCAATAAACAGAAAGGGTCAGTTATTACTGCGGAGAACTGCTATTGACAGGACAGACACCTTCATGCGATACAGCTTAGGGGGACTAGTATGTTTCAGCCCAGGATCGGGGTTATACAAAGTGCCACAGAGACTGATGACCTCACTCGGTGGCTGTGGTTCCGAGGGGCTCGCGTATTCTTACCGACCAATCACATGGTCGTATATTCTAAACGCGTTCTTCATTAATGGCAAGATGCAAGCGCATCGGCTGACCCACACACTCGCAGTAAAAACATGGTAAATCACATTTACCCTAAAATCAATGCGCAGTACGCCGGGGGCGTGAAGCTTACCACAACATATTTTACCAGAATTACCACCGCGTGGGCGCCCGGCCGCCTCCGTTAGCGACTTCGGCGCGCATTTGGACATTAAATAAAACACGCATGTACGTTTGCAGCTTTGACCACGTGAGGAGGCCGGCTGGGCACTGCCCTAAGCATGTGGAGCCCTTGGAGCACAGTGGTGAGGGACGGTGGCTTTACTAAACTGGGCCAGATTGGCGAGGACTCCAAGACTATCCTGAGCCTGCCATAAAAGCCAACACGGTCCATTATAATAGCAGAGGGGAGCCAATGTGGTGATTAAGGGCCATTCAGCAGGATGACAAAAAATGGGAGGGGGGAGGCCCCTCCCTCATGGGAGGGGGAAAGAAGCGCGAAGTGTGTGTGTGCGCGCGTGTGTGTTGGGGGGGAGGGGACTGTGGTTAATTCTATTTCTAAAAACCTTTCAGCTACTTCAGAAAAAAGTCATTTCTACCTGAAGAAGAATGAATGGTAAATGCTAAATTACTAATGGTGGTAATTATAATAAAATATCAAATTGGATGAAGACGGCGCCTGCTGGGGATGGGGTCAGAAACTCCCAGAGCCTCGAGGGGGCCCGCGGGGGCCGTACGGCAACATGGCGGATACTCACATGCCCCCGATGGTGACAGTGGCACAGGTGCGCTCTGGAAAGGCAGGAATGGAAGATGTGCCCAAGTCCGTGGCCGCGGTGGCCGCCCTGATGTAATCCACGGTGACGTTGACCTGAGAGAGGAAGGGGGGGGGGGGGGGGGTTATCGGGGGGCCACTACGAGTGAGGACTGCGAGAAACAGGAACTAATGGACTTAATAAATCAGGGCAAATAAACCTATTAAACGAAACTACTCAGGCAAGGGAAAGAAACGTCTTGCATTAAGATTTAAGCTGTCCAGACAAATAAATTTACAAAAAAAAAATCAGGATTTTACCAAAACAAAAAGTTCACATCCAATAAGCCTTTTCATGGGTGTGGGGGTATATCAATATCTCACGGAAATAGCAGTTTAGAGAGAAGCACTCATTTAAAAATAAAATAAAAATATATCTGCAGAGAAATAACCGAACATTTCCCTTCGGCAATTCTGCATAATTCAAATAAATTTCCCTGTCACAAAATCTGAAAGAGGTACCAAGATGACGGCAGCACTAGCGAGTAAAAACAAGCATCACGCCGCTCAAACAACAGAGAACTAAGCCGAAGTGCATCATGGGATACGGTGCAAATAATTCATTTTGTAGGTAAATAAAAGACCTCTCTTACGACTCAAACTCCCATGTCTGGAAGCTGAGCACACAGATAATTTGACAAGTACTGGTACGACAGCACCTGTTACGTAAACACTCAAACTGTACCTTTCGCCTTAACCACTGCGTCGCACACAAGAAAACCAGTAAACATGCGGAAGGCACAGAAAGCTGAGCCTGGATCTGAAAGCATTTTCTAGCCATGTGAAAACTGCCATTAAGTAATTTCCAGAAACTGGCTCAAATTAAGTGTCCAGTCCTTTTCAAAACAGGGCCCCACAAATGCAGCACTTCCAGCACCAAGCCGCTCAGAATAACGCAAGGAGGGGACTTGCTCAAAACACGGTACCACCAAGACACTTTAATGACTCGGCGATGCTACTCCTTGCCATGCTACCCATCCGAATCACCCCCCACCCCAACGACCACCACCACCAACTCCTCCTTTCCCGCTGCATCTCTGTTTGTGGATGACCAAGCCGCGGGCAGAGAAAAGATCACGGCCAATCGATTCCTTTCACTTAGACGGCATGAGATCATAAGTCAAGCCGATGGGCAACGGCAGGATTGGCGGTGCTCAGAAACAAGTTTCAAACCGTCAAAATCCCACCCTTAGCTAGTCGGGCGAGCGGCACACACAAACCACATAGTCAAATTCAATCTACAAAACACACGCTTAAACAAAATTAAATACTTCAGACCGATGGGTACACATCGATAGTCTAGCCCCGAGCTATTAGATGAGAATGACGGGACACAGCATCAGGTCCACACACAAAAATAACTACAAAGAGTCGGGGTGTAATTAGGCTAATGGCGAAGGCTAGAAGTTACGTATTGACGTCAGGCAGTAAAATGCCCGAGAATCGAAAGACTGTTTGATGTCACAGGCAATTAATTACCTCAGCCTTTATATGCCACTGGCATTTGCATATTTACAATCGAGGAGGAGGCCGAGAGACTAGAAAATAAAAATAAAACACAAACCTCCGGACCAGGAATATTCCAATATTAGGCACAAAGCAATAAGAGCGGGCAATGATTCTGCACAAACTGCCAATACCGATGAGGACTCAGGCTGAGTACACTCTTATCAGCTCAACAATGGCCATCCGTTACGGTGTACAGCCAAAGCCACAGAATCGCGATGCCCATACAGGCCGTGCCTCTGGCAGGGGGTGCAAATGGAGCCAATCATTTTTCACCGACAGGTCTCCGTCTCGCCTTACCAGACACCACAAGAGACATGGGAACATCTGTCTGGAGGCGAGCCGCAAGAAACAGAAAATCGGCTTCATCCTGCCACCAGAGCCCTTGCCAGACCGAAGACGAGATAAACGAGTCTTCGCAGTTGACTGGAGTCTGGGGAACATCTGGACGTGCCGAACGCCATGCACGGCAGAATCGGTGGCCGATAGCGCTCCGGAAATTTCACGTCCAGTTGCCGTGTTGACAAGGTGCCAAAAGGGAAAGTGATGGCAAACGAGCAAACCGTGAGATGCCTCAAAACAGGCGAGGGTGCAAGATACCAGAAAACATTCCCACATATCAAATGGCTGCCAAACCCAACCAGGGAAGCTGACAGGGAAGCTCTCATGACATGAGCTACAGCTTCACAAGAGTTCTCTTTAGGAGATAGCAAAATAAAAAAGTAAAGATATATATAAAAATAAGTAATGGGAACACAACATTCTTCTTTTTTGGTTAATTCCAGACAGGAAACTCAAACTGACCGACAAAAAAAAACAGCTTTATCTGCGTGCATGACAATCGGAAGGTTTTTGAATTTCCCCGGCTTGGTCCCTGGTCACGTACTCGACGTCAAAACTCAGAAGGGGGGTGTGATCACGACAGGAAAATGAAATAAAAAAGAAAGAGGCATTGCCTAGAGCCCCGCCTGAGCAAGACCTACCACCGGCGTCAGCGACAGTCGCGCACAGAGCTGCGGATTAGGAGAATGTGCTCTTGCCTGATAAGTGGATTAATATGATATTTTCATTCGACTCTCCAAGCCGGGGAGCATGTAACAGAAGGCCGACTTACAAAGTTAGTCAAATCTTGGGGCAGCTTGCGCGCCGGCAAACGAAATTCTGATCGCTCAAAGGAAAAGGCTGCTTCGTGAGGCATCGCCTAATTACCCAGAGCCGGAACGCCAACCTCTCATTCCCAGATTCACCGGCAATCCCCAAGCGAGGGCAGAGAAGCAACAGGTCCAGCCGATTTGGGATACAGCACCCTTGCCATAATATCAGCCCTCCATTCATCAAAAACATGAGTGGAAAGGGAGGAGGTGCAGGTATAACAAGGACAACATTGTACAGTGTTTGTTGCACAAGACAAAGTTAAAGTAAACCGGCCTTCTTGGCTTGAACCAGACAAAACATTTTCAAAAAAAATGGAAAAGACATGCCTCGATGACTAAATTCACATCTATTTCCACAGGCTGTCACGGCAGATATGGTCGCGGCGTCTCGGGTGAGGACGAGCCTTCAGAGGTCATTAAGGCGTGACGCTGCCAGCACGACGTGTGCGTCTGACCTCAATTTCCGAGAAGATCGTGCTTTGAAATTTCATTGTACTTCGGCAAAGCAGTGATCCAGAGATGAACCTGCCTTCATAAATAGGGACCAGGCACTTCCCTCCCCCACCCGAGGCACTCAAACTGACCCATGAAGGGCACAATTTCTTAAAATACCCAATTCCGAAGTCCAAAATCTATGACAACCTTAAAAGCTACTGAACTCTACAACATACGACTCAATTAGATACATTCAGCTTGCAAAGGGTCTTAAATATAGCAGACAGTGTCCTTTTGGACAGTGACTGTCCAGAGAGTGACAAGCAAAGATTGGTCTTACTCAATATGACAGGTATGTCAGGTACCTTCAAATCACACAGTTGAAGATATGGGGGGGGGGGGCGCAACCCAACTCAGACACCCAAATTGAACTCAGTACGACCTTTGTGGACAGACCCTGATATGCTCCTCACCAATCCATCCCAAGTTTTCTTCCCCCTTGAGAAAGCTCAGCACCACCCCCCACCCCTGCACAAAATCCCCTGGAAGGACTCTCCGATACCCAGCGAGCAAAGTAAATTCCTGCATTATCCTCAAAGAAATCCCACCTCTGTCTTTGGGAAAGGGGGGCAACAGGCCGCAAGGCTTTTCCCAGATCATTCCCAAGTCTACGGACAAGGGGAGCACGGCTCACTGAAAATCGAAAAAATATGGCAGGGAAATGCCACACGGCCGCAAAATTTATTATTAAGCTTTGCATAAGTGAGAGGCGTTATAAGTAAAGAGGAGTGACATCACACCCAGGAATAAACCGATATAAAGGCACAAAAAAAGGACCCAGACGTCTGGGCTACATATGGGGGGGGTCCCACTCAAGGAGAAACAATCGCATTTTAATTTACTGCTAGGACACACGAACATTAACGACGGAAACCCAATTACTTCCATTAATGAGCTTCTGCTGAGGGTATCCCTGTTAGCAGAACAAATCCATTAAAAGCAGATTTGCAGATTTATTTTATCCCCCCTAAACTTCGCAGTTAATTCCTCGCGGCGGAAGACGACACAGGCCGCTTCCCGTCGCCCCCTGGTGGCCGGTGTCCGGAAGCCCGCGGCGGATGGGCACTCTCTGTACCTTCTTGCCAATCAGCTTCTTGCGCATGAACTCGCGGGCTTCAAACATGTAGGGGATGTCGTAGAGGGGGCGAAACCTTTTGTCTTTATCCTTGTTCTTTTCCTGTTGGGAGAGAAAAAAAAACAGTAATCAAACACTGGAGATCCCTCATGTGACATTAGCAGATTGTTCTTGCCTAAAATAAACACCTCTCAGGTTTTAAAAAATTCTTAAGGGTAAACCTGTAACACGACTCAATGACTTTTACAAACTAGAATATTCTAGAGCAACAGATTTGGAAGCACCGTTGTAAGGCTTGCACATAATTCAAAGTGTGTATGTATGTATACATATATGCACATACACAGACATTCATACATGCCCACACCGTACAGACAAAAGTATTGGGACCCTTGGCCATTACACATACTGGAACTCATGCCATTGCATTGTAAATCCATAGGCGTCAATATGAAGTCGCCCCCCCCCCCCTCGCAGCTGTAACATGTCATTCTCCTGGGGAGGCTTCCCATAAGATTTTGGAGTGCGTTAGTGGGAATTTTACCCATTCAGACACATGTTGGACGTTAATGCCTGGCTCGCAATCTCCATTCTAGTTCATGCATACATACATACAATATATATACACACACACACACTTTCTGTCACTGCACTTAGTTTCAGGACACAAACCCTGAAGCTGCTCTCTGCCTCTTTACCACTTTTGTTCAATATAACTAATCAAATGAAGCGAGACCGGGAGCTGATCTATTTCAAAAGACAATAGGGATGGGGGGGTGGGCAGAGGGAGGCATTAAATTTTCAGCATGACAATGCGCTGTTAATCTCCACACCTGACTGGGCCACACGGTCAATTTAAGGTCAAACTACAAGCGAACTAACGAGACCAAGTTCTGAACCGGACTCAATTCTTTCACAGCTTACAAATTGAATTCACATTTGCGGCCACTGCAGAGGCAAACAGGGTGAGGGGGTGCTGCATTTCATCAGGTGTGGGGGGAGAGGGGGATCTCTTTCTCCCTTTTATTACCATCACCAGTGATAAGAAACAAGCAACACTTTAAGAGCTCATCAGTCACCCTGTCAGGCTGCGTCCGTCTGATTGGTCAAAGGACAAGGGGCCCAACCCCCCCACTGAACCGTGTTGACGGAGGTCGTTCCCCTCGATGCGGTTAAAACTGACTTAACATTGTGCTACCACAGGGTGAAGGTCGTATGGTCCCACACCCGCCAACTGCGTGCTAACGAATAAGCCAGTCGACAGGCTATTTTAACATAGGGACTTGCGTGTGCGGGACAAACCAGACATGGGGGGTATATAGGTACTTATGAAGATAGGGGGCGCCATCCTTCAGAGCAGGACCTCACTATAAACGCATTAACAAATGAGACAAATACATTTTCTGACCCCTGCAGTCATCTTTATGGAAGATCCACCCTAAATAGGGGGAACACCACCCAGTGTCCGACCCCCCCCAGGCCTGCTGCATGAAATGAGACGCTGGCAAAAGACCGTCACAGCAGGCCTGCAGCAGCCCTGCACCTAAAGGCGCACGCACATGCTTAAACAGGTAACCACTCCTTAGATATCAGTCCTAGATTATCTGTAGCAGTTTTAAAAATAAAAGGGATTGGTCATCATTCTGGAGGCAAGTAGCAGATCAGAACATTTGACACTACAGATTTTATCTTCCGCAGCTTTTAATCTGCTATTCATAGGGGTATATGTGCTTCTGAGGGACGCACGCACCCACATACACACACACACACGCACACACACACACACATCACACACAGGCGTACACAGAAATGGAGCAGAAGCCTGATGCAGAGAAACAGGAAGGCAGCCTCTGCGACGGCACAGATACATGTAAGCAGTTTCGATTAATTACTGTAGGGAA